>CAJFCO010000089.1:2145270-2205589 GCA_904066015.1 Synergus gifuensis
TGCGTTTCTGTGATGCATGAGCAACTTATTATTTAGCAATGACTCTTAGCTATCCATGAATTTTGTTTTCAAAAAATTCCGAAGCTTATAAAAATTTGTTTATATAATTGTTGTTAACAATTAAAATTGTTTATTGTTATGTAAACTCCCTAAAGGTTGCCAAATTAGTCATTTACACTTGATTATGTTGAAAAAAACAAGTTTCTACCTCTAAAAATAGCCAAACAGTGCATTTGTTAATTAAATTTGTTTAAACAATAATTAATTATTATTGGATGACTAAATCGGGTAAGTAAGTGAAACTTGTCTGTAATGTATGGAGCAATGTATGGTCCAATGTATGGAGCAGGAATCGCGGATTAACGAAATGTAAGAGAAAACTGCTGTTTTCTCTTACAGAAAAACTTTCTCAAAAACAGAAAAACTGTTTTTCTCGAAACTACTTTTTTCGTCACCTTTGACATGATTTCTGAAGTTCTAATAAACCGATTAACTTGAAATTTGGTGTGGACCTTCTTTATATGTCCCTTTATCGTCTGAACTAGGATCATTTAAAAATTTTGATTTTTACTATTTTAAAAAAATGTTTAATCTTGAAAAAAAGGGCAAAAAATCACTTTTTTTTTCAAATAGTCGCCATTTTGTCAGAAAATTTTTTTTTTAATTTATCCTAGTTCAGACGATAGCGACATTCTTACTGATTAAGAATCTTTTTTTTTTTTTTTTTCCGACCACCAGAAGGGTTGGAATCGTGTCAATACGGACGCATCGTTTTTTCGACACCCCCCACTTCATCAGCCTGTAACTTGTTCAATTTTCGAATTTTTTTTTCTAAATTTTTTTACATATTGTTGGAATATGAATAAATGTTCTGTAAAAAAGTTTATGGTAACAATATTTTTAGTTTTTTTTAAATCGAATTTCAAAAAACACCCAATATTTGTACTTCTAGACTAGAATACTCCCTTAAGTGTTCTTCGTCTCGCATGAATTTAAATTCGAATTACCCTCGCACTTCTTTCAATTTCGTTTAGCAGTGTTTTTTTTCTGTTTATTTCTCTCCCTTTTTGTCGCCCTCTCCACACTTGTAAAGTTACAATCTCGTTTGAAGCAACCTTGGCAAAACAATAGTGCCGACCAGTAATTCAGGGGTGTGTTTTAATCTGAAAGAAGCTCGCCCCGCTGCTGATTGCATTGCATAGTAATCTTAGTTTTTACCGTGTCTCGAGATTGGTACGAGGTTATGCAATGCACCCTGCTCTGGATATTGGGGTCGTGCCTCTGCTCTTGCATTATACACACCATCGCGTATAATCTCTGGCACCAGAGGCTCCAAGCATAGGATGCTGAAAGAAGTTACGAAGCAATATCTTGTTGTATAGCAGCGACATCGCATCGATGATAAATCGATACTGTACACCTCGATGAGTACAACGCTTTACCTATTATCAACGAGGTTTTTACCTTCACTTCTTTTCAAAAGGACGTGTAGTGAACATAAAGATGAATGAGATAAAAGTTGACGCGATAAAATGAATTGGCCTCACATCAATGTTCATATACGTATCTGACAAGCGAACGATCCTTGTTCAGTTTAATTCGTAAAAAAGTGTCTCATTCCAATTTTGCTTCCAATTCGATGATGCTATTTTTCTTAACTAGGTTGCTTTCTTAACTAGAAGTTTGGACAGTTTTCGTTACCTAGATTTGAAGCAAAAAACAGTTTATTGCTACTAGAAATATATTTTTATTCTCGACTTAAACAATCAGTAAATATAGAAAAATTTATCATCAAATGTGAAGATTGTTTCGCCAAGAGTGCAATGCAAACTTTTTAATTCTCTTTTGATGAGAGTTAGATCATTTGCATAAGCAATTCAAGGTGCAAAAAATTAATTTAACAAATGAACTGATTCTTCATTTGTAAAAATGGGACATTCTTCACGTGAAGTCCGTAAAGTCGTTGGATGTAAATATTTATTTTATGGATATTGAATTTTTACGGGCCATTAGATTTTTATTGCCTAAATTTACAAACTGTTCTCTATTTATTTAAAAAGTGAGTCAACTTAGAAATATAACGACATTAAACTATATAGTTCACGGAATCCCTTGAAAAATTCATTTATAATAAAACTTTAATCGTATTACAAAGTATCTAATGCAATGGTACAACAATACAAATTACTCCAATCTGGAGTTCTCTATCGGATTTCGATACAACGTTTTCTAGACAACTTTTCACATTCTTCTATGTTCATAAATATTTATGGAAGAAAATTTCAAAGAATTTTTCTTTATAAATGATAAAAATTGAATTAAAAGTAGTAAAGTTAGTAGTTGAGGTGTTGAAATGATTAGAGAGATAGTTGAGTGTTGGAGAACGTGAGAAAAGGTAGAGTCGACTCAATGGGCAGATCGAGAGATCGGAGATAGGGGTTGGCTAATGCATAAACAATGCGCCGTTTATCTGAGCTGGGGATGCAACCCCAATGAATAATAAACTACCCTGCGGACATGCGGATAGATAGACCCGATCTACTCTCTGGCGTATGGTACCTGGGGGTGGAGGATTATCAACGAAAAAGTACCAAAGTACCCCTGTTCAGGATCGTCCTTTCTCGGTGCGAATATTATTGCTTCGACGAATGGCGAGACTGCAAAGGGTGAGATTAAAAGCTGTGGATGAGACAACGCGCTTTATGTGCTGGAACGACTTATAGGGTCGTGACCCTCTAGTCACGTGTCGATTGCGGTTATATATAATAAACCTACATTCGCGAAGAGAAAAAAATTTCTCTGGGAAATTCGATATCCCCTTAATGCAGAATTATTTTCTCTCTAATGTCTTTTTATAAATAAATCTACCTTCATGTTCAGTTTCCGTGAACTTATCTGGGGATCGCTAAATTTTTTTGAAATATTGGAGGGTACAAATATCAAAAGATTCGAGTTTTTAAAGAAACTTTCCAATTCTCTTAAAATTAGTTACAGATGTTTATCCTATTTTCCTTTTTTTTTATCTTGTCCCTTATGAAGTCGCTGAAAAAGAATTTTAAATCATGATTACTGGGAGTGTATAAATTGATCAGAAGAAACATTTTTATCTTATCGATGTATGTGTACGTAAATGAATGAGGCTTTTAATGTAGTCAAGTTATTAATTACCGAACTATTAGAGAAATGTATTAGAATTGAAATAAATCCTCTCGGTTTGCGATGGTTGGAGGACGAGTGCAACGTGTATGTTATTTTGTAGAAGCATTAATCATAAATCTACCTATGGTGACCTGATTCGTGAGCATCAGAAATATGTGCATTTGGAACTACGCTTTCCGCGATAAATTGCTTAAAAAGGTTAATCGATAAGACCTTTAGTGTTTATCTCCCCAGTTGAGCTGATGCGAGTTCAACTGCGATTTATTCAGTTTCAATTTCCATGGAAAACGTACGTCTCTCTGGAATTTTGATAATTTTCGTTAACATACGTCTTGATTTGTTGGGGATAGATCATCTGAAAATTTATTGAGTCAGATAAGCCGTTTGATAAATTGAGCGCGATATACTCCAGTTGTGAGGATTAAAAATTATAGTTCGAGCCAAATTAATTTCCTAATTTTAATTTTATCAAGTACTTATTATCAATTCATAATTTTGATCAAGTATTCAATTGAAATAATATCAATGTAAAATAGTGTATGAAAAGCGCGTAAACTGCAAAATTAATTTCCTGAAATATGAAGTTGGTATTAATAAAATGTTTTAATTTGAATATTAAAGGCTAGCTATAGAAAATATTAAAAAGCGGTACAATGTACACAATAATTTTACTGTTGAATGTACGTATGATACCATGGGTCGACAATTTCGATGAAACCGTCGCGGCTACGTTATTAATTTGTCGCACGTTCGCAATGTAGAGCGAGGGGAAACATTTCACGAACATCCCATGAGATTGGACACACAAGTACCTAGTACCCGCTATCCACATAGACACATACCGCATACAAACATGAACATTTTCATACTCTTAAACACACATGACCAATCCCTTCTCCCATTATTATGCATTCCCATTATTCACCGTATCAGAATACTCCCAGCCTGCACAAAGTTTCCGACATCGTCTGAGTAGTTTATGAATACAGGGTGTGATTGCGGTTTGCAAGGTGTTTATCAAGCCAACCTGACGTGAACGCAATGTAGGAAGTGTGCTTGCGCACAACTTCAGAGGTTTAATAACTCAAACATGTATTTCCTTTGACTGATACTCTGGTTGGGACCAGATATTACTTTTGTACACATGGTACCGCATCACTTCTCTCAGACAAAAGGCCGAGTGCAGGAAGCTGGAGGAAACAGAATGGCGTCTCCCCGGAACGGGTCGATGCAATTTCTCCAGGACGCGAGTGTAATTTTTTAATCCCTCTTACAACCACAGTTTGAAGGGTTTCTCGTGATAAGAGTTCACGAGCAGGATGCTTCACAAACACGTTCTTGGTGATTTTGCTCCCGTAATCTGACACCCTGTTATACGGATACACATCTCAGCAAAAAGTTACATGCTTCTCTGCCTCGGATTTCCTCTTGTAAAACAAATGATACTTTTTTATTAGACTTTGAAGTTTAGTAGCTGAATTGCTTGTCTGTTCTCGGAAAAATGATTACTAGACGCTTGAAAATCTCCCTCAAGTTTTTAATAGCTTCAAGTTCTACTCACGATTTCAAATAGCGACTTTTTCTGTTTCTGAAAGTAAATGTTTAAAAAAATAATTATATGATTTTTTTTGTGAAAATACACATTAATTTGAATTTTATAGAGGGTGATGATGGTGTTTTTGCTAAACCTTTCCAAATATTCCTCTCATGTTGAAGTTTGCTTTTAAATTTACAAATAATATGATGACTGTAGGCAGTGTGTACAATATAAAATCACATGAATTGAATATATACCAAAAAGAACTTGTGGATGTCCAGAGCGGAAGTAGAATTTGTGAAATGCACACACAACTACCCACATGACTGGAACAGTGTAGTTACCCAGTATTCGAAGCGCATTGATCTTGCCCTCGGCAGAATAAATAAACGTCATAACTCACGTTCAACAACCACGAGCAGCTCGATTCGAAATTGGAATCGGTCCAACAGCAAGCAACTTTCTAGTGTGGTGGAGACGAGTGATTGGAATATCACTCCCTCAATGGTGAGAAGCATAACGACGACTTGCGCGACGCATTCTTTGAATTAATTTTTGAGCCAGTATTTTCTTGTGTTAACTCTGCATAATCTCATTTTACACACCGGGACCGACTCTGTTCTTCTCCCGCTTCACAATGGGATAAGTGGATTACAGTAACTAGATAAAACAGGATCGCGTTTTATCGAGTTAAAGAAAACCCTTAGTTCCAGCAGCCTTCCACGTATTCTTGCCCGAACTGCGTTTACCGCATTTGCCCTAAATCCTCATTCCCCTTTTTCCCTCTGGTCCACTCCATTTATTTAATTTCCCTTACATTTCCCGCCGTACCCTCAATTTCTTCGTGTTTCCTCACTCGCGCCGAGTGAACCGAGTGAATTACCGCAATGTGATTATGCCGAGTTAAGTCAACCTGGTTAGCAAGAAAATCTTTCCAACGTTTCCACTCCACTTTTGGCCATTCGTATCAAACCAACCCAACTGTTTTTCTACACCCCACGTCTTTCACACCTGATTTGCACAAGCTATTCTAATCCCCTTTTATATTTTGCCTTCTGCTTTCTTTTCTCGTCTTCACTTTTGTACTTTACCCTTGTTCCCCAAATTAACGAACATAATTCTTAAATCAGATTAATCATTCTGCATATTTACGAAAGAAATATTATGCTTTTTGTAGATTGAGAAGAAAATGTTTCGCAGGGAAAGAAACGCATTTCTCTCTAACAAAATTCTTTCTATACATCGAAAAAAATATTTTCTTCGTTTAAGAGGATTCCTCTTATTCTGATGCAAGTTTTCCTTTACAATATGGTATATAAAGTTCTCCTCTAGAAACTATTCCTCTCATATAAAGAGGAATCCTTTTAAAAGTAGAGGAAAATAATCTAATTCATAGAGGAATATGCTCATTTTTGAGAGGATTCTATAAAAGGAATTTTCCTTTTAAATGAAGAAACTATTTTTCTCGAACTGCCGTGCAAGTTAAAAAGAAACTTATGTCTGTTCAGCTTCAAACGTAAAAAATCAATAAAAACGATTTTGTATCTATAAAGTATTATGGAATTCATTTTTTTGCGAATCGATTGATATGAAAATCTCATTTTCGTCAAAAATGTGATATAAGTGTCTTTTTAACTTATAATGGCAATATCTGATTTGAAATTATAGTGAGATCTTTCTTAGTGGAAAGCAATGTTAGTTGTAATGTTATTTCGTTAGGAAATTGAAAGATATAGAAATAATTTGAAAAATGGTTTCCTCCACTGGAGAGGAAAAAGAGTATTATCAAACATCTCAGCATCGCTCGAGATCAAGTTAGACGGAACAAAGAAGGGAAGTAAAAACAGAAAAGGTAAAGCACACGTTCCTCGCAATATTCCACTTACTGCAGTACATGGCATGAGGCTTCGGCCTGGGAGGAGAGGAAATTATATTAGGGCAGTAGAGGCTCATTTTACCTCATCTCTTTTCTATCCTCGTTTATGTACGTACGTTTCACTTCATCTAACCCCTTTTGTCTCGTATCTCAACTTCTTCCTAGACCTTTGCACATTCGCCATCCTGGAAAATTATGCGATGCACTCCCAGGGCTCTTCATCATATTACCTTCGCCCTCGATAAAAGTTTCAGGGCAGATAACAGCATCGCGCTCTCTTATCCCATCCACATCATCAAACTTTACAGTGAACAGTCCGCATTATTTAAGGGTATTTCAAGCAACATTCAAATATTACTTGACACTCATTCACCCTCCGTCCTTATTTTTACCTTACATTCTTTAAGTCGCCCTCTCTAGTTAATTTAGAAAGAATATATGGTTATCTATATGATTTGTTTATGTCAGGATAATATTTAGAATTTTAACTCGAATTTTAGAGAAATTAAATATTAGAGTACTTTTTTTAAACATTTTTTTAAAACTAACTAGCAATTATGATCTACGCGCGATTAATTTCTCGTTTTTGCACATATTTTGCAATTTTAGAAATCTCCATAAGTTTCATAAAATTCCTTAAAATGCCTTTATTATCTTCCAAAATTTGGTGCACTTCCTTTAAATTTCATAAATTCACTTGATATTTCTTAAAATTACCCAAAGTCCCATGAAATCTAATTAAATCTCTAAAAAAATTCCTGAAAATTCACTGAAGTTTCTTAAAATCCCTTGAATTCCTTAAAAGTCGTTAAAATTACTAAAATATAAAATATCGTGAAATTACTTAAAATCATTTAATATCTCATGAACTGTCATGAAATATCTCTTAAAGTTTCTGAAATTCCTAATTTCTTAACAATCCAATGAAACCTCGTAAAATACCTTTAAAGTCCTCAAAATAAGTTAATATCCCGTTAAATATATTACAAGTATTTAAAATTCCATGCAGTTCAGTAAAATCCCTTGAATCCCTTAAAAGTCTTTAAAATTACTTAAAACCCCATACAATAACTTAAAATGCCTTTAACATCCTTCAAAATCTGGTGAAATTCCTTCCAATTTCATAAAATCACTTGATATTCCTTGATATTTTTTGATGTTCCATAAAATTCCTTAAAATTCCACAACTTATCGCTATAACCCTTTAAATTTCGCAAAATCAATTGATATTTCTTAAAATTAATCAAAATTACTCAAAATCCCATGAAGTCTCATTATACCCCTTAAAATTATACAAAATTCCATGCAATTTCGTTAAATTCTTGAAAAATCTTGAAAATCCAATATAATCTCACCAAATCCTTTAAAATTTGTGGAAAAAAATGTGCTTAAAATTACTTAAAATCTCATAAAATATCTTAAAATGGCTTAAAATTACTCAGAAGCTCCCAAATTATCATCAAAGGCAATAAAATTACTGAAAGTCCCATGAAATCTTATGAAATCCCTTGAAATTCCTGAAAATCCAATGAAATCTCGTAAATGCCTTAAAATCCCTTGAATCATTAAAATAACTTAATATCCTATGAAATATCGTTCAATCTCTGAAAATTATTTAAAATTTCATGCAATTTTGTAAAATTCTTTAAAATTTCATAAAATTTCTCGAAATAGCGTGAAATCACTTAATATTTCTAAAATCTCAATAAATTTCGTAAAACCCTTTTAAAATACTTAACATTATTCAAGATTCCATGAAATGTCATTAAATCTCTTAAAATACCTTAAAATCTAATGAAATTTCGTAATATGCTTAAAAACCTCCTAAAACTTTCTCAAATTACTTAAAATGACACAAAATATACATATAGGTAGTCAAATCCCTTAAAATTACATTATAATCCCATAAAATCTCATAATTCTGATGGTAACTGATCTGTAAATATACGAATACATATATTATTAAATATTAATATATTACAAAGCAATATAAAAAAAACACAGGAAAAGTTACTGTTTAATTTATAATCTGTTTAATTTCTCAAATAATGTTCACTGACCTAAGTTATATGTTTTGAAATATTGTTTTGCTTCACAATTTATAAACAATTTATAAACCAATCAGGTTTTCGACAACAATGTGTTTGATATATTGGTAACATCATTTTTTACAAATAGGATTTGTCATCCTTAAAAATTGTTTCTTTCTGTGAAAAAATAACCTCTGATTTTTGTTAGATTTTAAAAATAATAATGTGTGTTTTATTTTTTGTTACAGGTGAGTTCAATCCGATGCAGACATATTATATTCTCACTGAAGGTTTGAATTTGAAATTGTTGAATTTATAATGTTTATTCAGTACTTGTTATCGAGAATTAATTTCGAATGATTTAACTTGCATTGTGAATTGCAAGGACTTGAAATTTTAAATCATTTAATATTCTGTAGAATTTAAATTCATTGAGTGGGATCGCTCATAGATAGATCATAAATAATCCGTGTTTATAAGAATTATTTATACAAGGATTGCCTACATATTATCCTTGGTATCATCAGACGCGTGTTTCCCCGTACAAAAATTTGTTTATTCACACAACTTTTCATGAAGTGAAAATATATTTTTCATTGAGCTTTCAATAGATACCATATTTCCACCTTATTCTATTTCTTCTCAAGGGCAATAAAATTTGTTTTCCTATAAAACAGGTATCTCTTGTCGATCAAAGTATCGTCGTTCAAATTCTATTGAACTTGAAATCGGGAAATAAAAATCGAGCGAGGAAAAAAATAAGGAAAGAAAGCAAAACGTACAAGCAAGTTAGAAGTGGTTTTAATTTGAATTTGAAATTTAGTATAACAATGATTTCTTGTTTGATCTAAAAAAGGGAATCTCGTCTGCTTTTATAAAATATATCCTTCGATGATAAATTTCAATCTCTTTCATAAAGCTTGTTTTTTCCCAGGAGTAAATTTTATTCAGATTTATAAATGGTGAATCATTATCTTATTTCCTCAGGATTACTCGTTATGAGATTGAAAATCATTCTGGAGCACCATCTTATTACAAAATTAATCCGCTTTTATTAAAGTTAAAAGAGGATCAAGGCATTTAGGACCCTTTTGTGGTCGAGAGGCTTTGAAGTGAAGCATCTTACTAACTTCAATTTATTGGTTTACCAATCGATTCATGTACGTGTGCTTGAAACAGTAGACCCTAGAGTGTCAAGTGGATAAAAGTGTCAATTATCCTTTTCCCAGCCAACGAAAATGACAAATAATACAATTTCTATCTATCGAGGGGAATTATCCATCTTTTTGCAGTAGTTGTTATAGGAGATACTAATATCTATTTATAAAATAGAAAAGTAATTGAAAACAGCCTTTATCTCCCGAAAGTTCATTTTTCCCCCTTTACCCTACTCTTAATGAGTAAACCTGGTATACGATCTCATAACCGGTTCGTGCCAAAAGTGGCACATTTGCTCCGCTAAGGAGGTTAAGGAAGGATATTACAAGAGAACTGTCGCAGTGTTTCGTAATGAGAGTCATATTTGAAATTTAGTTAGTGTGCATATATGTGCGGAGAAAAATAATGTACATACATAATGTACGTCTATCTCACTATAAAATGGAAAGATACGACTTTGGATACACTGTGCAATGTGCACAGAATGCAAGGTCAGATTAATAGGGGCTTATTTCAATATCGGAGATACCAATCGCAGTGATTAATTTGACCGTTTGTTTCGCGTCACGTGCACAGGCATATTCGCTCGCGAACCACTGCAGAAATATACAAACCAGCCACATGTTTGGGCTAATTGAAAGCTATAATACATGTCCCAGCTTTCAGTGTTATTAATTAGCTTTCAGAGTTAATCGCGCACTGCAATTCGACTGCGGAATTAATGACTAAGTTTGACAACATTTAGGAATGATTAATGGTGTGACTGACTGCACCCAATCACCTTCTGATACTCTATCCTTTGATCTATATCGTTAGGTTATATCTCAATGATTAATAGACAATTCCATACCCACGCACTTTTGATAAGTTACCGAATTTCTTGAATAAGGGTTTACTTTGCGAAAATATCCTCTTAGGGAATCCAATTTTAGGCTGAAACTTTTATTTCTTACCTTGGATCTTTCTTATTTGGCCTCCCCTCGATTTCAAGTCCCTCGAGTAAATTCATCTTTGATTTACGTCGTAAAGCTGACCTTAAATTGTGGAATTATGGCATAAATGGAGTTGCAAGAAGTAACCATAAAAAATTTTATTTTGGAAATAGATACAATGAATCAAAATAAAAAATTGGACATTTAGGTATTCTTCATCTCTTAATGAAAGCAATTTATCGCAATATAATAGTACATAATTATATTTTGAAGATAAATATAGACAGATAGCGTTGATAGAGCTGGTTCAAGTTAGTGGATCTGATAATTAATAGCGTAATTGTTTGTATTGCTTTTAATTCATTTAATCCCAGTTTTCTTGATATAAACAGACATTTTTCGCAGTAAACATTCAATTAAAAAACAGTGAAAACAGGCATTTCATTTTTTTTTGTGAACAACACTTACAGAATAATATGCAGTAATAAATTATTATTTTTTAACAATAACAATAATTGTTTATAATAAAAAATAAATAATCATTATTTTGTTGGACTGTGAGTCATTTTTAAAATACCGGGGAGTTAAATTATTTGATTAGATTTGATAAATAATAGTCACCTTTGTTTTGCACCATAATTAAAATTCTTTCCTAAAGTCATTGTTCCAAAAGCATAATAATCCAGATACTCACTTCAGTTCTACACCAGAGATCAAACGGAGTCATCCGCATAATACTTCTTTTTAACCCTCGACATTTAGAAATAATACTAAAAATTTTAATTTACTTTAAAATGATAGCCAATATTTTTTAAAAATTATACTTACATTTATTTTTATCGATATCACGTAATAAACTGCTTTAAACTTCCCTAAAACCAAGAGTTTTAGGGAAGTTTATCTATTTATTATATACAGTTACTATCTTTGGCACTCTTTCTACTAATTTAACGCTTAATTTGTCATGTAATTTGAAATACTAACTATAATTATACAATGGTACACTAACGGTCCAAAAGTGCCTTGTTATACCATTTTGGGAATCGTTTGGTCATCACTTCTCGAAAAACTTTTCCTTTATACATGTAAGAATTATCCATACTCCCATCCTCTTTTAGCAGTTCATCTAAGCTCTTAGCATCACTTTTATCAAGTAGAATTAAAGGTAAAATTGTAATACCAGCAATCATGCCGTACGTTTCACGTTCTTTCATCGATTTTTTGATTGCCTCTAAGGTGGGGGGCTCAGTTTTGCACCCAACGAGGTGCATCGTGTTTGAAAGCGTCTTTATATATTCTTCAAGAAGAAGGTCCGTGCTGTCCTCATAGACTTCCCGGGATACACTCGTGTTGAGGAAGTAGAGAAGATCAATGGCCGGAGTACCGTAAACGCACAATTGGAAATCCACCTGCAGTCAGTCGACCGAATCGAGTTGAGTTTCAGCACGTATTGAATTGGAAATAGAATCGTATGGGGAAAGAAGAGGGATTTGTGTTTCGGAAGTAGTCCAAGTCGAGGGTGCTGACGCAACGTAAACGTGGGGCAGGTGGATGTCTACTCGTGTGCAGTCGAATCCAATCGAATTGAACTCACTGCATTATTCATATTGCATGATTTTTCTTCTGAGAAGCTCACCGCGACGAACCACGAAAATCAAATTCTGGCAGACGGTCTTTATACTCAAAGCAATGTGGTGAATCAGAAAAAAAAGTATACACATACATCAAAACCTCAAGGAAAAGTTAATTATGGACCCCTGTCCTCGTATTTAAAATATGTGGATTTTGTAGAGTCTAGTTTTCTTTTTACCCCAACTTGGACGGAAAATAGTTTTGGAACTTCATGGAAGAAGGAAGCGGGTTTTCAATTAGTGAAATAATTTCAAAGCGTTGGCTCTTCTATGATGTGGAAATTCAATTTAAGTATATTCTAAAGCAGCTTCTTTGAAAAGTAAGACTGCAATAAATTCGCTGAAGAATTTTTCTGGGAGATCATTTTAGTTTTTAGAATCTTATTTTTATATAAGGTTAGAGGATGTTTGGTATACTTACGAAAATGTGATCAATCACTTTTCCGTGGTCGTCGTACCGGAAGAGCATGTTATTTACCCAGAAGTCACCGTGATTTATTACATGAAATTCGTCCTTTCGAAATGCACATGCAGCTGTACCTTTTTCGTAAGCATTTGTTGCGAATTTAATTACCTTTTCAGCATACCTGAAATTTAATGAATAGTAGGTAAAGTTAAAGAGAAGATGTACAATTTTATGTAAAAGAATGATTATTAAGTTAAATTCAGTATGTTTCAATAACTTACTTAGGACCAAATTCAGGCCATGTTGCTATTTCCTCTCCGAAAGTTTTGAAACTAGTGTTGAAAAAATGACCCATTTCCGGCCCATTGATATCGTTGAACATACCGAGTTTATATAGACTTTTTTGTTCTGGTTCCTGAAAATAGTTTTAATCCAAATATAGTCTATTAAGAGGATGTAGGAGCTGGTAATTATATTCAAATTCTGATAAAAACTTCTATACTAAGCCGACTTTTACAATCGCATTGAAATATCCTCATTAAAATCACTTTAATAATGACTCGAAAGTACAAGCCATGAAATACTCTCTAATTGGTCATCGGGTGAAAGTTGAGCGTTTGAAACACTAGATTGGGAGGATGGTTTGCAGGTGTACAAAAGCCTTTCGAATCTGAATTTCCCTATATCTGTACATCCAATCAATGTTTTTTCACAGATCATTATAACAAAACTTTCATTTCCGTTAATGCTTGCATTTCTGCAGTAAATTCGAAATATATTTCGAGATTCGTATTAATTTGCAAATACGGGGGAGGCGAAAGTATAATTACAAAAATATCTACTTCTACTAAAAGATATGTAATGGATTTAATAAATCCTCTATCTACCATTTTCTCTACAGTAAAAATAGAATATTATTGCTTTAAATAAAAAAAGTTATCGATCCCCGAAGTAAAATTTCAACTTCCAGGGCATCACATTGCATAAGTTTTCACGACCTAATAAAGCTCCAAACTTTATCTGTCGGTCTCTAAAAAAGTACAAGTGGGTTATTGGCCAATTAAGGACTATACTTCAATCTTAGTATTTCAGTAAGGACGAACCTATAAAGTTCCTGCTATAAAAAAGTGTTGAAGTTACTTTACCTGGAGTTTTGCTTTGTTGAATGAAATACGAAATTACTTTGCGTAACATCGAATGAAAAATATCATAAAGTTGTACAGTGTTAAACAATATTGTTTGAAATGTTTTTAAATCTTGATTAGTAATTAAATATGTTTGAATCAAGAACATTTTTTTTGAATTATTCACGAAATTATAAATAAATTCTTCCCTGACAGTTAATAGGACATTATTTATCAGATTTCATAAAAAAAGCCAGGCTTTTTATGAATTCTCGTTTCTTCTTGTGGGAGCACGGACGATAGTAAGGAATAATAAAAGATATTGAACTTTGGTTGTCCCCTTTCCGAATTTCGCCATGTTCCCTTAACTTCTCGTGGTGTTAAAAGTTTGTCGAAACTGCGAGTTCGACTCGTTCCAAGAAAAAAGTCTGACTCGGTCGGAAACGTAGACTTTTATTACTACCATTGCCAACAAAGGGTGTCTCGACCTTGCGTATCTACTTAAAGTTTAACTGTGTCGTGTGACTATTGAACATTTTGTAAACTGTTTCTCCATCTTATTTTCATGACAGAGGGACCCTCATTCCTGGATGGAGCATTTTATTTTATAAAAAGAAAAAAAAAAACGTTTTATGCAAATCCGAACTAATTTATAGCTACTTTTTGTATTAATGTGCTTTTATTTAGAAGATGGATCCCTATATAGGGATACCTACATTTTATATTCACTATAGTGCCCTCGGGATAAGTCCAAAATTATAAAAAGCATTTTTAATTATTCAGCTTTAAGTTTGTGTTGTTAAGGAAAGCTTGAATTATTTTCTTTAATAAATTTTGTATGGCAATTTCAGAATTGATTTCTTTTCGTGATACTGTTGGAAATTCAAGTCAAGTGTACTGAAGATTCTCCCCTTTGCATATAATGTCCAACAGGTGGTGGTTGTGTGCACTCAACCAGTCAAGGAGATGATTCGTTGCCCCAATCAGTAGATGCTTTATGTTTCAAACATTATATTTTCATAGTTTTTTACCTTATGAATATTCGAATGTTAACACGAAAGTATAATATTTAAAAAAATTTTTTATTTAAATCGAAATCTTAAATATTTAATTTCTGATCGAGACGATGAATCATCTTTTTTTTTTTGTTTTTAATTAAAAAAAGAGAAATACCTTTTCACAAACTGCTACGGAGCACGCGTGGAACCTTGCAAGAGCGCGAAGAGCCAATAAACAATGTTCAATATCAAGTCCAGCTTGACGATCTGCCATTCGGTATCCCATTGGCGCTAAATCTTCAAAAACTAAGAGAGTTGGATCACCTTTTTGCATATAAAAACCCCTAGCGTTAAATGGTTTCACATATCCTTGAACTTGGTTCATCTTCGGCAAAGTGTTTGTCATCATCAACATTTCTGTGTCGAAAAGGCCTGCTTTCTCAACCTAAATTTTCAATGATTATTGTCTTACAAGAATTACTTCTCTTAAAATGAAGATATTTGTATTTAATTGTATTAAATTACCAATTCTTTGGGTTTTTCTGCTTCTGGTGTAATTTTAATAATAATTGTCTTCTTTTCCGTGATCCTTCTGTTACCTTTTTGTCGTGTTATTTCAACCGTAGCTCGATACATGTTACTTGTATAGTTATCACCTTTATTCGTCGCTGGTTTCGTGAATACATTGATCACTTCAATTGAGTCGTCCCCTTCTCCTTTTCTCAGAGCCTTCTGCACGAAACCTTGGCCCAGCCATGGCGGTGTCCCTTGGGCCATTTCTGAAATTGGAATAAGAATCGAAGAATTTCTTCGACAAATCATTGTTCCCCCTTTCAAATCGTAAAACCCTGCAGAATTCTCCACGGAAACTTATTGTTCACTGTGAGATTTATCGTTCCTTCCAGTATTCGGGAGAGCATTCTGAAAAAACTCTAGGATTCTGGTTCAATTAGAATCGCAATGGAAGAAAAACAGTCGTAATAGAAAATTCAAACCGTGATTCCTTTCTTGAATCGAAAACTGTTTGTATTAACTTTCGAACTCCTTTGCAAATTTAGGTCACGCCCTTGTTTGTCTTGATAACATTCTTACAATTGAAGAAACTCAGTACTCTTGAAATTCGATGTATAAATTATCTTTTGATTAACAAGGAGAAAATTCTTGACTAATTTACTTTATGATACACGACTTGTGGTTTAAAAAAAGTTAAGTAGACGACTGAGTGTTGGATTGGCAAAACTTTCATTTTTTGTCTTTTGTCAGTAACCACTCGTTTGCTCCACACTAATGTCCAAGAGTTATGAGTCGCATTACTCTTTAGTTTCATTACATGACTGAGTCTTGTAATTATATGTCAAGGATTTTCTTCATGAATAACAAGATGTTTGTTCAGCTTCAAATAAAAAAATATATATATTATCTGTATTCAAACCTAGGATGACCTTGAGAAAAGGAAACTTTACTTGTTTCTTGAACATTTTATTTACAGTAGCTGTTACTAAATTATAATTAGTATAGCTTGGTACTATTTCATTAGGAACTTCTTATTCAAATTCAGATTTCAAATGAAAATATCTCATCTAATAAAACGTTGAGCACTTGACACAAGAAACTGTTGCCACTTTCGTATTGCATCTCGTAATTAAACGTAATTAAAGCCCTTCTTTCACAACTTCAAGTTCACACGCACTGAAAATTCATTTACAGGGTGTCGCGACAAAACCATGTAAGTGCTATGGGGAAAATTGTTCAGGAGAGCAAAAAAATTTTCTCTAAACTTGAATTCCTAAAATAAAAAAAAAAATAAAAATGTACATTCGAAATTTGTTGGAGCTCGGCATACCTCAATAAACAAAAGTTTAAAAAAATTAATATTTTCCAGGTAAAAAGCGTCAAAAATCGACTGCGATCAAAACCGACTAAATCCATCGAAATTTTTTTTATTTGAATTGTTTTTTAGGCTTTTTTCTAATAGCATACAAACTAATAAAAAACTTTTGGAGAAAGTTACATAAATTATATGAATTCCGGGATTTTTTGTAAACCCAATTGATAACGTAATATAAAAACCAATTAATTGTTATAGAATTTGTATTTTTACTACATAACAATTTAGGTGGAATAATATTATTCAATACATGGATTTTGTCATTTTTTTCCGCAGAATCGAATGACGCTATTATTTTTTCCCTATCTTTCATTTGTAATCACTTTGTGTAAACAATCAACAGTGGAATTTTGTTTTGAAAAAACTGGCACTTACACGATTATGTCGCGACGTCTTTTATTTGCAGAATATCCTTCAAGTACTTATATAGATCAGTACTTTTATAGATGAAAATACTCGTCATCCGTGAAAGTAATCAATTCAACATACATAAGTACATTTATTTACACTGACCTTTAAAATTTCGTTCTTTTATTGTACACTTCGTTTGAACGAGTTAAGCCTTATGAAACCACTACTAATGTTGATATGATCAAGTACACCATGCGCGAGGATCTGTCGCATACTGTTCGAAGTTCTTCAGCTTTATTTATAGTCCCCGAGAATTCTTTTCAGTCATGAACTGTTGTTTTCAACCATTAGCACGTTACGTACAGATAACAACTGGATGGTGCTTGAAATGCAACTAAAAGGCTAAGTCATCGTGTTTGACGATTTTTTTACATTTCGTCTTTATCTAGAAAATCTTGTTGAAACCTTTTATGGAAAGCGACTCAAGCCAACATATTTGTTTGCTATGTCATGTTTCTGTAAGTTGTTCAAGTTTCTAGAAAATATAATCTCATCATGAGAGTATATTTTCTTATACATTTTGGTTAAAAAAAAAATAGATCCTTTTTGGAATTGAAGTTGAATAATTTAGATTCGAATTTAAAGAGTAAAGTACGTGATAAATGTATTTTAAGATAAACGTTTTACGTGTATCATCTATATTTATAATTTATTTCCTGTTTTATTCTCTTGATTCTAATGGATCAATTGTTGCAAGTGCCATTATCTTATCACCTGATTGTGCAGTTGATTGTTGCACTGATATTCATTATACTGACTAAAACTAGAAAAAATTTAATAAAGAAGGTTTACTGTTTCAAGATGCATAGAATTTTGTTTTAACCGCGGGTATCTATCAAATTATTAAATGATTAACTATTTATTATAAGAAAAATATATAATTCATTAATATTTAGTAATCCGCATTAATTTGAAGGCCTAACTGCCTGAATGTGTTTTACACATTTATGGATTTTTTAGCATTCCCTTATAGTGTGTATTTTGTATTTATCCTCATTTTTTCCTGCGTCACTGTAGAAATAATAATTACAGTACAATTTAGACTTTTATTTCTATTAAAGGATGTAATTCTATCATTATTTAAAATTTTTATTAGTTTTCCAAAACATTGATACCAAAATTTAAAAGCACTATATCATCTTCATTATTTATTTATCCTTCACTTATTTTAACACTTGGACTTTAACTACAAACATTTGAAAAGAGCAGGTACTCTTTAATACAATGATGCAAATGATTTAACTGATTTTTTGTTGCATGCGTGATAGCATTTAATTATTTTTTTATTTTACAAGTGAATGAGCGTCATTTTCGTTGCGTAATAAATTGATATGTCTTCTAACTATACATATCGCGTATGACATCAATTGAAGCAATTATGAAATGCCATTTGTAGAAATAATAGAATGTTAACCTGGGGGTAGATTACGTAACTTCACTTTACTTTCACCTCATCTCACTCTCACTTCGCCTTAACCTTCAATTTTTTGTCTAAATGACTGATTTATATCTTGCAGAATCTAACCATATGTCTAACCACGTGTTTTATAATGTCATAGGTATATTTTGAAACGTCAAAATTAAAAGTCATGAATTTAGACCGAAAAGTGAAGGTTGGCGATGCGAAGTGAGAGTGAGGTGAGGTGAGAGTGAAGTGAAGTTACGTTACGTAATCGACCCCCTGAGAGATTGTCGAATTATTATTAGAAACTTTTGTCCCAAGTTCGATATTGTCTTTGCTTTTGTTCCTACCTCCAGAAACATTTATGAACCACTATAAACTTTTGACGATTGTTCTCAAACCATGAAATCATGGTGATCCGATAATAATAATTCTTTACGATGCATTATTACTTGAGAAGATAGAGTTGTAATAATTATTAAGTATAAAGACGTTTATAGATGAAATATATAGATACTTTTCGGGATTATAATTACTTCTTATACAACTGCCTGTCCTTGATGAGTTACGACGTAGATAACGTTGCATTTCATAAAACTCTAGAATTGTCCAGTCTAATTTGTCCTGATGTAGAAGTCATTTATAATGAAGGTTTCGTGCACATAACTCTGTTACATAATAATAAAATTTAAAACTTAGAACTTAATTACAAATTATTATACTCTATTATTGCTTGTTCAGTATCTCTAATTAGTATTTCCTGTTATGAAAATTCACACGATTAAAATTCCATTTAGCGTGACTGAATTTATTTAAATTGACAAACAAATAAATAAATAAATATATATATATATTTATATTATAAATATACAAATACAATTGACAACTACAGAAATCTAATTAATGTGTGCACGTAAATAAATATGAGCGAATTGATCTTATGAGGAAATAAACCTAATAATATAGAGTAGTCGCGCATTTTTTTTTCTTTTTTTGAAAACGTGTAATTTTCTTTATACGCTACAGACTGTATTGGGATAATGACTCTCAATTTCAGACGATTGAATCAGCAAAGCATTGAATTAAGACGTAAAGATAGAGGGATTTTATTACATAAAATAAATTCTACCAGATCAATAATTCCTATAGGAAATAACTGATTTAAAATTAAGTCATGTTGAATTCATTTCACATTCCTCTAGAGAAATAATAAAAACAAAATTTACTGCATTTGTAGAAAAATGCAGATAGAATTTCTGTTTCATATTATATTTATTCTTTTAAAACAATTTTGAACGCACGAGCGAGTCGTAACTGTTTCAATTACTTAGACTCGCGACTAAATGAACCTAGCTATTTATTCAGTTCTTTTTCATCGATCAGGGAAAGAATAAATTAAAATAAAACCGATGATTTAAAAAACGGTTAAATGTATCGTGAGTTTAGAAATAAAACAGCTTACCTTTATCAAAATAGAAGGTCCATTGTTTCGATATTTCACTGATATTGCATTTTTTTGAAAATAGCGGTATATAAATTTCATTTACATTTTACATTTTCCATTGTTTGGAATATAATCCCCAATTTTTATTACCAGAAAAAAGGCAAAACAAAACGTAAAAAACGTACGTATCTACTCTGAATAACAGAGGAAATAGAAGCTCGTGCTATTTCCTTTTGTACCATAAATGAACAAACTCTTTGTTTTGAGAGTATAATCTTCTAATATTACGCAAAGATTCATTTTTAAACCAAGTTTTTGTTTGCACACTGAGATATTATGTGTATATAAAGATAAGAATATAGTTCATGCATGAAATGTAAATATTTGCGTTGCATTGTTTGTACAAATTCTGAGGTTCTTTTATAAAGGCATATCCTTCTCTGATCCATTGGCGATAGCTTCTGTCACGTCCAAATTACTTCAATTCAATATATTGTGCTTCTCAGTTTATTTACTCGACGGGTCTGGAATCTTATCTTCCAAGCACAATGTGAAGAGATTCTAAAGAAGCAGACTTCATTAAATGTACTCAATCTGCTTCACACGGAAAAAAGTAATTAATTTCAATTGAGCAAGTCAGGAGAAACATTCTTCTCGGCTCTATGAGAGATTCTCGATTGATAAAGACAATTTCAACTTTTCGACACGCGATTTTAAGTCAATTCGAGGAAATCGTAAGCTTTTTCACAGTTCTCACAAAACATCTAGTTCATGACCCAATTTATTATGATAGATCCAATGATAAAATCACACTAAATAAATATTTGCTCCAGCTAGGTTTTCCTTATTTCTTTAGTTTGAGCATCTTTAAGTTAATAACTGCGTCATTGTTTAAACACTATATCTGACATTAGAAAAAAAAGTTTATATCTCTCTGTATCTAAAGCATGTAGGAAAATTCTGATTCTAACGAGTTTATAAGTCTTGGGTTGTGTATGAAACCGAGAGCTCCATATTTCTAATTAACTTAGCAAAACTCGTGAGACAACTTTTGGTAGATGGAGATAACCAATTCCATGCAAGTTCGTCCTGAAGTACAATAGGTATATAGTATATACTCAGAAGAAACTCTATTTAAAACTTAATTAAACCAAAGTGAAGCCAAATTATTTTTAATGAACATCTGAAAGAATTCTTCAATACAGTTCTAAAACTTGTTTTTAATTTTATAATTTTCTCGGAATTTTTAATTGTCGCTTTATTATTAATTGGAATTGCGAGTCATTTTGAAAAATCCTAGGAATAATTATTTACTTTAAAAACGTTGACTCATTGTATATGATATAACATCAGAATACAGAAATGAAGGAGTGCGAGACGATAATGAGTAAGAAATTTTTTTTTTTTTACAATTTTGCATGAAATTCTAGATGTAAATTTCCACGTTTCAACGGACTCAAACCACAGTTGAAGTATGAAATTACAATTTTTCATTGCCCTCGAGATAGATGGAGGAATTTTTTGCTAATGAAGGATTGTACGAACTCATATGCAGATTCATAAAAATTTCGCGTGTCCATTCAGGAAAGAAGAGAGTCTATAACTGAGAATAATCTGTAATTTAATATGACAAACTTTTCATTGAGGTCATGATGCAAAATAGCTTTTTAAGCTTCGATAATGGAAAATCCATTGAAGAAAATTAAGGAAAACTAACTTAATATTATCTTGATTTAAAAATTCAATCAAGAGCAAATTAAAGTCAAAAATTAGAATATCTGCCGTTAAAATGAAACAGATATCAATTATGTTAAATTAAATGCGATTAATGAGGCTATATCAGAAAGAATTTTTTATAATGTGGTATTAAACCTGAATTACATTAGACATTAGAGTCGTAAGAGAATGGATAACAGAACATTTCGAAGAGATAGGTGTAATGCGATTCAGTCACAGTGAGTTTTAACTTTACCTTAAACTGCATCGCAGCTGAAGATGTCATTTCTATGCAAAGCGAGGTAAGAACGAAGTTACTCTAGCGAATAAAAATTCAAGCCCATTCGATCTTGCTTTAGCACTTGAATCAGAATACCAGGCACATAATTGAATCGGATATTTGAGTACTCTGTCTTCAGCTCGAAGCTTAAGGGACTTCAGAGTTCCTTACCATATACTACTTTTTGCAAAAGGATAAAAAGTAATCAAAAAGTACACATTCGACTCTTTCAAAATGTTTCGAAGTTGTTTTTCTCTTGAAAGTAAACTCCTTATAAAAAATCTCCTCTTTTGTTGGAATAATAGTCCTTGATTTTTTCCCCTCAAAGTTAGTTTACACATTTGCTACAAAAATGGTTAAAAAAACCATCGTTTTAGAAATATATTTAGCGGTGAATAAATGTAGGTCGGAGAATAATAAGAAGTAATAATTCGTAGGATTGGAAATCGAAATACCACTTTCAGTAATCTTTTTATTTTCTTTTTCATTCATTGGACTCTATAAATTGAACATTTTTTCCTCTACTCACAAACCGCTTGAAAGTTGCTAAATCGGATTCAGTCCACAACTGAAATATATAGGCCGATGCTGAAGAGTTCATAGTTCAAATGTCAATATGAAGGTTTAAGCTTTTGCGAACAAATTATCGATAATTGCAATCACTCAAGAAATGCAATTTCTATATTTTGATTCATCTTCGCAATTTACAATTACAATACCTTCTCAGTCTGTATCCTTCCTTTAAACCTCATTTCTCGAAATGCTCGTGCAGAATATGTACTGAATTCTCATTCTATTCTCTTGACTATATCGAGGAGGATACAAACAATAAATATGGGATCTGAAGTTGACAAGGAAAAGGGATAGTATAGTTTACATCCGTCGCAAGTTCGAGGAAAGCAAGTTTCTCTTTGAATGCTTCTTCATCAAATCAAATAATTTCTAGTGCCTTAATTGTGCTTTAAACGATATTATTCGTGAAAACATCGTCGAAACTTTCTTTGCAACAACTTCTCACAACCAATTTCAAAATACCTCTTTGAAGCCTCTTTTTATTACTTTTTTTAAAAAATATTCTCTTATAATCTGATTCAAGTTATAATCTACTTTAACGATTACTGGGACATCTACGTTAATTAAATATTACTACATCAATAAATATTAAATGAATCTCAAAGTACAAATATACTCTCTGGTTCAAAATAAATATCAAAGATGCACTTTGTGATAATACATCTTGTAGATAGAGAAGCTTCCCCTACTTCTTGAAACTGTAACTGCCGAGTTGTTTAAGAGAAATATTTATGAGCTCGTTGTCACACAAGAGGCGGATAAAAAGCTCAAGTTGCAGGTAAGTTGCAAAGTTCCGGTGGGACTGGGTTTGGGAAAACAAGAAGGGGAGTCAAGAGAGTCACAAACAAAAGATGAAGAAAATCTGTATGCACCTTTGTATGTGTGCGTAAGGAGTGGGGAGAGAAGCTAACAATGAAATGCAGTGTAACTAACATCCGCTTATTTCTGACGCCCTCCTTCCTCTTAAAACCACCCCCATTCTTCCCCTTTCCTCCTCAAGCTTTCCGGAGCTTTCATTTAGGAAAACAATTGTGAAAGCTCGCATCTAAAAAGAGCCAAGCGGCTTACTGTTTGAAAAGAGTGTGGTTCAACTCTGAGGATAGGTTGCTTTAGTGAATCCTTGACTTTAGAGAATCATTGGAAGTTTTAAAAGGTGCTAGCCGTTCTGAATTTTTCTTCTTTTTTTTTTCACGATTCGAATGGTGCAATAGAACGTCTGCCTCTTTAAAAAATGACGTCAGGTGGGTTGCTTTTAGAACTTACTAAAGATCTTCTTTAACGTTCGCAAGAATTAAGGTAAAAAGGACTTCACTAAGCATTTCGGATATTTTCGTATTATAAAATTAATGACTCGCGTCATCTATAAATAATTTCGGAATAAAGGTCTTAAAGTCTTTAATGGATATTTTCAATCACGAACTGAATATGAAAATTTAAAAAGTTCGGTGGAATTCCTAAGTCAATAAAATGCGTTGTATTTTAATTATTTATTATCTCTTTTCGTTATAAATTCTTTTTACATTTGGTAGAAAGTGCAATTCATGAATTTTTTAAAAAAGGCCTTGAAATTTCAAATGGAACAATTTTATTATTCCTTACAGGAATGCCCAGGACACTTTGCGCTCAAAATAAACATTCAGTTAAAGTTAACAAACCTGACTAAGAAGTCGACCACGTTTTTGGTCAAATTCTTGGATTATAATTTTGAAAAATATAGAATTATGGAGTATATTTGGAAAATAAACAACCTGCGGTTGAAAGAAAAGAAAAAAGTATATTTTCATTGGTAGACAGAAAATTATTCAATTTGTACCTTATCTCTGACAGGTTTAAGCAAATAAGACTCATGATGACGAAGTGAATCGCAGCTGTCGTAGATAAAAAGCTCTCGTCTCCAGCTTGAATTTGACCTGAACCTTTCCTCTTCCGGGTCCAAGGTTTGGGATTTCGTGGTTAGATGCTGGAGCGTGATTCGACTTCCTATCTCGATAGCGATCGGAGATTTATTTAGCTCCGCTCTAATAAATTTGATCGAGAACAAAGTGATCGGTGAAACTAGGATCTCGTTTATCTTTCGTGCATTATTTCGCAGCACTGATCCTCTTTTCTGCCAACAAGACGACAAATTCGAAGTACCCATTTTCATTATTGAATTTCCACCCTCCATATCGTTCTTCATTCGGAAATAATGACCACCGAGGATTATACCGAGTATCCAAGCTAAACCCTTTTTGAGATAGCTATTAGATTAAAATATATTATCAGGTTCTTGATCGGACCAGAAAAGCATAAAAAGCGAAAATTTTATCATCTGGAAAAAATCGGAGAAACTCCTGGAATTTGATTCAGAAATCGGGATTTGAATCAAATGGAAATATGTAATAAATTGGATATAAATTGTAATACTAGATATTTTTTTATTTTGAATGCCTCAAACTTGAATTTTTTTACTCTTTTAAGTTGAAGCATCAACATTATTATTTTTCAAATAATTTTAGCGTTTTTTTTTTTGAGTCGGCAGAAATTGGTTGAACGACTCAATTCAGTGTAGTAAAATTCTTGTGAAGTAAACGAAGGTGTTAGTGTGAGTCACTTGAATGTTTACGACCCTTTTGCTTGGGCCTGGTCTTAAGTAAATTCCTTAAGGTTTATTTCTTTCTCAAACTGCAGCTGACTCGTAACAATAGCAATTTATGGGTATCGTTTGCATACATAGGAACGCTCTTTATTTTGCAACTTGTAAGTCGAGCCAATGAAAATCTGTCCCGCATCGTATAAATTTTGATGGAGGTGCATCGAAACACCCTCTATCTTTATTGAAAATGCGCGATCAGAATGATGAATAGTTTCCTTAAGACGATACTTTGAAATTAATCACGACACTGTGGCAAGCCACGTACATAACTGTCCCAAGTGAAGGTTGAAAATGTCGCTCGACAGAAATTAATGACCCTTAAAGTACAGTTTGATAATAATTGGACGTCTTATCACTATCCGGCAACCTCTGCCAAATAACCGACATTCAATCCAAACCCCTTTTCCTGCGATAGTGATTTTAACAAATTGCCTGGTGTGTCACTATGTCCGCTTTTCAACATGCTAAATAGGTTCGCGTGCTCGTTGAGTGAGACTTGAACTGTCTATTAACCAAACATCTTTCGTTATTTATAGAGAGTCCTGATAAAAATCTGGCCTCACGTTTGAGGCCAAAAGTTGACTTTTGCCCTTTTTTTCTCTGAAATTGAAGAACTTTATTCCCTGTCATCAAAATGTGCATACGTGTACTTTATAGATATCACCTCTTCCGAAATGCTCGTGTCGTAGTCTAGTCGGACGCGCATGAGATTGAGGGGTTGAATAAAGGTTGGATTCGTTGTGACGTTCTAAATATTAATGGTGGATTTGAGATTCAGAGATTTAAGGATGAAAAATGTTGTTGGTATTGCGGGCGAACGTCTTCCTATACGTTATACCTTCGTAGGAGCTTAAACGCTTACGTCACGATTCGAGAAATCCTTCTACTTCTGCCTTCACGCCGACCATCTCTCCTGGCTTTTTATTCCTCGTCTTTTCCATCTCTGTGAAAGACGGATACTTTTTCTGCGTCGCCAAGAAGCCGAATACTCAACTGCCCGTTTCTCGCCTCATATTATCCTTCAAACCCCGACCATTGAATCACATTTTAATAATTCAACCCCCTCAACTTGATATAAAGGTATTAAATTCCTTTAACGGGAGCGAATTTGAAAACCTTATATTTTTGCCAGCTATGAAAATGAGAAAATAATCTATTCACCAATTCACTTTTCCCAAACCACTGCAATTCCCACCATTTTTTCAAACAAAAATTTGAAAAGACTCCTTTTATGATTATTATTTAATGTTCTTTTGAAACATAATATTTCGAGTGAGTTTTATCGTCGGTTATCTAAAAGGGAAAAACTTGAATGATATTTAGTTTAGGTGTAAAAGCAAATGAGGTTTCCTTTAATGCCCGAAACATTTTCGTTGATCCTGGATAACGTCGTTCTCTAACAAGAACCGAAATAATGGAGACAACTAGCGGGCATGAGAACGCTAGAACTTGCAATTGTGGTAAACTTCAGTGCAGTTGGAATGAACTTCATTGCAACTTGTGCTAATCGCTAATGCTGTACATTGATTGTCTGTGCGTTAAGCACAAAACAGTGCCCGTTGCTCCGTTGTTTCCTGTCTAATTACATTTACTAATAACAGTAAACAGTTTCTCTGCAATATTACCATCATTTCCTAACTCCTCGCATTTAATTTACAAATAAAAGTATAAAATTATTAATATTCCTAAAGTCGTAGAAGAATATTGATTATTAAATAAGTTAACTAATATTTAAATTATCCTGTGAAGTTTAATAGCTATTATGTAATATCTCATTAATTTGAGAAGGAACCTCTTTAAAGTTTAATCATCTTCTAAAGTGTGGGGTTGGTACAATAACCGACACTGTGCTGTGGTTTGTAATTTTTGCAAGCTACTTGTTTCGATAACGAGGTCAAATGAAACACGATGCTGTTCTCGAGAGTTGGTTATTAATCACTGGTATCTTGGATAATCTCATAGATTTTAGGGGGTGGAATATGGGCAGAATATCTCAGCATCACATTCTAGTCAAGTCATGGCCTGATTATGAGACACTCCCTTTCATGAGCTAATAGTGCATTAAGAAAATATTTTAACAAAATGAATGAAAATCTTTTTTTTTTTTTTGATAACATTTTTTTAAATAGATTTTTCTTGATTTTGATTTTTTATAGAGGCATTATACTTGCGTAAATATTTAATATCTGAAAAAAGTTTTTATATTTATAGAAAGTGTCTATTCTTACGGAATATTCCGTAAAAATATTCAGTGCCTTAAACTTACTTTATTTCTTCTTCTTTGATTATAAAAATTCAGATTTAAGAATATTATTTACAATAGCCTTGGAAAATGGTTATTATTATCTCCAGCTAGGCTTTTTCCATAAAAGATGAGTATTTTGACGATAACTGAAATGTATCTTGCAGACAAGAAGTCAATAAGAGCGATGATCCTCCCTGGAAATCTGTTTTCCAACTCATCTTTGCTAACATCAATCATTTCCAGTATATTACTGATTCTCGTAATGTGAATGGCTTTTACGATATCGACGTTATTTTGAAAGGATCAATACTCGATTTCCAAACTGCGTTACGAATCCACTTTATTCAGAACCCGTGAGCGAAATCCACCTTTTATTTTTAAATTAACTTGAAAATTCGTATTTAAAAGGGCAAATATTACTTGTGAATTATTTGATGATAGTGAACTTTTCTGGGAATGTAACTCTGAGTAGTGAAGACGTATTTAATTAATAATGACGGTTTTTGGCAATTTGAAGGGCGTGTGGATGTCAACAAGGTGAGAATATGTCGAGACGAGAGTGAGTCGTGTAAACCTCATTTGCACATACCTGCTATTGATCCACTTCGATACCGCCAGGTTTGTCAGGTAATTAGGAACTGCGACACATGCCAAGATTAAATTCCCAGTCCAATGTTCCGCCTTTCTATTCTGATTTCTCAAAGAGCTTAACGCTTTAATCTGTTCCGCATTACCCAACTTTCGACGCTGGATTTTCAGGGGACGATTATGGGAAGGTCGAGCACCCGCATGCTCAGAATAATAATTATCCTTGTTTAGAGAAATTGTTAAATCGTGTCTTGATTCAGAAAAGCAGCTCTGAAGGGGGGATTTCTGAATAATGTCTTTTTCATTTATGATAGTAGAAAATATATGGATTTTTAACTTTTTTTTGAATCTCAGAACATGATCAATTGAAGCCATTATTATAATTTTATTACTTACGACATACATTTTAGGGTAAAAAAGAATGAGAGTTTTAAATTGATAAATGTATTACTTTGAAACTTTATGAAACAAATTACTGAAAATCTATCTATTCTAAAAAGATGATTGAGTCGAAATATCGTAACGCCTATTCCGCACTCTTGATTCGTCGTGTAAGTATCGATATATATTTATATAATATAAAAAGTATCGATGGTGATTTTCGACAATCGATACTCGTCGACTCGTAAATTCCGCGCGAATTGAATTTGAAATTTTTAATTTGGTTTCGTTAATATTATCCTGAAATTTTAAGGAATTTTATGAGTTTTTCATGGATTTTAACGTGGATTTCAGAAAATTCATGAGTTTTCAAATTTTTTTGTAATTTTTAAGGATTTCATGGAATCTGAAGATATTTCTAATACTTTTAATGGATTTTAAAGGATATAAAAGGGATTTGAATTGTTATAATTGAATTTAAAAGAATCTCAAGAAGTAAATGGAAAGTACTTTTGTAAAATTTACATCATATCAATCATTTGCAATATTAGTATTTCCATCTCTCGCTTTTGAATTAAATAAATATGCTTTTAAGTAACAAATCAAGTTTTTCATCAATCAGAAATTATCTCCGTTTTACAAAATCACCAATCACGTTTCTGTTTATGACCGGCAAATTGGCCAGATCTGCAATAACGCGTCGGATGTTAAGCCATGTGAAACTGAGGAAATTATTGCATTATGATAAACCGATCCGTTGCATTTTCCATGAATCCTCTACCATGTATATTTGTGAATAGGACCAAAGTCGAGGTTGCGGAACGCTCGGTGTCAATTTATGGCCTTGTCAGGACGAATGTGAAAGACGAGCATGAAAACTGGAATGGAAATGGTCTTGGGAAAACATCAGTTTTTATCCATTTTTCTTCGCACTCCTCGAAATAAAGCACGAGGTGGAAACTTTAGACTCGTAGTACGAAATTGTATCTATCCCCATACAGAAATTCTTAAAAAGTTTGACATACAACTCCGGATGAAAAGTTCTTTAAATTTTAAATTCAATTCATATTTAAAAATCATTCTCTATTATTTAAAATTTTCCAATTTTACTTGTTGATATTCAATTTCATAAATGTGTCACTGGAATACTGTATTAAAAATGTCTAGCATGAATTAAGCAACAGTGAGCCCTTACAGGCAGATGTATTTTCTCAAATAGTCAGTTTCCAAATTACATCGTTTTCTAAATGCTGCGATGGCACGCATCACATACTTCACGCTAAGAACGACTATTTCTACTATCTCGCTTCGCGTTAACCTCCCCCCTCTATATTTCCTCTTCAGAAATGTTGGGTACAACTTCCTCTGGTAAGTTGAGGCAATTTTAAGATCGCATTTACACGCACGCGATCGACGCGAGATATCGCCGTGCAGCTTTTACGGTTCTTCGGTGATTTGTAGTTTCTAATAACAGTGACAGATGGAAATTGTATTCTAACTAAACTCCATTATGAATACTAATTCTTCCTAGCCGAAGAGTGAAAATTAAACTGGTAGGGTGATAAATCAAGTGGTGCCTTAAAACCACCCTGCTTTGGTTCTTTCTTTCAAGACTGATAAATTTCATTTAATTTTTTTAAAAGGGGACGTACCACGTGGCCATTTTTATCTTCCCCATATGACACTATGCTGAATCCCCCTTCCTCCTAAATGAGCCACGTGGTTTATGTAAGGCTCCTGAGAGCTTTCCTTTTTAATGATTATTATTTTACTTTTAGAAAATAAACGAAAGGATTTTTCTATAATTTATTCATGAAGGTTTTTCTAAATTCTTTGAGAAAAGAGATATTTGAAGAGAGAGAATATGAGGAGGCTCGATTTGTTCTAAAAGCTGAGTTCAAAATTTGCTTCAGGAACCTGGAGGGAGGTTGTGGCTTCTAAATGAGAGAACTTTGCTAGAGAGACTTCATAACTCAACCACCACATAATATAATCATGTTTATCGAATATATTTCGTCCCATAATGTTTAATCAAAGAAAATATAATTAGAGAAGTTGCATTGTGCAAGAAAATTAAATTAAGTTTGCAATGAGTTGCTCTACACCTGCATAAATATCTCGTTTTAAATCATTGCTATATACTGACTTTCCACTTATCAAGTGCACTTAATGCCAGAAAGCATTTACCGCTTGTCAGTGTGTTGAGATTCGTAAAATGGGAATGAAATCGCACGTACGACGTACGATAAATGTTTGCGTTGTGGCACATTACGATTTGAACGTATATTATTCGACTATAAATATCTGACGGAACTGCAGAGGCACATAAAAGGAAATTTGATTTGTTTCTAAGTTTACAAGTGAATTGATCACTTTCAGTTGACAAACTATAATTCTCACAAAGCAGTGACGGAAGAAAATTAAAATTTCCACCACTTAATTTTTGAACGTGCTGCTGCTCATTTTTTTCATGTATGAAAGCTGTCAGTTTTTCCAGTAGCATTTTCTAAAGTGTCTTCAAAAGTGGCATTTGGTTTCACGGATATTATGAAGGAATTCAAGTCCGAGAAAAGCGCTCGGTGGATGTTAAGCGCCTCTAAGTGCAGCAGAGGCGAAAGAACGCAACAGAGCATGGTGACCTCTGAGAGGATGTCGGACCTGGCGGCAAGAGTTGTGGAAACAAAAAGTCTTTTCATCCTCGAGCTCCATTCTTTACTTCAACGGTGTTTTGTATTTTTGCGCTCACCTCTTCCCAATTGTGTCAGTGTCCTTTACCATCCAAAAGTGGTTGCTAGCGCGAGAACAACCAACTTCCCGTAAGAACCATTACAATTCGACGGTTAGTGCTCGTTGAAACAGACAAGTATCTAGAAATGTAACAAGTGTTGAATATACCTAATTTTTAAAGTAATTTTGACCAAGAATTTTCCAATATATCACTCTTTGACGGGGAAAATTCATTTAAAATATTTGTTATAGGATGTGAACATTTTTAAAGATAGTTTAAAGATCTAAACTCTAAAAAGTCGCTTTTCTGCGAAAATTTTTGGGTAGAGGTAGAAAGTGCAACTAAATATTTTGTCTAGTTCAATCTAAATAACGAAAAGCTTTTAGCTGTATATTTTTTCCTTTTTATTAAATTGAGAAACGTTTAAAGAGCAGCAAAGGCATAACCGTTTAATTCAATGTGAAGGCGCCAGACTCTCGGCCCCTTCTATTCCAGCATGAAAGGGGTTGGAGCGAGCATCTTTACAAAATTCATTCCCACACCGTTGCACGTCCTTTAGTGTCGTCCTCTCGAGACAGCCGCTAAAAAGCTCAACCGAAGCCCATGTCGGCTCTTGGCCGGGAATCTCGTTGGCAAGAAAACCGGAAACAATTCGATAGGACACTCCGTGAAATAAATAGTCTTATCCCAGGAAAGAGGGAAATGAAAGAGAAAGCGATGAGACCAAATAAGGATAGACGTGAAGGATTGAGAAGGATACATCATAAAAAAAGAAGATGAAGTGGGAAAATCAATATAAGGGGAAAAGAAGGAAAGATAAAAAGGAAAAAAAGGAAAAAAAAGGAAAAAAAAAGGAGGGAGGAAGGAAAAGGGGATGAAATTAAAACTAAAGGAGCATAGATGTACCCATTACAAAAAATGGAATCTTCAAGTACGACCGATGTAGACGACTATCTTCGAGCTTGAAAATAAATTACAAATTATCTGAGCAAGGAAGAGCCGCTTGAATTTTTTGGCTCGTAAATAAGAAACTGCCACCCCTTTCCCATCCTAGTTTCTATCCTCCGGAGCTCTTCTACACCTAGCCTGGTACTCTAGCTGGGGAGAATCAGATGGCTGTAAATCGTTGTTGGGAAAACAGGACGGAGGATGGGTGGCTCTGCCTGTCGGTAAAACAAGACTGGTGGCTCATGGATGTTTTTTTTTCTCGTCTTTCATTCCGTGATAGCAATAGTGTAACACACTTTAGATGCCCAATACCACTCTTATTTCTTTCTTCTCTTTCTTCATCCTTGTTTCTATCCTTACGGATATGTTTCTTGATACAAAGTCGAATCGCATAATTTTGAGATATCCAATCCCCCTCCGAATTGCCTACACGCGAATCGTAATTTTTCTCGGTATTCCAATTCCAGGGAATGTTTCGAATTTATGTATTTACGCCCGCTGTTAAGATCGACGAGCGCGTTCTGTACTCAGCGAAATCAGTTCCGATATCGAGTTATATGTGTATCCGATGCTGTGACAAACACGCAAAATGTATCCGTGGCATCGCAACAAAATGAATGAATAAGGTGAACGGATACTCGCATGTAAGGCAAAATTTATTCGATGCGGGTTGCAATTTATTTTTGTGCGAATAGCACGCGATGTTTTCAAAAACTGGTGCAGAGCCAAATACTAGAAATATATTTAGAGAAGTGTTTGTTTGTTTTCGATTTTAATATATGCCAGAAATATTACATTCCTTTCATGTATAAATTGAATTAGTAAGTCTCAGAGACTTTGTGAATGCCGTAATTAATCAATCACGAAATTTCTGCACGAAACATCTCGTTTAAGCAATGTCACTTAATTTTCCCAACTTCCCCTTTCGCCAAATGGAATTGAATGAAAATAATTAGTTTTGGATTTATCCCGGTGATGAAGTACCAACCCAGGTGGTGGTATCTTTCCCTGAATTCTTGGCACCCTTTTCGAATTCTTGTTCCGAAGAATTCACCATTTTTTTTACGAAACGCTCCGAATTATTTCTCAATATAACATTCATAACGTTCATAACACCACAGAATGTCGATCTTAATTTTTTCTCCTATATTGAAATTCTCAGTGTTAAATTATATACAAATTCGGAATAAGACTTGAATCTATATATCTTAAAAATGGTTTGATGCTCCTATTATAATATTATTCATAATTGAAAGTATTTAAAAATACTTTTATCTCACTTCATGAAAACCCCGAATCCACTTCTGAATGCCAGTCTCGCCTCATTTAGACCGCATTCGTTACTTTTAAAAATCGTTCCTTTCATTGTCGCGAATATGAATGGATTCGTAATTGTTTAGCGATCAAATTTATTCACTCGAATGAAAGTCGAGTAATGAGGTCCTTGGGAGACTCGTCCTCTGCAGTATGCGTCTATTTACATAAAATCTCAGCCTACCTCGATCAGGATGGGTAACATTGAAAGGGTTTTCACGTCTCTTTGCCTCCTCTTGAAATTTGAATTAATGAACCTCATTATGCGGCCAGGAATTGTAGCGGGGTTTCCGGTCTGCCACCAAGGGCCACGTTTCTTGACGTCTTCCCTCATCCCCTCTCAATCTCGTCTTAATTTCTACCACAGCACCAGCGACTTGTCGAAGAACAAATACTTAAAGCCTGCCGTGCTTCGATCTAGGTTCATTTGCATATGCAAAAGATGCCAACGTGTTCGCGTGCTGTCGCGAGAATGACAAGGCACCGAGCTAAGTATGTTAGTGACTTTACTGCAAGTTACAGGGATGCCACTTTGCTTTCTTCTATCACTTCCGTAATTATTAACGTCGGGGTTCATGAAGGGGATGAATTTTCACTTTAATTTTGTCTCAAAGTCGTTTAGTGTCTTAAATTTCATTTAAGAATTAGGCACGTAAATTCTCTTCTAAATATTATAGTAATTCTGAGAGTAAAATCATTTCCATTCAGGAATTTGAGTGTTACCAAATATTTTATTTTATTTTTAAGTTCCATATTCGCTTTGCCGGCAAAAAATTCTATTAGCATTCACGGAGAAAACTGGATATTAAACCGTAATATCTAGCTATTTAACTATGGGACGACTATCCAGATATTTAGATATAATATCCAGATATTTAGATTTCATATCTTGATATTAAAACTTAATATCCAGATATTAAAATATTAGATGTCAGAATATTTGGATTATATATTTTAATATCTGGATATTAAGTTTTAATATCAAGATATTATATCTAAATATCTAGATAGTCGTCTCATAGTTAAATAGATAGATATTACGGTTTAATATCCAGTTTTCTCCGTGTTGAAAATTGCTTCTTATTTTTCACTATTCTAATATAAATCTTTCTTTTTTGTTCCAGGTGAGTCTTACTGAATTATACTCTACTGTAGATACCGGTAATCGTGGGTAACGAATATCTCCATCATTATTGACAACTATTAAATAATTCCGAATTATTATATATATATATATATATTTTTGATTTAAAATCTGATTGAAAATCCATTTTCTGATTCTCGCTTACCTAATTTGGCTAAACTACTTGAATACACATATTCTAAATCTGAAAAAACCAAAAAATGGTGTTTTTAGTTCTATTCTTGAAATTTTGAGGGGAATTAATCTTTAAATTATATATATATGTAATCTTGGCTGACTGAAATTGACTATTACTACTTGAATTTTGACAAATAGGTCAGTAGATTTAAAAATTCCGATTATCAATGTAATTAATTATAATGTTGCTTCTAATTATAATTAATTATATATTATTTTGACGTCTTCGTGAATTATAGTTACAACCGCCGGTTACATAGTATCGTATATGTCACTATCTCTCAGTTTGGTTTCGTTAACTAAATCTTGTGGTGACTCCACATAGTGCACTAAATCAAAGTAGACCTTTAATTTTAAGGAGATTCAATATGCATATTTAGGTCGAAAATTATATAACAATATAATAATAATAATATTATTATTATTATTATTATTATTATTATTTGACCTACAGATAAAGAGAATTGAAGGTCGTATTGACTTTCTAAACAAAGCTTTTTTGCCACGCTAATATTCTGAAAGAGTAGACTCTCTATTTAGAACGGTAGGAAAGATAAGAGAAAATCGCGATATCGAATTCATTTTTATTATTTTCGTGGTTCTATCTTCCATCCATTCTTCTGTCGGAATGAAATGAAGCCATCCGTTCATTCTTCCGGCGTATCGTTTCAAGCAGTAGAATGGTAGAAAATGATGCACCTAATCAAGAATCAGAACTATGTTGGATACGCGAGCGTTGGTAATGTATCAAGGATCACGCAGAAGGGAGGCTCCTCTCTTTCAGTTTCGGTCAAAGGGTCATTTACTAAAGGTCAGATTGGGTTAGGTTTGACCCGCAGAGAACCACACATCCGAGTTTATGAGTCTCCATCGCTCATAGAATCTTCGCTGCAATCTTTCTGAGCAGCTTCGGGACCCTGAAGAAGAGAAAAATGTCTGGGGCTCGGTTGAATCGATGAGTTTGCATTAAACATCGCCCCGAGCTGTGCCTCGAAGAAAGAAGAGGGTGCCACCTTTTCCTTCGAAGACAGACGACTATGAGAAAGAGAAAAGGAGTTAGCCCCTGAAAAAGGAGTAAACGCAAGAAAAATACCTGGTTTTCATTTCCGGCGGTAATCATATCAGAATAATGTTCTGAAAAATATTTAAAATATCATATCTTTCAAAGTGTTGGTTTGATAGTTAAATAAAAAAAAGGGATTTGATGGTTAAAAGTAAAAGTGAAAAGCGCAACAATCTATAGATAATAGAAGTCTGGAGAGAATGATCTATGGAAAATAGAAAACAAGATAGTGTCTGCAGTAGATCTTTGTTAAAAAAATATGAACTTTGACTTGAATGCTAAATCACAGGCAGTCACGTTGACACTACCCGTCATTTGAAGCAATGGCTTCTATCTGGAACATAAAATGGACATAAAATGGACCGTATCGTACCGTCAAAACGCTCTGCCAGCTAACATTCCCTTGCTAAGTTTCCACATTAGACTTCACATGCTATACCGCAATATTAATAAAATTTTTATGCTTTTTACAAGTGTCTATAAAATAGACATTCTCAAATGGTTTCGAATCTTATAGGATGAAGAAACACATTTATTTCGCTTTTTTATGTGAATGGAAATCAATATACTTATTTCTGAAATTCTGTGACCAAAGTTTAATCTTCAGAGCTCGTCATAAACAGTACCACTTCTCCCGCTTAATTGGTGCTTAAGAAAATGTGCTAAGCCTCAGTTTTGGTTCAGTGCATCGAATAAAGCGTTAATTTTACACTATCTAGTGTTTAAACAGGATTGTGATTGAATTTTAACACAAAAATTAAGTTCTTATCAATTTCTTATTTCAACTTGTGTTAAAATGCCGTGTTCAAAATCCCCAAATGAAAAAAATTCAAATTTTAAAGAAAACAGGTTATTGTTTAACTCCATCCTTGGCAGTTACAGGTTGTAAAATCAGTATGAAATTCCCTTGTGTATTTGCGAGTCTGTTTAGCAAAATTCCCTCAGGATTGAACTACCAGATTCGTTTGTTTATACATGACGAGAGAAATTCGTTTACCTTGCTCACCCTTTTTATAGATTTGCACATCTCATCTGACATTTACCTTGTGATCTTGTTTATTAAAAAAAATTACGAAACTCCTTTCTCAGTGTTTTCGACCTATATAAATGTTTCATAAAAATATGCTATATAAGTCTATAAATATTATAATATTTATAGACTTATAACTTCATTCATAACGTCTTTTAGCATGAGTATATAAAAAGTTTAGTTTCGCAAGCGGATAATAGCACCTATTCTCTTTAAAAAAAGACCTCTTCTTTTTATTTTCTTGTCATGCAATTCTATCTTGTCGTAACATTTCATAAAAATCCAGTAAATCTCGATAAATGATTTTACTTTGTAATAAAGCGAAATGTCGCGTTTTTAAGAGACCTTTTATTCACGAGAGTGCCAAAAGAACACTAAAGAATTTTGATAAAATCTCATCGCCTGACGAATATCACCCTTTTGCAATGAAAATCATCTCTTAAATTGTTACAAATTATTCAGCCTAAAAAATTAAATTTTAATTTAACACAGAATCTTTTCAAATGAATGCGTATCAAGGAATATCCACTTGAAAAAAATGTGGATGATCCTATTTACGTTTGATCAATCGTGTGGTACATTACATTTAATGTTTGTTTTTGATACCTTTGATCAGTCAAATGGAATAGCAGCATAGTCGTTTTTGATTCTTGTTACTGGGTCAGCAAAGCAAATTCCTTCCAGTTTACTGGACCAGGAGTTAAAATGCTGACATTTATCGGTTACCTCAGTGGGATATAGCCATGCCTGCCGTAAAAGTCAAGGGTGTGTAATAAAAGTATTGTAGTCCATAGTTCTACACTATTTGATCATTCCCTCTATAAACTAAAGTCGATTGAGGTGTAGGTATCACACCACGTACACTGCAGTTGTTTGAGGTTGACATAGCATTTTTATTTAATACCAACCTCGCGGTTATTCGACTTCCTTGGCTTCTGCGACGCGACATATGAGTGCCATTGCAGCGCACGTTTCCAGCCTCCAGATATGTATGTCATATGTCACGTTTACGTGTTCTGCGTAAACCCACAATGTACGTGTTCGACCCTTCTCGTAAGGTCACTGCGAAAGAGCGAATCTATAGCTCCTTCTTCCATATAAAATTCTCTGTTTCATACTAAAAGCACATAGAGGCCTTTCATCATATTTCTTCTTTTTCTAAAAGTCATATTTTATCAAAACTTATATTATAGCAGACCAACACGTGCGCTACGCGCACGATTATTTATTTAATTTCTTATAATTTCAAGTCATTAAAAAATCAATGAAATTTTGCCGATTCAAATTCAGAGAGTAGGTTGGAAACAACAATTTAACCGAGATTTTAGGGACATTTCGTTACATAATTTTTTAGAGAGGTATCTCAAGAGATTTCTATGAATTTTAATGAATTTTGATTTTTAGGATTTTAAAAAAGATTTCGTAGAATTTTAAGGTATTTCAGGATATTTCGCGAAATTGTAACGGAATTCATGAAATTTCAAGAGAATTTTTAAAGCTAACAAGGGATTTTAAATTTTTTTAAATTTTGAGGAATATTAAGAGGTTTCTAAGAACTTTAAGGGTTTCCAACGAATTTTAAGCGATTTCGAAGATTTTTGTGAAATTTTAAGTGATTTGAAAAGGTTTCTGAGTGTTTTAAGAGATTTTAAGGGATTTTAAATCCTGTTGTGAAGTTTACAGGGATTTTAAGACATTTCAAAAGGTTTCAAAGAATTTTAAGGAACTTTAAGGAATTTTAAATATTACAATGAAATTTCCTGGAATTTTAAAAGAAGTCAAGAGATTTTTTAATAATTTTAAGGGATTTTCTGATTTTTAAAAGATTTTATAGAATTTTCAGGATTTCATGAAATTTGATAAGATTTCTAAGGATTTTAAGAGATTCTAAATGTTAAGAAATTTCAAGAGTTTTTTTAAATGAATTTTTAGAGATTTTTGTTAATTTTGACATAGATTTCAAGAGATTTGTGATTTTAATGATTTTTTTTTGGATTTTTAAGGGATTTCAAGAGGTTTTTGGGAGTTTTAAGAAATCTTGACGAATTTTAAGCAATTTCGAAGATTTTCATGAAATTTTAAGTGATTTGAAAAGATTTCTTAGCGTTTTAAGAGAATTTAAGGGATTTTAAATCTTATGAAGTTTCGAGGAATTTTAAGAGATTCCAAAGGGTTTCAGAGTATTTTAAGAAACTTTAAGGAATTTTAAATGTTGTAATATAATTTTCAGGAATTTTAAAAGAAGTCAAGAGATTTTTATAATTTTCAAAATATTTTATGGAATTTTAAAGAATTTTGTGAAATTTTATGAGATTTCTAACAATTTTAAGGGATTTTATGATTTTTAGAAGATTTTATAGAATTTTAAGGATTTCATGAAATTTCTAATAATTTTATTAGATTTTAAAGGACATCAAGGAACTTTAAATGTTATCGTATAATTTAAAGAATATTTTAAACAGTTTTTAAGAATTTTAACAAGTTTTTACAAATTTTAAAAGATTTCAAGAGAGTTCTATCAGTTTTAGAGTATTTTATGGGGTTTAAAGAATTGTAAAGTTGTCAGGTAATTTTATTGATTTCTCTAATTTTTAAAAGATTTTGTAGAATTTTTAAGGATTTTATGGAATTTGATAAGATTTCTATAGACTTTAAGAGATTTTAAATGTTAAGAAATTTTAAGATATTTTTAGGAATTTGTAAAACTTTTTACGAGTTTCAACTTGGATTTCAAGACATTTTTGTTAATCGTTTTTGTGAATTTTTGAAGGATTTCAAGTGGTTTTGGGGAGTTTTAAGAAATCTTAACAAATTTTAAAGTATTTCGAAGGTTTTTCTGAAATTTTTTTGCGCCATTAGTTTGTTTTTCTTCTTTCAACTTCAAGTCGTTCAAAAGCCAATCAGGTTTGCAACAACAATGTATGCGAGATTTTCGAGACATTTCGTGACATCACTTTTTTAAGATAGGATTTCTATATCAATAGTATAAAACATTGAAATATTATTTATGAAATCAAATAGTCAGTTGAGAAAAAATGTAATTGAACGTCATGTTTTAATTGGACGGAAGATTTGATGTAAAAAGTTCGATGAACTGTTTTGTGTATACAAAGTTTCCCTGGAATACATTTGTGCCTTTTTTGTTGTTGCTGAAATATAAATCGCGAGGAGCGACCAAGTCGACACGTCCCTCGCACAAAAAACGTGATAAAGTTCTTGTCTTCCGGGATCGAACTAAATGAAAAGAGAAGCACGGAAATTACAGAAGAAAAAAGGAAGCAGACGTGAAAAAGTATAGTGCCCGCCCAGAGCAATAATAATATTGGAAAAGTCCGACTTACGCTGCGGCCAGGATTTCCCAATAGTTCGAACACCAACTTCCCACTAAAGTTGCGAAGCTTTAAAGTAAAGGCTTTAACGGAGCTTCGCGCCCTCGTGTAACTTTTTATATTTTTGTGCTAGAAAGCTCGCTGTGGTTACAGGGAGAGAAAAAATTCTCGCGAGTAAAGTACGTGGCGTCGTGTAAGTCGTTTGAAAAAGATGATTTCTTGCTTCGACAACACTTCAGACTTCCCCACAGGATTTGTTTGAGATAGAATTAAAATACGAGTTTAGGGTGGAAAGTGGAGGGAAAATATTAGAGTTTCAATGATTCAAAAAAAAAGAAATATATTAAGGAATATATATTAGGAATATATATTATATATTAATATATATTATACATTAATATATATATACTGAATATATATTATAATTTATATTGTATAAATATATTAGGGAATATATTACTCAAGAATCAATTTTTCACACTTTAGAGTTTTTCCTTAAAAAAGAAGAAACATTTACTAATAATTTTTAAGTTTTCTACTGGGTTTTCCCAAAGCTTCAAATAGCGGAAAAGCAAAAACCTTTTCTGGTAAAACACAATTACATTTCCTTCAGTAGTTATATTTCCAAGTTTATTTAGGTCGAGCTTGTTATATACAAAGATTTAGAATTTTAGAAAGCAAAGTTTCATTACTGACTTCGTCGAAACGTAACGACCGGTAAATAACAAATGACTGAGAGTCCCTTCTGTTCCGTCTTTCATCGAGTGAGAAATCCAAGTTCTAAAAGTTTTCTCCGGCGGATTACACTTCTATTCGTGCTTCGACTGAGATCTCGAATAAGATCCAATCGAAAATTGGGTAGCAGTTATTATTCTGATCAGGTTCTCGAAAGGAAGAAAAGTATTAAACAATTATAATACTTCGTTCTATCGATTCTTGAATTACATTTATATATCTATATTTAGACGTTAAAAAACAATATGTAACTATCTGGAAGTAAAAATAACTCGAAAACACTTACTTTCATTGGATCTGAAAATTGCACGCTTTCCGCGTGAAATCTTAGTTTTCTTTTCATGTTTTCTTACACGAAAATGTCTCTGCAATTCTATAGAACGTCTCATGTAAAAACTGTGTTCAGTGTTGTCACATTCGACATGTCTCTGCTCAGGGATTCAGGATATTGGTTCAGGAAAAAGTCCCTCGATTACACCGCTACCTGAACTTTTTATATCACCACAACCGAAGATATACGATCCCGTGATATCTATCCAAGTTTTTTTTTATTCTTAATCCAATTTCTTTCTTTCTCAAGAGCTCTGGCAATCCCGATTTTTTATGAAAATGATATTCAGTTATAATCGAGATCTCTTAGAGTATTGAAATTTTTTATTCAACCGTCGCATCGTAGAAGAAGATTTATAACTTCCTTTATTTACGTAATATCTGAAAATAATTTTTCTTTCAATTGGTAATTTTTACATTGTCAGGGTCTATTTGCGCTCGGACCAAGAAATTTTATATCCTCTTCTACGATGCGGCGGTTCAAATGTGAAATTTCTAATCTGAATAATTCATCCTCAACTTCTATCAGCTAAAAGTTATGAATATTCCGTGCCATGGTATTGAAATTTTAATCCAATTTTTTTCCTGTGCAAAGAAGATTTTTTTGTACATATTTTCTCTCGTATAATGTATAACTCGATGCATAATTTTACAAAAATATAGGGAATGTACCCTGCGGGTGAAGAAGTTTGCATATAATGCGGAGGAAATCTGTTCGCTGACTCCATTTGCAAGGGTAGGGCATCTTGTAAACCATCTGCAGTTAATAGAATATGCTAAGGTCCTATTGCCTCTGAAGAGGCATAAGGGGCAAAGTCCGTAACTATTACTCTAGTACACTGTTATCACGATTTTCCCTCCACTCGCGAGTCTTAACTTCTCTCTTGAAACTTATGTACAACATAACTTCACAACTATTATGTGCACGTCAATAATGCAAGTAAGGAACAATTTTAACATAGTTCAGTTTACCGTCTCACGCAATTTTAAAAATGAGTCTAAAAGTCTCTTGAACCTAAATTTGAAATTTAAACCTAGTCTTTCGATCGTTAGTCTTATTACTCGTAATTATTTATCTTTCTTTTTTATTTTACAATACTTGTTGTCTTTAAAAGAGTTTCTCTTGTTTTCAACTCTGAAAAAGAGCATTTTGCTATGTATTATTTCAACACATCCTGGTTCTAAACCCCCATTTGGTTGAGCGAAGAAAAAAATGCTTCTGCCTTCAAAACCTTTCGTGCTTCTGAAAAGTAAATCAGTTTCGTTACGACCAGGTTATATTCTAACGCTCGTAAAAAAAAGATGTTCAGAGTGAAAGAAAAATGCAAAATATTGTTTCAGCCACGGTATCGTAAAATCTTGCAATAAAATGAAAATAATCGGCATTCAATCTTAGGGGCGTTGGACCCAAGTGTTAAGCTCAAAATTCTATTCTTCATTTTACTCAACGAAAATTGTAGATAAATATTTTTTCGCTCTATAGCGTTAATCTTTTTTCAAATATAATACTGCATATAGAGCGAAAGAATATTTAATTTCGATACTTTTTGCATAAAACGAAGAATTCAAAATCTATCTTCAAAATTGATTATTTTCATTTTACTTAAAAAATATTTGAATTATATATTTCCTTGTTCTATACGCATAATTCTAGTTAAAAATTGATTAACTTTACAGAGGGAAAACATTTCAAATTTAATATTTGTTGAGTAAAATGAAGAAATCGGATTTTTAGATTAGAACTTGGCTCCAACACCCTTAAGGTGTCTAGATACCGAATTTATTATCCTAAAATTAACTTCTTCTTTGAGAAGTATTGAAGATCCTGACAGGATTTTTTGCTAGAAAAGCAAATCCGAACCTTGATACTGACAATATATTTTCCAGTTTTCGAATTCATTTTCCTGACAAAGGTCCAAAAGTGTTGGTCAAAAAAGCTAATCTTAAACGTTGAAATATCTTGAAAAACTCCCCAAACTTTTCTAGTTAGTGAAAGGGATGTGATAAAGCATTTTTTACAATTATTACCATTGTTTACCAATTTTTTATAATGAAAACTTTCTAAATTTGTCTATTTTATCTACAATAGTAACTATTCGGTCTGCGTAGAATTGCCACAAGGTCCTTATTCGGCATTTCGTTTACATAATTCTCATCCAATTCAGATGCACTTTATCAGGTTGGGTCTGAGAAGGAAACACGGCACTATCACATTTACGTCATTATCGCACTTCTCCTTGTTAAGTGAATTCATCTTACAAAGCAACCAAGTGGGTTTATCATTTTCCAAGCCGGAGATTAGAATACATCGGTGTATCTCACTCGAGTAGAGTATTTTGTCACAATGTATTCAGGAGGAAGTTAATTGGGCGCGTAAAACACAATTGAACTGAATAGAGAATATGCAAGGGAGTCCATGGAGAACAAGCAAATCGGAAGTCGCTATATAGTGCTGAAGGCATTATACGTGTCTGTGCAGCACTTCCTTTGGCACCTGGTCCTCTTCGGTAATTCAATCAGCCCGGACGAGGTGAGGATCCAAGATCCTATTAAAAAGATCTAAGGCAGCCATTTTGAAATGTATACTATTGGCCTTTCGCATAAGCTCCTAAATCATCCTTTTTATATTGATTTTGTGGGATCTATGACGTTAGAAAATTAATCAAAGGGCGACATTAACTTATATAATAAAGGACAATTTATAATGGAAGTTTTTTAATACGCTGGATGCAGAAGTGCAGAATATTCTGGAATATATTGTTAAACAATAAATTGGATTATTCCCATAATATTATTAGCCTCAGATATGATACGTGCTATGACATCATACTGTGAGTGTATGAAGTTATAATTTTATTAATATATTAAATTCCTGAGTTTTCATTACTTGCACTAAAAGTGCATTAAATTTAACGAGATTATGTTACTAACATTATACATATTAATAAATGGGTGGACTATATAAAAAGGGAAATTTTTTAATCGTCTCGAATTATTATTTCTATTATATCCTCACCATTAATTGGAGATATATTAAAACGAGAGGTAAACCCTTTGAAAGGTTTCTCACGATCGTGACATTCATCGTTGTCCCTTTATTAAATTCTTAATGCCCTTCTGCCAGAAAAACAAAAGGAAGAAAATTAAAGAAAAAGGTGTGGAAAAAATGAACGTTTATATTAAGGGCGTGGCTAGTTGTCCAGTTTTTTAGGACGAATGGCAAAAACTTGATGAATAGACACTCTGTTATATTAAATATGCAATTTATGGATAATAAAAATATAAAAAATATAATTTCGTTACTATCGAAGCTAAATTAAATTAAACTCACATTGGCAAATTAATTGCAGGGTCTTTATAATTGAATTCTCTGAAATGAAATCGTGGATTAATATAAAATACGATTATCTGGACTAGTAAAAGAACTGAAATGTAATTACAATTGTTTTCAATTTACCATAAAAACGTTTGCAAAGAATATAATCGTAATTAAAAATTGATTTAAAATAAATTTGTTTAAAAAATACTGTTAAAAAGTACTGTTAGTTTAAGCAACATTCGACGGGTGAGATTTCGTAGAAATTACAATCGGGTGATGCACAATTCAGTCGTTTGCCGAATATATGAATTCGCTAATTAGAATCTCGTGTTTCCCTTTGTCCAACGTGTTCACTAGTTAGTTACGTAAGCTCTGTTATCATAATAAGCTTTGCTTTCCAACGAATTATAATGGATTTAAACGTTATAGTTCTGCTGTAATTGTTATAAGAAATTAATTTGAATTTATAAAGATTCAACTTATTCAACTTATCACAACCATTTTAACGTGACTCTTGTTGGTACCTCTTTTTATAAAAATAAAATTTTTGATTTTTAAGCAAAAAAATATGGGCTTAGAAACTGGAAATAAGCACTTTGAAACCTAAATTCAAGTGGCTATCGCCTCATAATCTCTTATCGTGTACCGGAAATTCGAATCTCCAATACAAAACGAAACACTGGTTAGTCTATAATATGTAAACTTTAATGTATAAAATTTATACACGTGAACCACACGAAGAACAAATGGCCCAACCTATACATATAAACTTGGGGAAAATAAACTGGTTGAACGGGCGAAACCCTTTGCCACGTTGGGAAGGTGAAATCGATGTTTCTACTATCGGCAAAGTTGCACGCCTGATCACCATTGCTGTTCCGCACACCATGAAGTTCGAACAATTGCATGACTGTAATAATGCAGCGACGTGTTGAAAATCGTGTTTCACTGTCTTCCCATTCAGCAACTCAACAATCTGAACTGTTACATTTCCAAGTTTCTAATAATCACAGACCATTTAGGTGTACGGTTATAGTAATTTTACCTTCACTTGGAAATATTAGCTTAACTCTTTAATTGATACAAGATTTCGAATAAAAGTATTTTCTAATTTTTTTCGAATTTAACTTTAAAGGATAAGGATAAATACTAGCAATTTTTGTGTGCACCTGAATTCTAGAATTGAAAAAGTTCAAGGGAACTCAAATCAACTAAAAAATTTCAAGGTAACTTTAAAAGAAATTGAAGCTAAATTCAAAGAATTTAATGTTATATATGTAGATTTAGAGACAATTCAAAGGAAAAGTGTTCAAGAAAAATATAAATTCCCTTCAATTTGTAATTTATTCCCTTGAATTCGAATTGAATTTTCCCCCATAATATTAATAGCAACAACATTTATAGTATTATTAGCTCAACATTATGTATTTGCTGATGATTTCATAACATACATTAACAACGTTAATATTTCCTTCCTTATTAAAAACAGAATATACATTTCATAAATAGAATATACATTTCATAAACAGAATCAATAAAATTTATTGTAATTCATAATTTTGTGCGAACGACGAGTCTTATGGTGAGATTCTTTCATTCATGATCTCACCAGCGAGTGTGTTCAAATTTAATAGAAACTTGGTCATTATTGAGTTCGAATAAATCGATGAATATGCAGATTTTTCCAGTTTCTATATTTCCTTGATGAGAGCGATGAAAATCGCTATGATTAGTTTAATTGTTCCGGATTCAAGTTATTGAAATTCGATGCAAATCATAATTTGCAAGTTTCCCTGATTACAAGGTGTGCACGAGTATTTTATCAGTATTTAAATATATGATGATACCAATGCTCTAATACTTATTCGATATAAATGGTATTATTAATGCGAAAAATTTTTACTGCCCTACAGAAAATCGTAAAATTTACTAAATTCACCCTTTAATGGTTCCAACCAACCTTAAATTAAGCAATTAAATTACTAAAATTTCACTATCTCACATGCAGTGCTTGTTGAATGCAAAATAATGTATTTTCCGTAATCTGATGTTTATTATCACACTAATTAACATCGAAAATGTGATTTCTTATGTTTCAGGAGGCTCTAGTTTAGCGAGTGTTGTAGCAGGGAGTAATAAACCGACAAGAGCGTGGGATAAGCCATATTTTGACGATGTTTCACCGCGAAATGTCACAGCCATTGTTGGACAAACGGCAGAATTAAGCTGTCATGTTAAACATCCTGGCGAGCGTACGGTAAGTCCCGATTGGAAAATTAATAATTTTAAAACATTCTTTATAGTCTAAGAACATTTTTTCCGAAACGATGTGGAAAAAGATTTTAAAAGGAGAAACGAAAATGTTTTCTAGACAAATCTAACCACATTTGAATGTTTTTTTTTTTTTGTCACCACAAAAGTGACACACGTGTTCACGAGAAAGTTTTGAAATGCGGACGTGCTTGCTCATTGTCTACATTCATGAAGTCATGTTTGCAAACAATGTTCACCCCACGACAATGCTGAAGTTTCGCTTTTTTTTCTCTCAATTTACAAAGAAGCATAGTACAGGACGTTTGAACAAATTGTGTTGAAAAGTTAACTAGAATTGTTGTTGCGCCGCAAAAGTTGATTTAATAGTCTTTTTTTTTCTTAAGAGTCATCGCATGGAAATTTAATTAACAATGAAACAATCTCTCGCGTGTTAATTGAATCGCGCTGTCAGGGGGGCAGATGTATTATATTTTCTGTCGTGATATAGTCATGCCATAACAACTTTAAACGCATTGAGATTTGCATTTAATCTGATTGGCGGTGGGTGTACCTCTCTTCAGTTATTATGCAAATAACTTTTAATAAAAAAGAGAGCACAGCGAGAATTCCAGGTGAGGTTTTGAATGTGGATGTTAACTCTACATTTAGCCGAGAGTTATGATTTGAAGGGCTATTATATTGTTATGAATGTCGTATTACTGTTATAAAGCTATAAATTATCATACCATTTTCTTTATCAAGACCGGTTATCTTAAAATATAAAAATGTACCTTAACTCTTTTGCACAGTTGATTATTTTGAAAACAATAACCGTTCTAAGTGTAAATGTTTAGTGACTATTGATAAGATGAATAGATAAATTGAGGTCAATCCGGGCTTAGCTAAAATCTACAGTAGAATGCTAAACCTCCTGTACAAACAGGTTTCACCCGTACCTAACGGTTAAGTAGGGACTCTAAGTGGTTGCAGAGAGCGTTAGGTCAGACACAGTATTCAGTCTTACCCAACAGTTACTACTACTAACATCTACTTAAAAGGAACAACTACATAGAGTACATTCAGACGTATCATGTGGTATTCATACATACATTGTGTATTCAGCCTATTCAAATATTTAGCCTTCTCATTCATTCCCTTGAAGATATGTCCCTAAATCTGGCCATTTCTTTCATTAAATTCAGTTGAACTTATTCAATTTTCACATGAAAAGGTGTTCTTGTAAATTTGAATAGAACTAGAACTGGAAATAGAATTTTATGTAGTTAGAAAAGATATTAACTTCTTTATAATTATTTTTGTATCATTTGTTAATACGAGCTAATACAGTAATATTTATAGTAGTATTTCTTGTTCAAATTGAATCTCTTCTCTCTTAATCTGAAAGAGCGATAAGTATACTATTGATTCCAATTAGCGCATGTACACTAATTGAAATCAGTGGTATACTTATCTCCGATTCAGATTTAGAGAGTTGATTCTCTCACGCCGGAATATTTTACATTAACTACACTGAAAGAAATATGTTATCAGTTTTTATTAAACTGTGTTACAATTTAGGGAAACTTGTCACCGGTGATAATTTTTCGTACTGATAATACTAAAATTTAGAAAAGTAATATGACACTCTAATACTTTTCTAAATTTTAGTATTATCAGTACGAAAAATTATCACCGGTGACAAGTTTCCCTAAATTGTAACACAGTTTAATAAAAACTGATAACATATTTCTTTCGGTGTATTGCTTTTTTGAATACTGAAAATGATTGAATCTCGTTTCTTTAATATACCTATTTAAATTATCGGGTCAATTAAATATCACTTTTTAATTCAGATATATAAATAAATATATATGATCAAAAATACTACTTTATTCTCACATAACTTTTTTACTTAGTGAATTTTTGTCGTATATTGATACAAATCGTGCACAGATAATTTAATATGAGGATGTAATGTTCCTCGTTTTTCTTTCTCTTGAATAAATCACAAGACTTAATAAAAAAGACTCTAAAAGCGAACATGTTCATAATGTGTATACAATTTTCCGGTTTAGTAAATCATTCATCTCATATTTTTCATCTTTTCCCGGTTTTTCTTTTGCATCTCAATGTTTCTTTCAATTGTGAAATTTCGAGTTAATGTATTATCCTCGTGATCTTCTCTCCACTTCAGATCCACATACATGAGGGAAACGGAGATGCAATTTTTTGATAAAGTACAAGATTCTCGGTTAGATGAAAATGCGATGAAAAAATGAGTTCTTATTCCACCCAAAAGTGTATTAGAATCTTAAATAAACAGACATACTTATAAAGGAGTGTAGAGAATACTTGAGTAGATGTATATATACAGATTATATTAGAGATACTCCTACAAAAAGGAGATCTTGAGTTTCCAGTCGATTGAAATTCCACATCTCCTTTCGAATGGAAGAAATATGATAAAGCATCGTTTTTGCGGAAGTAGGATTGCGTAACTCGAGATCCTCAGTTCGTTACTCAAATTTTTGCATCGTTTCTTTAAACTGTCTTTCATGAATACATTTAATAAATAAGGAAATATTTAACAGATTTTACTATAATTTTAATTTCACTATTTTAGTTGTTCAATGTCGTGTTTCAACAAATAGTCTAACCAAGGTGCTAACCCATTATTAAATACGAACGCAAATTACAATAGTGATATGCTGTTCACAAATCAATCGATTCCATCCTCGCTTATGAGCCTAAACTAGAACCCTCGTGGCAAGTAGTTTCGTGTCAATTATACAAATTCGGTCAAAAGCTTTATCCACGTGGATAAAGCAAAATGCTCGTTATTTCCGCAGCAAAGTTAAATGCAAATCTGAATAATAAGAAATTAATGTGTAGAATTTAATATTTGAGAGCAGAAATTCGAATTTGAGATGGATAATAATTTATAAAACTAATCAGAGTTCGTTTCAATTAATTTAAAATTTTATAAAGAAAGTTGAACATTTAGTTTAAACATTTATAAGGCTTCTTTCAATAAATGCCGATTCTAATAATTCCTCTAAAGTTTTTTCAAAACACTTAGTAATATTTCATTAGCAACTTCATATTAATTTGGACTGAGAGAATGCGGAAGATTATTTCAACCCTTTTATGATAATTTTTTTTTACATTTTTTACGATTTAACGTGAATTAAAGGGTGATTTTTTTTAATTTGGAGGTAATGAATTTTTGACTAAATGAAGTAGAATGAGGTAGTGAAGCAAAAAAGAAAAAATTATGAGACTCCCTACTGACCAGGAATCCAGGTTTATAAATCTCAGTGACGGATTTAAAAGTTCAGACTCTGTAATTTTTTTTTTTTATCCAATGAGAACCACGGTATTATCACCCTACAGGTGACTAACTCCGATAATTGATTTAGCAGCGGATTAAGGACATAATGCATATAACTGCTTTGTACGGTATTCCCGTTTAAACTTAGTTTAATTAAACTGTGGATTTATTGGGCACCGCTTGTTACGCACACATGGGTACATGGACAGGCGGACTATCAGGTTGATGCTCGTTTGTGTGAGTAAATGAGGTTCTACATTCAAGATAATACAAGAGAATATGTGACCGTGTAGTGAGGAGACACACTCGGCACCTTTGTGTGCGTTTAAGTAAACGCATGCGTCTGTAGAGACAAGGAATCTTCGAAATGGGTCAAAGGGGGATATTCCGAGGATCAATTGAGATAATGGCTCGAGTAATTTGAGAAACAAAGATCTCTAAAGAATTTATTGCCTTCACTTACAACCACCGATGATCATTACCATCAGAAGCATCTGGAATGTATATTCCCTTCCCCAAAATGCTCACCTGGTATATCTTGTTTGCACAATCTTCAGCTTAGAGGGGACGTGGAGTCGAAATTTCGAATAATTGCTTCCATCAATTTATTATTTCCTTGAAATTAAAGCCAGCAATTATTAACCTTTATATTCAATTATTCATTCAGTGTTTTATTTTATTTTATTTCCATCTTCTTAAGAAATTGATATTTTTTTCTAAAGGGAAAGGATGACAATTATTTTTCTCTAAATTACTTTTCGCTTAAATCTGAAATGATACTCGACTGCAAGCTATCTAGAAGATTCATTTTAGAGGGTTGTTTTTCGTTAAGAAAGTGCAGGAATTTATTTACTACATCATTAATGTCACAGACTGTACTCAGTATTGTGCTTCTTTGGGGTTTATATATCTTAGAACACAAAAACTTGTTTCACCGCAGGGAAGTTATGTTTAAACTAAGTTAGCCGAAGTTGGGTCACAGAAGGTCCGCAGATAAGAAATTGAGGGTTGAATGCCCTAAGCTAGTTCAGAAATCTCCGCTTAGTTGTGGTCCAACTCATCCCTTTTTAATATATATAATGTGACTTCGTAAATTCTGAAGCCTTTTTCATTTGTTTAAACTGTTAAATTTCAATTCCCATCGTTTTAGGCTTTTTTAAATATTTAAAAAAATCTTTAATTCAGGTTTTGTAAGAGCATTGCTTTGTTTTATCGTAACCCATTCTCACGTATCTCCTTATGCAAAATGATATTACGAAAATGCATAAATGATAACTGGAACGTTGTAGGAAGCTGCAATGAAACTTAACAACAGTTTATAATGTCTTCTGCTCCTCCGAACGGTCCAGAGTTGCTATTTTCATTCCAAGTTTGAAACGCTTTCGGAACGTGCAACTGTTTTGTTGCTTAACAAAAATAAAGTTTTGAATTTCTTCCACGTACTCAAAGGTCTTCTGGCGAATATCTCTTTTAAAAGGACTAGAGCAGAAAGACAGAATTGTGTTGGTGAATGAAAAAGACGTCTAAAGATTGGGGGTGAGGGACATAGTAAAATTTCCTTATGAAAGTCTGTAAAGAAAAGCCGAATACCCACTTACGTTTTTGCGCTTAAGGAAATCCCGCGGAAACTTTTTACCAGCCTTGACTACCTGCAACTTGTATAATAAAAGTTGGCGCTAATGAACGCAGAATATGCAAAACGGCGTGCTTTGAGAGACAGGAAGGTTTCCCTGCGATTTCGCTTTCCTGGATCTTGAAAGAACGATCCGTTACTTCCACTTTAAGGGAATTATTTCTAATTTTACCCACTTGTATTCAAATTTTTTACCCCAGTCGAGATTTCATTTTAATTCAATTAAAAAGTGTCCTCGAGGTTAATTTTCTTTGAGTATTTTCACATTTACCGAACTTCTCTGAAAAATAAGAGCTTAAAAATTGCGCAGTTTAAAATTAAATACCTACTTGAGCTGGAATTATAAATACGTTTTTTCTTATTTATAAATACGCTGTCTATAGATTCTTAACTCACCTATTCACGTTTCAGTGAATAGGTGAGTTAATTTCGAAACTGTATTAATCTTTTACGTCATTTCACTTTTACTTTTTTTTTATAATCGTGGATAATATCATTTATAAAGAAATTTGTAGAAGAAATAATCTCGAAAATTTCAAAAACTGTCGACAGAATTGACTTTATTGCTGTGTTGTGTATATCCGAGGTTGGAGGTTTTGCGGGCTTGAGATTGGCACGAAGTGATAAGAAAGCCCGTTACTTCATTGAAATCTGACGTGTAACAAATTGCACCCCTGATAGGCGCTACTCGTGATTTTTCTCTGAAGGCAAGGAGAATGGCGATAAAGAATTGGGACTTTGCGTTCTGATATCTTTCGTAAACCATAATATATTTCTCTCCTCTTGCACATCTTTCCGTCTTTTCTAACTCACATTTATTCATCACAATTCCAGAGGGGAGTAGAAGCATTTTATACAATTAAAGAGAGATATCCAAGTTATAAAAAATCTCTGATCTCAAAAATGTAAAATCGAATTCTTTACTTTTTCTTGTTTCATTTGTATCATGTTTTGTTTCTATTTTCCATGTAAGTGGAGTTTCGTGTTGTAGTTCGAAAGTCACCAAGAGAATTTAAGATTTGAAAAGCTAGTATCATTAATTTCTTCCGAAACCTTAGTGGAAAATGCTTTCGAAGCTCTTTGAAACGTGTTCTTTTTTTAAAAACTCGATTTTATTCTTCATTTACTGTGAATACTTTGCCAAGAGTTTTATCTTTCTCATTCAAAAAGGCTCTTTGTAAAACTCAAGGTTGTGAAGAGTAAAGACAGAAGAAGGTACAATGCTTTTTGCCGTTTTACTTTCATTGCTCACTTAGTTCAGTCCTTGAGTGAGACCTCTGTGAAAATGGAACCCAACAAAGACTGACATATTACTTCGCAATAAACAGAATAAATGTCAGTGTGGTTGGGTGAATTACTGTAACAATCAAGGATCTACTTTCAACAAAAGCTGAGCTTCTCTGACCCTGATATTCATCCTTCAGGATCAGAAAATTAGTGTGAGTCGACAGTAAATTGTGTAAACTGAACTCATCCTCTTTACTCGATTGTCAGAATTTCTTTTTACTTTAGTAGAAAAAATTTTAAATAAATAAAAACTGAAAAAATATATATACTGAAAAATATTGTACTATAAATGAAAACATAGTAATTAACACGAGACATATTTGTAAATTTGCATAGCTTAAAGTCAATTTAATTAATTACGAAAAGTTTTAATTGAGTAATTAGTCTAATTAACCCCTTCGATCCATTAGCGTAATACTGCGCGGAATCGAAACGTACCCAGAGTGGCATTTCCTTTGATATAAAAATATCATAAAAGAAATTTATAATTTTTTATTATTATAGATATTATTAGATGTGTGATGGCACGTGAAAAATCCAAATTATTGATAATGCCATTCCAATTTTCAACACGAGTTGGCAAAATTATACATTGAAATTACTGTACATTTCGTTTATGGGTACTAGGGGTATTATTCCAGTCATGCTCCCTCATTTTCGTTCAAGTACGATTATAAATTCCACTTGTTCGCTCTTGCAGTCGGAAACAACTCCAGTTAAAGCAGCCAAACTTTTCGATTTTGTAGTTATTTTCCACATTCCGCTATTCAGGAGAGCGGACCTACATTCAGGAGAATATGAAGTCAACGAAGCATCGAAGAAGACTTCTTTTTGGCCAGATACGACTTCCGTTCTCCAGCGTTATTGTTTTTCTGAAAACTCAGCCAAAAAATGGAATTTACGCGATGGTCCGTTGATCTCACATTTGAACGAGTTCAGTTATCTTCTATTTTGTTAAATTTATAGAAATTGGTCCAAAAATTAGACCTTGAAAATCCCTTATTCGTCCAAACTTGAAAAATTGAGGGGCCATTTACTCAAAAATCGATTCTACGTGATAATATTGATTCTGATTCTATACTGATTCCCCACATAATAATAATAATAATAATAATAATAATAATAATAATAATAAATAATCATCCAATCCTTGATTGTTACGGTGATTTATTCAACCACATTTAGGAAAAATAGCAAACGGTCTTCATTAGATACTAGGATACATGCAAAAAGTTTAAGACAATTAAAACAAATGGATAAAATGCATTTTAGCCGATAAACTTATCGTTTTCTTTATGTTTATCTGCTGCAAACAATTAATTTTAATTGCTATTTTTTTAACATGATGCCTGAAAACCTGAAATATGATTACAAGCGCCAAGTCACATGCCTTATATGTAGCCTTGAATACAATGTCATATAATAGCTAGCCTTTGTAAATAGTCTGTAAAAAAAAATACGAGTTTAATGTTCGAATTAAAAATCGTGAAAAATGTTCTTCATTCTTCTGCTTTTGTTTTCACGTGAGTACTGTGTTTTAAATTGAATTAGATTTCTGTATAAAGCTTATTTTGACTTAAATATTTACCTAAAATTAAGACAGAATTTTTTAGCCAATAATTTTTGAGTTCTTAAATAAATAAAAAAAAATACGTAAAGATATTTAGGACGGCTTGAAGTGAGAGGCCTGAAAAAGTATATCCAGATTGTTTTTGTAGAATTGAAGATTTCATTATCCCAAGAGAGGATTTATGGAGGATCGGAAATTGATATCAAGAATGTACCTTATATGGTAACTTAATTGATTTTTCAAGAGCTTCTAATAGTATTTTAAATAATTAATATTGATAAAAGAAACATCAAAATGATATATTTTAGGTTTCAATGCAGCTGGATAGGATTCATTCTTGTGGTGCAGGTATAATAAGTAAAGATTGGGCCTTGACAGCAGCCTTTTGTGTTTATAGGTATGATCAAATTCATTAGTACTATCTTATATAAATTCTAAAAAATTTATAAGAAATTTTACGGAATATTGTCATCAGAGATACTTTTATCAAATATCAGGATATTGTTGGAATTTTTTAATGTACAAAAAATCTTGTTCCTAGGTACAACAAAGATTCTATGTCGGTGCTCAGTGGCACTGCTAATGTTAAATCAGGAGGTGAAAGACACAAAGTTCTTGAAATAATTATGCACAAAAACTTTAAAAATAGACCACTACCATCACAAAAATATGCTTACAATATCGCTGTTATTAAAGTTTCCCCACCTTTCACTTTTAATGATGTTTCTCAGCCAATTGATTTGCCAGAAAAAGGAAAATCTGTAAATGATACATGGGGATCAATTGCTGGCTGGGGACTCACTAATGCTAAGCCAGTAATAAAAAAATATTTGGAAATAAAATAAGACAATAAATTATTGGCTTGGTTTCTTAAAATTTATAATTTTTAGGGTGAAGCGAAGCTAACGACCACAGACATTTTGCATTATATTATCATACCACATATAGTTACTGAAACTTGTAAGCAGAAATTAAAAGGCTTACCGCTTAAAAAAGATCAAATATGTTATGGCTTGACAAACTGGGAAGAATACACTGGTGGAAGCGTAAACTGTTGGGTTAGTTTAAATTTTAGTGTATCTTTTAGTAAAGTCATTATAGATTTCAATTTAAAAAAAAAATATATATTTTTAGGGTGATGTTGGCGGTCCATTAGTAAATTCAGACAAAATAGCATTTGGGGTTGCTGTTTGGGTAGAAGATCCAAGTGAATGTGGCTGGATTCCTGGAGTTTTTACTGATATACGAGTCTATCGAAATTGGATCAAAGAAAACACTGGAATTTAGTTATTTAAATTAATATATTAAAAATATTAAGGTCATGTGGTAATTACTATAAGAGTAAATTTAGAATAGCCAACTTTACGCTCCCAATAATAAATATTTTCTGCTTGAACTAAGACTTTTGCCTCCATTTCGTATAGACTGTGGTAAATTGTCTATTTTTAGTGAAAAACATTTATTATTGCAAAAGTCACATATCCTTAAGGACAATATTTCAAAAATAAAGAAACACTTTTTGAAGGTGTTGGGTGGGTACTAAAGACAAAAGCGTTTCATTGAGCTGTGAAAATAAACCTGACAAGGGGTCGTAGAAAAAAAAAACGAAATTTTCGTAAAATATGAGGGGTTTTTTTTCTCAGTAGAGACGAACGGGAAGAGTGAGACAAGTGTCGAGTGTCAAAGTGTGTTTATGTACATACATGTACACATAAAAGCCAAGTGGAGAAAAGTGTATACATCGGTGAAGGGTCGCGTCATGAACGAGATACTCGAGCACTTGCCCTCACTTTAATAATCCCGAGAGCTTCACTGCATTTCACATTTCTCAAAAGCTGTACTCTCAGCAGCGGCTCATTAACTCGCAGTAAATTAATAAGTAGTGAGTTTGTTCAATGACTTCATTTAACTTTGGCGTGGGAGCTCGTCAGGTATGGGGTTGTATTGGGGGTCGAGCAGCCAATCAAGGTCCAAAGGCATGGGCCAGCACGTTTCATTCCTTAATTGGGCCAATCTGAGGGTTTCGTTTGGCAGTTACCTACTGTAGACAGTACAAGTCCTGCAAGAACAGGAGAGACTCGTTGTAAAGTTTGTCGGCACGGCATACGTTAAATAGTAGTTAACGATTTTGCGCACGACGTCACCTTTACTTCCCGAGAGGTTGAACATGAACAACTAGGAGAAGAACTCCAATGCACTCGCAGGGAAATTAAATGTCAGAGCGTCACGTCGCTGTTTTCAACAAAAAAGTTTAAAAAAGTTTATATACCGCGTGCGGTTCAACTGATTTAAACTTGTTCTCCTTTCTGAACGCGTTAAAATAATTACGGAAATGTGTGGCTTCCACGCGCACTCCACACCCTGCTGAAGAAGTTTGGTAACGTTGGGAATCAAGTTTTTTAGACCTCACAATGCAGGGTTTAAGCGTTGAGTTGATAAAATACAAAACTGAATTTGTAATTCTCCTGAGGAAACTCGAACTTACGTAAAAATATGCATTAATATTTGTTTTGTAGTAAGCTTTTAAAAATACTGGTAAATGTACAAGAAAACATTTACAAAATTAGTAAGCTTCTTTGCCCAGAAATTGTAGAATTGAAAATAGTTTCTTTAAAATAGAAATAGTTTCTTTAAATACCTTAATTAAGTTTTGACCTCGTTCATAACTTTCTTCTCCATTGAAGAGCAAAGTAATCTCCAGACCTAGGATAAGAAAAGAAGTGACCGAAGCTAGCAAACCAAATAGTTGAAGAGATCAGTGGAATGGAGATATACACTGACTCCGTTTTGTCGTTCGTTCTGAAACCGCCTTGTAGTGATAAGAGCGATTCGTCCTTCTCTTAGCCCTTCAAGCTTCAGTATTTTCTTCCTTTTCATTGGGAATTCACTCTCGCGATGGCATTCTCCCGATTCTCCATATCCTCGGAACGATTCAAAGGCTTTCAAAATAATACAAATAAAATCTCTCTAGACCTAAAATGTAGCACAACATTTAATATCACTTTGCCAAAGTAGAAATCTTATACAAGAGTATATAATAATGAAAAATGAAAATAAAATGGAAGCTTAATATTGAATTTTGTTGTTTTCAAATTGCTTACTTGGTTTATACATAAGAAGGTTGAAATTTTTCAGGAATGATATGAATATCGAATAAATAAGAGAACTAGAGTAGACAAATATTGATGAAAAGGAGATATTCTCTTTTTCAAAAGAAACAAATAAATAAAGCACAAATGACAGAGGCAGAAGGAGTAAAATAAAAGAGTGGATGTTGACATGAACGTGTTTCGTCACGATGTAAGTTCGAAAGCTCCGAGCTAAGAAACAAGAGAGCTTTCGATATTGACCATCCTAATACACATTCCACGAAAACGCGTGTCTCTTCTCTGCGCCATTCCAATGTTCCTCTAACCTATTTCTTTCTCTTTCTATCTCTTTCTTTCTCTTTCTTTCTCTCTGCTTTTCTACTCACTTTACCCATACCACGTCCAGTCAGTCGTGTCCTGCAGCTTTCAAGCACCGTTGAATCCACTCCAGGACAGGCTTCTTTTCGATCACAGAGTCCCTTCTTTCTCTTTTATCTTCGACTTCTTGGCTAAGAAATAAAAAGAACGGGAAAACGAGCGCGATAAAAAGGAAAAAAGCTGTATCTACATCCCCAACCTTTCCCACGTCAGAAAATCTATCCTCTTAGAAACTGTAGTTGCTACAAATTTACACAGGGTGCCGCTATATTTAAATTACTGAAATACGTGAATGTACATAGGAACTTAATGAATTAAACGTTTGCCTCAACTCAAAGCTCGAGAAGAAAAATTTTATAATTTAACTTGTCTCTTGGCAGATATCTTTCTTCTTTTTTAAGCAGAGGATTTATTGAACTTTAGGAAAAAATTCCGAATTACTCGACTTGCTCGACTTCACGTTCGCAATTTTTTAACGAAAATAATCGCTAGGAAAATTCATTAAGACTTCATTAAATGTAATTTGTGGTTTTTTTTACTATTTCATTAGTTTTAAATTCTTTGCAACCAAGACATTTTTTTAGAATCGTCTCTCCCTTCACATTTTCGACTTCCAGGTGGAACTTAGTTCCCTGCAGAGTTTACATCCTTTCTATCATAGCTTTTACGCTTCCAAAGTCCCTTTCAGTCGAAGACATAAAAAGTAAAAGGTAGGATGAGGAGCAGAAAATGGGAAGTAACGCTTTTGCTTGATAAAAAGAGACAAGTTCTCTAAACGCAATCTCTCACACATTGAAAGGGCGATACTCTCTTAGACTAGAAAATTCTTCCTTTTCTTTCGGGAATCTCCGCCGCGGGACACCTGCGCATCCGTTGTATTACTTGATTCGTTTTTTTTATTTTTATTTTTTATCCATTGTACAGAGGTAATTGCTAGAGGAGCAAAAACTCTACTTAAGGCTTTGAAAAAGTACCAACTGAAAGAAACACTACTTTACTTGAAATCCTTGGAGGAGGATCTGAATTTAATCCAACATTGAAAATAATGCAGTTATATGGAAACAATATTTTCCAGTTATTATTCAGTAGAGAATAAGAGCCAAGAAAGTTCGGGAAAACTGAGATTGTTTTCGTCTATGAAATGATTATCGAAAATCGTCCAGATGTAGATCGAATGGATAAACGAGAATTCATGGAGTCAAATAACAGGACAATTTCATATGGGGATCTTCCATTGCGCTGGAACACACCCAAACTACGAGTCATCGTAAAATAATATTTTCAATATTTGCTGCCCAGACGGCAGTTTATTGCTCCCCTGCTACGAGATTGAAAGCGGGAAAGAGGGAGAGAAAAAAAGGGATGAAATGCAAAAAAAGAAACGATGAATAAAGCATATATACGTTTTCTACATAAAACTGCTTTTACATATATGAAGTGAGAAATAATGATGCAGAAAAATGTATCATTATTCTCATTAATTAAAATAAGCAACCGCGAAATTGAACCATAAACTAGACAATTATTAGCTTATCATCTCGAGATATGTCTTTGATTTTTCGATTCATTCGTTCATTTCGTGCAATCGAGAAAAAAGGGTAGATATAAAATTAAGGCAGCGGCATTTTTAGTAAGGATAAATTCATTGAAGTGGATAACTGCATTGTGCCAGGAACACTGCAGGAACACACCCGATTATTGGGGAGACGGGATTTCGGCGTTTTCTTTACTGTTTGGCGTAGTGCCAGGGAATGTTGTTTCCTGTCGTCGGAGGCCGCTGGCTCGGAAGAATCGGTTCGGTTATTGAAATAATGCACTTTTATTGCTTCACATCCCCAAAGGCTATTCTTCCAAGACGTACATACTAAGAACCCAGGTTGAGGTTCTTACCATCCAAAACGGATTATGTACGATCAACTTTATCTCCCAACCACCTCTCATACTCACAAGTCCTTTTTAAGTTCATTTATTCCTTCTGTCTATACAATTCAATCTCTTCGATTTTCTGGTTATTTTCCATCTTGGAACAGTGCTACAGAAAAATGTGTAGAGCTTTTTCACGTGAATATTGGCCCAACATTTAGTGTTTCATTAATAGAGATCCCTATTTTGTTATTAATTGACAACAATTCAAAAATCTTAATACATTTTATAATAATTTATTGGTTTATTACACTACCGGACAGAAGTTTTTTTTTCTTTTAACTAAATTAAGGGCATGTGATACTTTACCATAAGAGCAATTTA
>CAJFCO010000089.1:2205989-2220376 GCA_904066015.1 Synergus gifuensis
TAAATTGCTCTTATGGTAAAGTATCACATGCCCTTAAAAGCTATCAAAATAAGCCCAGGACGAAGTTACTTTGTTTAAAATTGCAAAGAACGTCAGATCTCAATGTTTTGTAAAAGTATTAATAACTTTCGAATAATGAACATTTTTTAAATTTCTTGTACTTATTTTAGAAGTAGATTTCTATAGATAGACTTATTAAAATAGATAGACTTATTAAAATGGATAGACTTATTTAAAAAATTGTACAATTATTTCTCCGCATTGTACAAGGGCTGAAATTTCGATTTGAAATACGTAAAAAGTTCAATATTACCTGATCAGTAGGAAAATAATAATAAAAATCAAGTGAATGTAAATTTTAAATTTTATAAAAATATTTTTCTCAGTAGAAAAAAAATATTCAAACATTTCCAACTTTTTCACAACAAATTTAAGTCCCGCATAATACAAAGAAAAAAATATCATATTCTGTAGAAAGTTTTCTTTAAAATAAGCTCCAGAAATTAAAAAAATGTTCATCATTTCGAAAAGTTCTTGATATTTTTATAAAGCATTGAGATTTGACGTAATATTGATGCCAGTATCGAATATTTAAATTAAATATACAATAGTTCTGATTTCTTCATCGCAAAATAATCCATTTTTCTTCTTATAATTTAAAGATTTTAAAGAACCAAAAAAATTGTCTCTATTCATTAATAAATATTTGACTTGACTTATTTTAAAAGAAGTCCCTGTTACAAAATGAAATAACCTGCCTTCAGATTATGCATTTTTTAAAATATACTCTCAGCCAACTCATATGTAATTAGACCGTTTATTTTGCGATGAGTAAATCATATATAAAGCAACGGATTACTTCCATTAGAAAATTACTTTCTTCATCAAAACACAAATGTCAGTAGATACGATGAAAAATATGAACGTACCATATCGAACATAAAAAGATATGGTTATTGTAACAAAGTTTGACACACAACTGACACTAAAACGAAACATCCATTCATTATCTTTATGTATCTTTATCTTCGCTCTAATTCGTTCGTTCGTTCTGACTACTCTCTCTGTTATTACCGTTGCCTTGGTGCGCTCCACAGTGTGCAGAATGCGAAGCATAAATTGCACAGTTGATATGAATGGGTTTTGGTCGGCTTTCTGTATAGCAGCTACATATTCAACGCTCCGAATGAGTGCAATGAAGGATGCAGAATAGTGCAAGAGTTAGGGGAATGAGAGAGGTTACATCAAGGCTTATAGATCATGAAATTATTCCTTTTTTGAATCAACTGTCTCTTCACATTGAATAAATCGTTTTCAACCAGTTGTCTGACCAAAACCGACCGTATCTACTGCCCTATTCATACGAATTTCTCTCTGCCAATTTCCATACAAAAAGTTATTATCAGAGTTCGCATACCTCGAACAAAACTAACTTGCCCTTGGTAAAATTTATTTTACTTTATTATATCGTTGATTGATTTGAATTTTTTATTCACATAGAGAAAAATGTATTATTATTATTATTATTATTACATATTATATAATTTTGAATATCCATTTTTTTCCGATAAATAAATGTAGACTAGATTTTTATCAAGATTACCTAGATTTCCGAACGAAAATCTAGGTCAGAATAAAATTTCAATTAAATTAAGGTAAATTAAACTAATTAAAACTTTCCTCGCAAGAGGGAAGGTGTGTGTTTTGCCAAATATATGTTTTTAATGAGGAAACTTTATTGATGTTAAAACTAGAGAAGCTTTCAGTGAATATTATTTTGTTTTTCGCCTGGAAGGGTTGTATCTTGAAGAGCAATATTGCGACGAAAATAAATAAAGTTCCTTTTATATCGTTTCTTCTTTAAGTCGCAGGAAACATGTGCAACGCTTCCAGGGTAGCTTTAAATTTCCAAGACTCTCTCCTAAGGCTAGAAACCGGTACCTCCTCAATTCGGCTGAAGACCGAGGCAAAAACAATTAAGAAAAACGCTGCCGCGCTCTAGCTTCCCCAGGCGTATGGGAATTTTATTTATGAGCTTTTATATAAAATTCCTGGTACGCTGGTGGAAAGTGTTGGCGTTTATTGCCTCTGCCACCTTAACCTCTTCGAATTACACATCTAACATTTCAAAACCCCTTGACTATCTTTTCTATGGCTCTCAGAATGCATTAAGAGGGTCCTATATTGGAGGAATTTAACGACTTGTGATTTGTGATCACACTCGTTTTTCTTCTCTTCTTTTCGCGAGAGCAAAACTCAATTTTAAGACGAAAGCAATGATAATTCGAAATGTGGATTGATTCTATTATTTTTTAATTTAGAACCCAGAGAGTCGATTCAATGGAAGTTGTGTTCGCATTGAAAATAATCAGGGGAGGTCGTGGATTATTGAGAGAAGAATTGAAAGCGACCACGAAGCAGATTCTAACGAATGGAAATTTATCCAATAAAATTTAATTAGCGCCAATCAGATGGTGATGTCAGGTTACAAAGAGCGAACTAGTTCACCAGCAAGAAAAAATTGTCAAAATGAGCAAGAAAAGTTCAAATATATACTCAACGAACTCGAAAAGAAATCCGAGTTAAACGAATCTTCTGGAAAGGAATCTCTGATTCAAGATCAAAGTTTTAGAGCCCATTCTTGTAAATGAAACTTGGGTTAATGTTTAATTCGGGTTCCGGAAAGTTCTTATGAAGTTCATTTGTTTGTGTGAATTTAAAATTAAATGTTTTTTTATTTACATACTTTAATTAAAAACTTATCATTGCTGATTGAAGACCAAAGTTCTAGCTTCTACTTTTACGTGAAATTTCTGTTTAATTACGTTAATTTGATTGGAGAGAAGTTAGAGGAGTTAGGAAGTATTTGCATATGGTTCGGGATGATTTGTAGTATAGGGAAATAACTTTTCCAGTATTGTTAATTCAGTTGCGTGAGTATGGACGAAAATCTGTTCCGTACGTCGTAACTTCTCAACCCCATTAGATACGGTTAATCCATTCGAACCCTAATTGAATGGAGGGGTCAGGAATTCCGTGCTACTCCGGTAAATTGGATGGTCGATCGTGCAACTCCTAGTGAAATAGTTGGTCTGCAACTATATCACGTGTAGATGCAAGTGATCAGAATTTTGAATAATATGTACACCACTCATACATCAAGATAATTCATCAGTTTCATCATTACTGCACAATTTACTGCATCATTGCACAGAATTCTAGAGTTTAATTGTAACAATTACATCCAAAATGTCCCAAAAGTAGATTAGCATCATTTAAACTGGGGTAATGGTTTTAATCATTTTTAATGGTTCTATAATAATAAAATTATATTTGTGTTCGTGTATCCACTCTCACCTCAAGTAAATTCCCTCTCCTCCTTCTTCTGAAAGAGGAGAGTGGGAGGAGTCTTTGTTTGGCAATTTGAAAAGATTCTTTCAACCTTTGAAATAAAGATTATTAACTTTATTACCGATTGAAAACTACTATTTAATGTTTGATACGTGAAATCGATTTTCTCAATTCTGAAATGATATTATATCAAATGTTAAATCAGTTTTACTATTTTCCCAAATAAAAAGTCTATCAGTGTAGTGAAGCATGACGTGTGGGTTTGAACCTGCATATTCACTGCACACTACATTAGTTCTTGTGTCAATAACACTTTATTCCCAGGATTCTCAATGTCCTTAGAATATCCCTTGGGGAAATAACGTGAATTTCCATGGCTGCTATTAGCATACATAACGCTCTAAAGACATTGTGGCTCCGCATGAAACCTGAAACTCCCATTGGTAATAAAGAATTATTCGTTTCCGCCAACATTCGCAAAAATGGAAAAAATTTTGAATTATTATTCTCAAGACAAAATGGATATTATTTTATATTGTCTACGACAATTTTATCCTTCCTGAGATGAAAAGGCATATTCCCACAGTTCATATAATTATCGTATTGCGAATTTTGATCTCGATTTTGATTCAAGGATGAAAAACTGAGCCTAATGTGAAACAGTGGTCGCATATTTTAGGCATCCACAAAATGAACAAGGATTCTAGTTAATTCAAGCCATGAGTGACTTTTTATGAGGGAGCGAATTGAATGGCGAGGGTTTGAGCTTATTCAAGAGTTTGAGGGCGAATAGAGGTTGCAGAAGGTCGGTTAGCGACTTCCAGTTAAACGCTGTCTAAAGCTCTGTCCGCAAGCTAAGTAACGAGCTTTCGGCAAACTTTTTTTCCTGAATGGCTGCCAAGTGACCGAAAGGGTCTCGAGGGTGTTACAAAAAAGCAATGAAATAAAAAAGAAGCATTCGCCCCGACCTCGCGGACATTTTCGCGCTCGAGCCAACTTCTCGCTCTGCAAGTGTTTTTGGCCTCTGGCAACCTCTCATTAAGCTCATTTTCTCTTTAATACTAAGTGTTCCTTCTTAAAAGGGACCAAAAGACTACGAACTTTCCTGCAAAGACAGCTTTTTACTATTTTTACTTAAACGTGTTCTTGACATAAAAGCAGGACCTTTTAGATAAAAATAAAATTTCTGGAGAAAAGATTCAAGAATAAAAGAGAAGATTTTGTGAAGAGACACATTTTTATTTCAAACACTCTGAAGCATAGTTCGAAGTAATATTAAAGTATATGTAACATTGTTATGTTCCTTGTTGATAAGTAATAGTGAGGGTTCTTTTTTGTAAAGAAAGAGGTTTGGATGCAATGCTCAAAATCTAGAAAGTGCATCTGATTTGAATTTCAGTCTTTTTTCTCTCATTATCAAGCCCAATGTTAACTAACGAGGCACATTCAACGGATGAGAAGAGAGAAGAAACAAGAATCATCCCCCTGCAATTCCGATTCGAGCCCCAATATCGTGCGACTATCAACTCTGCGTATTTCATATGCATATATGTATAGAGAGACGTATTCATGCGTATACTTACATTGATGCACCTTTATTAATGCTATGCGCACAGAGAATACTAAATCGTTTTCCGCTGCCTGCGTTCAGACTCACCATTTTTTAAACTTTCCACATTTGTCTCAAAATCTTTGAGCTTTGCCAAAAGAGAAGTTATACATATTTGGTGTTTTTATCAATGATTTTCTTTTTTTTGTTTTATTCTTTTCCAATTCTCAAACCGCTTCTGCCGCACCTGTTTTGCGGACCCTTTTCCCCACCCTTTTTCCAATTCCCTTTTCCAACTTCATTTTTAAAATCTCTTTTATCTTTCTTTTCCTTTTGTTTCCACAGTTTTTGTTTGTCCCATAAAGTTGGAATTTTGGCATTTCGTTCGTTATTATTTATAAATAGCGAATTTCCCTAAATGTTTGTAATATTGATCCTTTAAAGTCAAAAAGAAAAATAAGCTTTTCAAAAATGCCGGCTGCAGTTGATTTGGAAAAGGGACTTCTGAATTTATGCTTCAGATTAAAAAAATATAGATCTTCTTCCTGAGTAAATTAGTCCTAGTAAGATTGCCGTCTAGTATTTCCCAGCTGTGCGTTGCCAACTTGACGACATGAAACCGCCCTTCAACCATCTTCGAGGCATTGATTTAATGCGCTCGACAATAGGCAGGTGCGTTCTACAGTCGCAAATTACATGTCTACCGTTGTTCGGAAATCTGTGACAATTCCGGTGGGGCTTTCGACGGAAGTGGATAAAGGGAGGAAGCGAGAGGGGTTTGAGATGAGATGGGACTGGTTTGAAGGGATGAAAAGTAAGTCTTGTAGGCAAGAACAAGCGCCGGAAAATCGATGCAACGAGGTAGAGAAACAGCCATCGAATTATTCCTAAGTAGCGCTCCTATTTTCTTCCCGAACTCCAGTCTTTGTGGGCTTTCAACTGAAAAAGAAGTTCATTATTAAGTCGTAAATTACATTTCAGCATTAATTATCGCGCAGAAAATTAGAAATTCCATTTATAGCGAATGCCGATAACACCTGTAGGACCTTTAATTATTTAGCAGGTTCTTGTGAGAGTTTAGTGTCTGACTCATTCTTGCTTTACTCTTCCTTTGTAAATAATTACGCCTACTTCTTGCTAGTTCTCCAGGCTCGAGAGAGAAGGTTGCAAATAACGTGAAGCTTTAAGGTCACGTTTAAAGTCACAAGGCTTTGGAGCTGTTAAAGCTTCAGAGACTTATAATTATTCTTCGTTCACACTGTATTATTACGATCCTTAATTTGTTAAGCATTTATTCCTTTTCATTTTACCGACACATTTTTAAATACCTTTTAATTTTTTACATTTTTTTTAACCTTTTAATCACTGTGTAAATTTCAATTAAATTGGACATTTGGGTACTTTTGCTTTTCAGTGAGGAGTAAAAATCAATTAGATTCTCAGAGTTGCGTGAAATCATCCAAAAGAGGGAACATTTAACTTAATTGCGTATTAGTAAAGAAGGTACACGGAAAAAATTATTTTCTTAGATTTTAAAACAGTATTTGCTGACTTTCGGTTTTAGAAATCTGTTCTAAAAATTAATAAACTCTTTTCTAATATCTCATAAAATTCACTGAAATATTATAATACTTTTCTCTGACTTCTCTGTGTCCGAAAGTCAGCAAATACTGTTTTAAAATCTAAGAAAATAATTTTTTCCGTGTACATTTTGTATATACCATTTACTCTCCGTGATTAAATTATTTAATCATCCTTAACAAATATGCACTTTACTTGAAAAGTGATAGCAATTTAGGAATATTATTTCTTACAAAAATGGAAAAAATGAATTCCAATTACTGTACAATTTAGAATGTTCAAATAAGCAATAGAATTGTTAAGATTTTCCTTTGAATAGTTTTTAGTTAGTTTCAAAAATATAATTGAATACTCCCGGCACAAAAAAAAAATATATTTTTCGTAATAAAAATTCAGCGAACGTTGAAAACAGCGTTCATGGTCACTAGAGTTCGTCAGCGGTTCGATTTTTTTAATACAAACACGACCTGGCTTCCCGGTTCTACTGGTTATATTCCACTGAAGCCCTTTTTCCTGTCAAAAAGTTCTATGATGCGCTATGAATTTCACCACTGGTGGAAATCCTATTGAAGCTTCAAAATTAGTCGAATGCATCTCCCTGTTACAATAAAAACGAGTTGAAGCTTTTTAGAGACTACAAAATGAAAATGATGGGGAAATAGAATATATCCAATTGAATGAATCTTACTCAATTTCATAATTTGAAATAACATTTCACAAAATATTCTCTTAATAATGCAATTGTTGTGCTCAAAGGCAGTTTTAAGAAAAAAATAAACACGCGTTTCTCGAAACACAGCAAATTTAAGCTGACGTAACTTATGTGTCGGATTTTCTTCACCTATTGTTTCTTGGTTCGTGCATGCGACATGTGAAGCTTGAGAAGCTTGAGGAGTCTGCGCTCCGTTTATTACGAACCAAAATTTAACACTGCAGTAAGGAAACAACAATAAGTCCGTAATGTGCATAGTCAAAAGCGTTGCGTAAACAACTCAAATGAGAAATGTTGATGAAGAGTGACGAAAATGGAGAAACGAAATGAGGGTGAAGCAAGGGCAAAATGGTGGAGAGAGAAAATGAGGGAGGCGGAAGGAGAAATGGAAACTGTTACTTGGTGGTCCCTTTACTACGACCCTTGTGTCGAGGCAAACGTGTCAAGTTGTCTTAGGTAAATCTCACAGAAGGAACCTCGAGGTTATATGTCACACAGGGACACGACAATGCACTATAATGACACATTTCTAGTTTACACACTATATATTTGTATTGGTCTCTCGAGTTTCCTTCCTTTAGCGATAAAGAACATTTTTAATACGATCGAGCAAGATCAAGAAATTCTTCTAAAATTATATACGTCTTTTAAACAATCTAGTAATAAACATAGATTTTTAATAATTCAGTTTTCTAAAATTGTCAATCTCGAGTTTTCTTGGCAAATTAGAAAGTAACAATTATTTAATACGTAAATACAAAAAATTTTTGTTATTCCTTCTGGGAAAAGTGGCAGAATAAGTGAGTTATTGACTTAGGCTCCAGAAGTTGGTAAACTGAAATCGGTTTAAAGCCAAGATGGTTCCGATTATATATGCACGATGATCCAGAATAAGGAAGATCAACGCTTGAATCTGGGAAGCTTAAGAAACTGAGATTTTATAAGCTTTCGCACGGTTCACGATTTTGCTCGGAAAATAAGTGAGAAAAAAGTGGTTTAAATTCTCACGTCCGTGGAAGATAAAAAGAAGAATGGAAACAATGAGCGCCACTTTGTGTTCTTTTTGTTTTTAAGCCGACACCTAATTTTCCGCATTTCATCCCTAATCTAACCTATTCTCGGACTCTACATCCGAATATAGAGTACGATTCGAATCCTCCCGCATCCCATTTTGCCATCCCGAAAATCCACTCGTGACCTAGAATTCTAACCATGAATCACTTATTAATCCTTAAATTCTCTTTAGCAAGTCTGTCCTGGAAACGAGGAAACTTATCGGATTCAAAACTCGAATTGTATGATTTTTACCTTGCTTGTTGTAGTGTTCGAATAAATATATATAATATAATAATATTATAATATATATAATTATGTATCAATTTCCAAGTGAAGTTTAACATGGAATGTTTAAATAAAATCGATATTACTCTGATGGGAACTGCTATTAAATGGAAGGGCTTGGAAATTTAATGGGAATTCACTGGCGACATTTTATCGATAAATAGTTCTTTCAGGAATTTTGATAACCTTGTATATTGTACCCTATTTGGTAGATATATAATTAACATAAAATTTTACAGCAAACCGAATGACGCTACTTTCTGATTCTGAATCTCTTAAAATATTTTTATATCCTTTTTATAATGTACAATATTTTATAGATCTCATTTATTTTTTCATTTTATTTATTTTATTTATTCATTTCATTTCAAAACATTTCATGCTTTTTCCCCATTCACAAACACATCAATATGTATTTAAAAAGGAGCACACAATATTTATTTAATTATTCTGCCGCTTTAAAACTTGATTGTGAACCTTTGAGTATATTGATTTATATACATATATATTCATTAATACATAGAAATATGCAGAGCACAGAGAAAGCCAACGAAACAATAGATATTCCCCTTCCGAGAATAACTAAATCACTTGTTAAACTTCTTTGATCAAACAAGAAACATTTAACCGTGTCGTACACCCAAACTCTTGTATTATTCAAATTGTAATTTTCCATAAACCGTTGAAACTTTAAAACCTTGTTTAATTCTTAACTAAAGACTGTTTGTACGTGATAAAATATTTCCAAAACACTAAAGAACACATACATTGAAATGCAAAAATGTATTTTCAATTGGGAATTAAAATTTGGTATTCAGAATGACGCGATTGCCTCGACTTTCATCGCATTTATGAATCCCATGAATCAACGTCACGGGAGCGAGGCATGACGCGAATATTACGAGAAAAGTTTCTCGGACATTGGTGATTTACAAAAGTTGCAGGATGTACATTTACCTGTTTCTGCATATATGTATCTGTATACAGAATACGGATGTAGAAAGTAGAAACCAGCAGGTTTTACCAACTTACGGGCAACGCCGGCCTCCCGAGAACGAAAACCCTCGATATAAATCGTCAAGGGGCTCTAATTCTCACCGCAGTTTATATGTTATTGCATTTATCACGACTACGTGCTTGGAGTTCAAGTCAGGGGCGTACAAACCCGCGGACGCACATGGCTCATGTGAATAGTTTGTAGTACGTGAGAACATACATTACTTCGCTCTACTGGTTTATTCATCCCCTTATCATTTTACCTGATTTTAAGTAAAAAAATTAGCGAATATTTGCTCAAAAGCAGGTAAAATCATCTTTAACTAAATCAATTGAATTATTTTGTTAATACAAAACAATTATTTCATATTCTTGTGCATTAGTATAATTTTAAATTAAAAATTCTTCAAATTCTTAGTACTTCACATAAAAAATGTAGTGTCGTTTAATTTTAGAAGGATAAATTTACTATGAATTTATGAGCGGAGAATTATAAAAGAATAAATTTTTGAATTCCTTTTACTTAAAGCTCTTGACAGTTAAGTTACATCCTGACATCGCAAAAGTTACTTTTTATTTCAAAGTTGGATAAGAATGCTGCAGATGCAGCAGTTGTAATTGTTAAAGTAGTTATCAACTGTTTGCGGCGTTTTTATCACTTAGGTAAAACTCAGCTTTGTGGATAAATTATAACTTTTAACTGTGTGCCCAAATATTTGCATGAAAGCAGACTGTTAAAGTCCCCTTTTCAAGTGATTCTTCCGGCGCGTTTCTGTGTCATAATTAATTTTTCTAATTGCTTCTAATATACACTAAAAAATGAAGTTACTTCTAAAGCACACAACATTTTTCACTAAGGCCGTTAGATTAACCCTAAGACTAACCCAATTATTTTCTGGACCTCATTCATAAACTAATAACTCATAATGTATACAACATAATGTATACATTATGTTTTAATGGTTATATTGGGATACACATTCAATTTTATATAAGTAGACAGATGAAATGTTTACACGAAGTTTTTAATTGGATTTTAAACTGTAAGAGTACAGGAATTGGAGGTCCACACTTGATTCGGTGAATTTCGAACTTTAGATTGAGAAAAGTGCGAACAAATGAAACTCCTGTGGGAAATACTCTCAGAGTTGTCTAAAAATCCGCTCATTTTTATCATCTTTTTTCCATTCCACGCAATAATTCTCTTGAATTTATGTAAAACTACTGTTTCACATATTCTACAATTCGTAAATCTGTACAAATTTTCCCAAAAGAACCACTTACTCTACTAATGATTCCAAAATTTTATTCAGTGTGAAAAGAATACCAATTCAGTTTTCAAAAACGTCGAACCATGTTTAAAAATCGGAAATTGACAATGAAATTGCCGAGATTTTTTTTCAAGACAATTCACCATGAATACACAACAAATGTTTACTTTTAATTAAAACTCAACATTACAATTTTATTAATAAAGTGACTAAAAAACGATTTTTTGCAAAAACGTCTCGCAAAAGGGGCTTTTTTCAAATATGGTCAGGTCACTTTAGTTATTAAGCTTCATTTCCTTCTAATTTAAAAAAAAAAACCTACTAGCATTTCCATTCAGTGGAATTTAAGGCTCGTTGTTACTACCTTGGAGTGTCTATAAAAAGTACACTCCTACAAATAGAAGTAATATTGTGGAGTGCAGAGAGAATAACTGAGTAGTGGAAGGGGAAGATGCTACAAATTGCGGTATATAACAGAGACATGTAGAGTGAAGATGTGTCTTTAGAGAGACTATATAGTCATACGAATATGAGCACGTTCTTCAATAAAATGTGTGTATGCAATAACAACGCATTGCACGTCTTTGGCTCCGTGCAAACCAATAGAGTTGACTCTTTTTATTACAATCATAATATGATGTACTGCATATTCTTCATACTGAACTAGCATCATCTATGGATACAACATGAAAGTATATCATTTTCTCTCGCGTAAAGCGGCCATTACTTCACATATTACGTGAAAAATACAGGTGTAAAAAGCACGATTACTAGTCGATTTTACTGCATATAAAAAGCATTCTAAAAGACACTTTTTATGCAGTTCATAAATATCATGTAAATCTATCACATATTAATAAAAAGAAGCTAATGGAAATTTTTCATTTTCTGTTCCAGGTGAGTTCACTCCTCTCTGAGATGAATTTACTGCTAATTAGTAATAAGTCGTCTGCCTAGAGCAAAATTTCATAATGGGTAAGTGTACAGAGTAATACGACAATAATTACAAGACAATACACTAATTATCACCATTGGACAAAGATATGCTTCATGACAATAAAGGGCTCAGAGGCATCTTTCGAGGTGGAAGTACCTCGTTATACATATATTAATGTCTTGAAGCAAGCAGTGTAGCATTGCAGTTAGTATATGCAATATTACAAGTTTCGTGGCACTTGGAATGTTAACCAGTGAGTCAGTGATGTCCAATGGCGCTGTTCATTCTACCACTGTTTCTTGTTTCTCTGTGTGTCTGGAAGTAATAATGCACTGAACACATAACGCGTATCTTATTGAACATACACACAACTGAGGGAGTTTCTCGTTGCTCAGAATTGCCGTATTATGAGATCGTACCCTGACCGACAATAAAGCGACTACTATGTCGTGTCGACCAGAAATATCTCAGCAAATTGCCTCTGTTGTGGAATTTACACATGTAAATAATATCACAAATTCAATGTTTATCTTACTACAAATATAAAAATATTAATCCATTTTCTAAATATTATTAGGTACACAACTTAATTCTCGACCTTTTTTTTCACAAAATTTTGATGCTTATTTTTTTAAAAAAAAGAAGAGCTAGAATTACTTCTTACACGCAGAAAAAATAATTTATTTAATATCAATAATTACTGTCATTTCGATTGAATTTTGGGGCCGAAAATGAAGTTGCGCACCTTGTATTTTGGGACTATCAGACCCAATTTTAAGGCCGCATAATTTCGCATAATCAGAATTTCATTGTCGCATAATTCGAGTTTTTCAATTATGCGCATAAAGTCGTCTATTTCGGTGCATAAATCGCCATTTTTAAGCACATAAATCACTTAATTCGAGAGTAGTTTCATAATTATTTATATGTAATTAAGAAAATGCATTTAATTCTCGTTTTGAACACGGAAAAAAGAAAATAGCTGAATTTAGCATTTAAAATAGTTAATTTGCGCTCTGAACGCATTTTTCCTGGAATTTAGTAAGTTTTACTATTTCAAGTGGTAATTTTTGCTAAGAAAATTGAAAACCATGCTTTTTTATTGTAAGAGTTACAGTCTGAAATAGTAAAACTTACTAAATTCCAGGATAAAATGCGTTCAGAGAACATATTGACTATTTTAAATGGTAAATTCAGCTATTTTCTTTTTTCCGTGAATTTGTGCGCCTTTTGTGCATTATAATTATTAATTATAATTATTAATGGAATTTTAACCAATTTAAAGTATTTTTAATTTATGGGTAATAATTACCTTAAAACTCATTAAAAATTATTTCAAATAATAGTAATATCTTTTGAAATTCTTTCAAATTTTTTTAAGCTCCTGAATATTTTATAAAATCTGTTGGAATTTCTAAAATTCCATAAAATCCATTAAAATTCTTTCAAATCTTTTTAAATTCCACAAAATCTTAAATTCCCTTAAAATTCTTTCAAAATCTTTTCAAAATGCCGACCTTGAAAGCATTTAAATGACCGGTCCTAATAATCATAAATTTAAAATTAAGTTTTTCCCCCATTCCCATCGAATTACATACAAATTAGAGGCCAAAAATTACTTTTCATTTTTAAAATTATGAATTTAATGCATAAACCTGTATTTTTGAGCGCATAATCCCTGCATAATTTTGGTATTTTCACCGCATAATCATCACATAAAAGACTCTAATTTTGGCGCATAATTCGACATTCTAGACTGCATAAAGTTCACATTCCTAACTCATTTGTGTTATAACATTGTTTTATTATATTAACTCTGAATTACATAGTATTTTCAGCGTTACACGACATAAATAATGACTCTCTGAAGTTTAAAGGTGGATTACGCTCGTCTTTGTTTGCAACAGTTTTTAATTTCACTGAGATGGTTATGTCCAGTGTATTCATTTATGAATTCATTTCTCGAGCTTCGCAGTATAATGCGAACTCACACGCAAAGCGCTCACAGCCCCAGGAATGTCTTCCTGTTTGTGTTAGGTTTCCTGCGGCTTACTGTTGGTTAGCAAACTGGCCACAAACAAATCCTTGCACTTTTTACCTTCACAAATATATCGTTGCGGCACACTAGAGGAATCTGCATTTCGACACGGTATTACCACTCAACTTTAGTTTCAAAGCACAACGTTTTACAAAAGATTTTATGTAAAGAATTTCTCAAAGCTCTTTCTAAATTATCCTTTTACTTCCTCCTTTGAAAGAGTAGGCTACATTGAAAATATAATCTTCAGTAATATTGATGCAAGGCTTTTCAGTCTCTTCTTTAATGCCGACACAAAGCTCCCGTAATGAAAAACAAAATTAATATAAACTAGCGTTATCAGTCGCGCACTACGCGCGCATTTCCCTTCTTATTTTTCAGAGGAAAATCATTTTTAATTCAAGTTCAAAATATGGAATTATTAACTATCAAATTGTTTTGGAATTAGTAATTATCAAATTTCTCCTTTCATACACGGAGAAAACTGGATATTAAACCGTAATATCTATCCCCAAGTGGAAATTTATAACTGGCGCGGTACCGCGCCAGTACCGCCGGACGGATGTCTGTACTGGCGTGGTACTGGTATAATACCGAATGGCAAACGGCAG
>CAJFCO010000089.1:2225603-2253152 GCA_904066015.1 Synergus gifuensis
ATAGAGCAAAGGTCTTTATGAAAAGGAGTTAAGGAACTGAAATTCTGGTACTTCATTTGTCTTTATATGAAGTGAAACCTTACAATTAGTACATGCTACGATGTGAGAAAATTATTATCGTTAACAACCTAGAAGTTTTGTTTTATTACAAACGCAGTAATTACATAGAATAAGACAATAAAGTAATGAAGTATAATTTAACATTGGAATGCGAACCGACGAAGTTGAGTTAAGACAATAATGTAAATTTTCTGCTCTAAAAAGTGCAACAGTATGAGGTTCTTAAGTTGGCAACTATGTAGGATATACATTCACTCCAAATTGTATTTTACAGTAGTAAATCTCGTACTAACACTCACAGAATGAATTCATCACATAATGGAATTTGCACCTTAAATGGGATCCACCTGCCCTGATATTGACGCAATCCATTTTCCAGCTTCTAACACGTGAATAATGAAAAAATAAAATATAAAATATATTAAGGTTCTGGCAGAATTCGCTCATATTAAAGAGTCCTAATAAACTTCCATCTAGATTTATTATACATTTGCATTTATTTAATTTACATTTTTTAAATTCTCTTTATGAAAAATTATTATGCATATATAATGGATAATAATAAAGCCTTGCATATAGTCATTACATAAAAATATAATATACTCTTCACTTTATTAATAGTATTTCATGATTTCTATGACGCTTGAAAACCATTCATTTGTTTTTCTTTTATTCTTTTTTGTGTTCATCTGAACATAATAGAGTTATTGGAAAAAAAAATTGAAGGACTACATTCAGTATAATTTAAATTAAATGAACGAAATTCACAAGAGAAATATAAGACAAGAGAAACAATTTCTAAATTCATTACGATTCAATATTTTCAGGATCTGATCAAATAGAAATACTTTATTGTATCCGCAAATCCTTTAGAAAACAAAACACTAATTACTCGTATAATAAATGTAGATGGTACTTTAGAGAGGTATTTTTCTCACAATAAAGAATGAATTCTGCGATTCTCATTTTCAAGTATTGTACTAGTAGCATAATGGCTTTGCGAGTCTGATGGAAGTATTAACAAAGAGAGTATTGCAGAAGAGAGAGAATGACAATGATGACGAGTTGAATATAGACTAGACTGTAAATCGATGAGTCCTCCCTCATTATATTCGACAGTTTTCCCATCTGCCTTTCCACCCTTTTAACTATAATATTCCCCTCTTCTAGTACTTTCTTTAAGAGGCAAGTTCAGAAAATGTTGTTCAGAAAATAGAAGAATAGATTGCCTAGGGTAATAATTATTGCAGAAGCTGTCTTTTGCAGTCACTGATCTGTAAAGAACAAATAAAGAACGAGAGATGTGCCTTATAAATATTATAAATTATGTCTTATAAATCAAGGCTAAAATGAAGTCTCTTAAAATAATGCTTTCATTAGAGCAGCTTCCATTATTATTTTTTTTTATCATGAAGCTACTACTTCATTCTAGACAAAATTTCGTCGCCAGCTTCTTGTACCAGAAAAATTATTTAATTTTTGAGTGTATCATGATAATTTGCAACTAAAAGGTAATGAAGGCGATATTGAAACATTTTTGTCACTGAGTGAGGAATACGCCTATATACCAGCGCTCGCTGAAAATTTCTAGATTGAATTACTTTTGTGGTACGTTTTAAATTGCGCTTTTAACCGACAGACAGATATCTGCATATTTACTTATCCACAAAGGGGCATTCGTATAAATGCGGATACAATTCAATTTCAGTGTTCTGTTCAATGAGTGTCAAGAACAATTGATGGAACATATTGCCTAGAAAAAAATTGAAAATTACAATGCAGTAAAGCTTCAAATATGGTATACACTTTTCGATATGACGCAATATTTGTTTTTTTATACTCTTATCTTGTTTTGCAAACTTTTTCATTCTTCTATCAATTTCATTGTAAAAAAGTAATAAATGCGTTGAGTCTCTCGTTTTTCGTACCGAAATGATTTTTGACTAAGATATATGATATTTAAGCAATAGAATCAAAATAACAAATATATAACTTTAGCCTACCGCAATTAAGTTTATTAAATTATTTCACTGAAGTTTTTTCTAGGTAAAGAACTGCTGTATTTTCAGGCAGATTATTCTAAGTAGAATAATGCCCGGTATAGTCAGACAAATGCAATTATTGTACAAGGTTCGCGTGTTGGGAATTTTTCAAAATATTTGAAATAGCTTTCTGTCAATTTGAAATGATTAAATGTTCCATTGAAACTATTCAGAGAAATATTATCTGGGGCAATTTTGGAGACAGTCTCCCTTTAGCACCGACTCTGCCTTATTTTCATCATTTAACTGCCGGTTCAGCAACTTTCTAGTTAAAGTCTTTCAACATTTTCCCAACGTTCGTTTCACCGAGCATTCAGAAGCGAATTCTCGTTCTCCGTATTCTTTGCTAGCTCCGTTTGGCTCGGAGTTGAATTCAAATTAATTGATGCGCGGAAGAAGCCAAACCTACGGTATCTACAAAAGGAGAACTGTCTTAAGAAAGTTCCCAAAAGTTGCTAGTGTCAGAATGGACCTAGTTTTTGCCTTGGTTGGGCACTATGATGAATATATTGCGCCATAAATCTGTCTCCGAGAAATGCAGAGTAAATATAAGTATTCAGAAAGTAGTTTGCACTTTTTATCATAACGGGCATTGTTTTCTTTTTGATATTCTCGAAGCAAATCGTAACTGGGAGAGAGGTTCATAAATCTGGCTATTTTGCGTGCACTCGGCATTCCGCCAATAACTGGAACGTGCAAGGTAGACTGAATAGGGGGCGCTGGCAGTTTGGGATCAGGGCTTGTCAGCGCAGAAATGACAAATTAGTCGCGGGAGATGGTATTCGAAGTTTGAAACTCAAACCTGAATGTGCAAACGGTGAAAACACCAAAGCCACCAGTGTAAGCCCGAGAACACGGCTCACTTCTGTTGATGTGTATACATTTACTATATATACGTTGATACAAACGTGTACATAGGTGTACACTGTACACGGAAAGTTACGATGTCCGTGCGTTGCGCATAAATCAAACGGTATCGATCATGTATTTACTTAGTCCGCACACGAATGCCTTTCGTTCATGATAACGCGTTTGCAGTGTACGTCACAGTCCCTCGGAAACGGAGACAGCGTCGCGACTGGCATGAATTCATGCTTTAGCTACTCAATTGCTTCGAAATTTAATCAACTGCAAGCTCAGTCCAACACTTTTCAAACCGAGGGCTCACTCTCTAAATGTGAATTAATGAAAAACAACTAATTGGTAGTTTTTAATTAATTTGAGAACTAATTCAAGTAGGGAGAACTCGTTTATTGAGTAATATGCTTTTTACCTAAACTAGCAATTATGATCCGCGCGATTAATTACTCGTTTTTGCACACCTTTTGCTAGTAGAAAAAATAATTGAGAATTTTTAATTCTTGAAGTATAATTTGGTAAAATTCCTTTAATTTTCGCGTAAATTCACTTGATATTTCTTAAAATTACTCAAAATCCCATTAAATCTGATTAAATCCCTTAGAATTCCTGAAAATCCACTGAAATTTCGTAAAATTACTTGAATTCCCTGAAAGTCTTTAAAGTTACTAAGTATCCCATAAAATATCGTAAAATACCTTAAAATTATTTAAAATCCCATGAAATGTCAAGAAATCTCTTAAAATTCCTGACAATCCAATTAAATCTTATAAAGTTCCTTGAAAGTCCTCAAAATAAGTTAATATTCCGTAAAATATCTTACAATTATTTAAAATTCCATGAAATCCTTAGAATCCCTTAAAAGTCTTTAAAATTACTTAGTACCCCATACAATATCTTAAAATGCCTTGAACATCCTTCAAAATCTGGTCGTAAAATCTGATATTTTTTGATGTTCCATAAAATTCCTTAAAATTCCACAATAATAATAATAAGAATCTTATGAAGTCTCATTGTATCTCTTAAAATTACTCAAAATTCTTTAAAATTCTTGAAAATCCAATATATTCTAACGAAATTTTTTACTGTAAATAAATTTCCTTAAAATTACTTAATATCTCATAAACTATCTTAAAGTCGCTGAAAATTACTTAGAATCTCCCAAAATATCATCAAATCCCATAAAATTACTTAAAATCCCATTAAATCTTATGAAATTCCTTGAAATTCGTGAAAATTCAATATAATCTTACCTTTTCCTTTAAAATTTCTGGAACTAAATGTCTTTAAAATTACTTAATATTTTACTTAATTCATAAAATATCTTAAAGTTGTTCAAAATTACTTAGAATCTCCCAAAATATCATCAAATCCCATAAAATTACTTAAAATCCCATTAAATCTTACGAAATCCCTTGAAATTCCTGAAAATCCAATGAAATCTCGTAAATGTCTTAAAATCCCTTAAGTCAATAAAATAACTTAGTATCCTATGAAATATCGTTCAATCTCTGAAAATTATTTAAAATTTCATGCAATTTCGTAAAATCCTTCAAAATTTCATAAAATTCCTCGAAATATCGTCGTAAAATCACTGAATATTTCTAAGCTCTCAATAAATTTCGTAAAACCCTGTTAAATTCCTTGTACTTTAAAATCTAATGAAATTTCGTAAAATGCCTAACAGTCTCGTAAAACTTTCTCAAATTATATATACTTAAAATTCTACAAAATCTGATAATTCTGATGGTAACTGATATGTAAATATACGAATTATATTAAATATTAATATATTAAAAACTGATATAAACAACACATGAAAAGTTTACTATAAATAATCTTTTTAATTTCTCGAATAATATTCACTAACCTTAGGTATATATTTTGAAATATTTTTTGCTTCACTAATAATTTATTTTTCACAAAAAAATAATTATTTTTATCATTTTAAATTATTTTCTATCTTTGTATAACCTTTTTATTAGTAATCTTTTTGACAACGAAAACAGTCTGAAGATAGTTTTCAAATTCGATACATTCACACAAATTCCAAAGGAACCAATCAGGTTTTCGACAACTTAGGTCTGCTTTTAGGATAGGTCGTGCAATTTCATCAATTGATGGTATATACTGAACCCTATTTTTAATAATATCTAAAAATATCATTAAATTTGGAATTTTTTTTCTACACATATTTAAAACTTAACTTTACATAAAAAATGACTTGAGATTCAAATGTGGTTCAGGGAATTACACGAATTTTTATAACAAGTGTTATTTTTTTTATAAATGAGGACTTGAATGCGAGTGGAAGATAAGGTGACTGTCTGGAATTACTTTTAAGAGTCTCCTTTGTTCAATTACGCAATTGGACAGTAACAGCAGCATCAATTGATTTAAAAGCAAACTTGTGAGCGTGTTGAAAGAGCTGGGAGTCGAAGGTTGATGGTTGAAAGTGGAATAAAAGACATTGGCAAAGGGTATAGGGATGGAGACTGACAGAGGGCGTGACTAGTTGGATAAGAGAAGAAATAAGAACAAAGAAGGCTTGACTACGGTCCTTTAGGATTAAAATAAATCCTAATCTAGCGTGGATCGTAAAGTCAAGAGGCAACTTGACTCTGTGTCCCTGCTCTGGAGATTTCAAGGGGATCAGAGGGATAAGCCGAGCAAGCGCAATTTCAAGTAGGGCACCAAAAATCTTTGTGCTAGATAGCTCGCGTCATTAAGTAGATATCGGTTACTTTTGACGATTGGCTGACCTATGGATGTCAAGAGCCGAGACCAATTCAGGGGATTCTGATTTTATCGATAAAGGCAATTGCTCGGGCAAATTAAAGTGCAGCTGACTATGTCGACCATTAAAAAAATACGACTTCTGAAGTATTCAATCAATAAAATGGAATTGCATTGCATTCATCTAAATTGTATTAAATTCTATACAAAATTCGGAATAATTAAACACATAATTCAAAGGTCTTTTATGAGATTAAACTGAATTAAAGCCAATTCAATGAAAGTCGTCTCAATTTAATTGAATGCAATTTTATTCAAGAAGAAGCAATTAAATTAAATATAAAAGACTTTTGAACTGCAAGGAATGCATCATTTTCCGCAGATTTTGTATATTTTAACATAACCAGATTTTTACTTTACGAAAAATTATAATTACACCCTTAGGTTTCTGTAGAGAAACTCGAGAATTTAACGAGAGTTATCTCGTTATATTCTAGCAAATCCCAATTGGAATTTCCCGTTAGTGCGAGAATTGTACAGTTCCCATAGCACTTAGAGTAAGTACGGCACTGGTGACTCCGGAAGCGCCCCTCACCTTCTGGAATGAGAAATTGTCTCGTTTCAACCAGTATGAATCGCGAGAAAAGCAATTTACGTTCTGGAGATGGGTATATGTAAAGTCCTCGATGGCAGAAAAGTGTGATGGAATTTTCAGGAAAATACGCGCGGTGATTTCGCGTGGAATCGAAAATAATTCGAGCGATAGCTGCACGAAGAAAACGCGGCCGTCGCCAGGTTAAAACCAAGGATTTGTCTTTCTTCCACCTTTTTTTCCTCTCAGCGTCCCCCCCTCCCTGTTAAACCCCTTCTCACGTCTCTCGCCCTTACTTTTTGATTTTCCACAGTCGCTTGGATGTTCACAAAACGAGAAAAATTAAACTTGCGCCGAGCCACGCCGCATTTGTTCCACTTGCTTGCAATTTTTTCTCGTTTAATTTCTCATACCGAGTAGCTTCACTTTCTCTCAGTATTTATCCTCTCCGTAACAAAATATTGTTGAATTTAAAAAAAGAAAATTCTGAAACTACTATTTCTGCATTTTAAAAAAATTTACTTTAAAAGAAAGTAATACCTATAATATCTCTTTTTTAACTACTCTCTTCTCCATTTTGTTCAGCTTTATATATATTTTTCTATTTGTCTTCTTTTTCTTCAAAAGCTATCTGTAACTCGATAAAAGTTTCATTATTTGTTTTCTTTTACAACTTACTAGATTTGTAATTTCCTGACCAATACAGAATAAATTTAGCCGTTCTGATTTTTCTTCGCTTGAAATGGTCCAGGGTTGAAGCAATATTTTCTGCACTGTTTTGTATTTCCTACCCTAGAATAGTTTTTTTGCCCACTCTTCTTTTCGAAGCGGGGATTGGATGCTGGATAAGCGCGTGATGAAGAGCGCGACTGCGTCGAGCGTGTGAATTTCTACAGTGGGCGTTCATCGTTGATTGTAACGTATGTAATGCACCTTATATACAGATCCTATCTTTGCACCATTCGCATGGCTACTATTTCATAAATGTCACAGTATCGCATTTTTTGACAGTCCTCTTACGCGCGACATGTAAAGTATGACTTTACTATACGATTCAATTAAAAAAAAAATTATAAATCCAGATTGCAAGAGCTCGAAATATATTTCTGCGAATCTAGGGAAAAAAAATTATATTGCATCCAAGTAGTTAAAGTAAGTCTTGATTAGCCAAGGCCTCATTTACTAATTTTTGATAATCATTACTTAGATATGCTTGAAAATTACCGAAAATAACTTAAAAACTATTGATTCAAATTATTCTCGATGTAGGGATTGAAATGGTTTTGTGTATAACTAGTTGCAAGCGATTTGGGTCAGACGGAACCTCATTCACAATTTTGAAAGACTCTCTAATTTTTTAGGTCTGTGGGAAAATGGTAATAACATCTATATAAAAAAATACTGATTGCAGATTATTCCACATGTAAAAAATAAAATGGTCTAAGTAGTTTCATCCGATTTTCGTCATACATGACCTGATCGTAAAAAATGAATAAAAATATTTGTAAAAGTGGATATCACATGATTAACATATTTTCCATAAAATTATAATATTGAGCATGTAAGGTGAATTCTCCATGTAATTTATGATGGAAAGCAGCAATGTTAAAGTGAAAAGTAAACTAGTGACCGAAAACTGTTTCCAGAAGAGATTGTGGTGCATTTTCCACCTTAGCGAAAGTTCTCGTTATTTTATTTCGCGTCAATAAGAAAAAGTAGTGACCGTGAAATATTTGTGGCAAATTTAAGTTTGTGTAAGGGAAAAAGATGCATAACGAATTCTGGTGCTGTAATTATTCATCTACACATCACTCTGCAATCTCTGGATGTTAGAACATCACTGTGGTTTCCGTAGATGTCGAGGGGTTAGTAATGGTTGAGGACTAGGCAAACAAAGTATCCTCTTGTCCGTAGGTGACTATGGGGCACCTGATGAGAAGGGAAGTGGAAAGGAGAGACGAGGAGAAGAGCGGAGAGGTTGGGTTTGGCGATGTTGAGTTAGGTTAGTGCAGTCAGGCAAGGGAGGTCGAGTGTTGTATGATATGATACTCGACAAACGGCTCGTACAAGCAAGAGACCAAGAGAGAAGATACTATGAGTAGCGAACCATATCCTCGTAGGAGAATTCCCTAAAAATAAATATCCCTCAGCAAACTCAGCTAGCCACTGTAACTTGCAGACCCCTTCTCCCATTATTGGAAGGCTTTTCTGCACAATGTTGCTCGTATGAATCGGATTTAATGTTGACGCATCTCTTACAACACATTTGTTGACCCTTACGTGCAATTTGTATGCTTATGTGAGGTCACACTCTGTTTGAGTTTGGCTTCATTTCATACTCCAGAGGACTAAATAACGCTGAATTCATGAAACCTAAACGCACTGCAGTGAAATATTATTTTGAGTCACAGCAGTATTAAGGTTTTGAATACAATTAATAACCAAATTTAAAATAAATAGCTTGTTGCGATTTTTTACCCTCTAAACTTGAATCAGCGAAAAAGAAGAGGATGGATGACCAATATTGACTTACACTACTTAAAGGAAACACACATGTCATCTAAAGATTCTTTCTAAGATGTTTTTGTCACATCTCATAACAAACAAATTGACATGAATGAAAAAATGAAAATGTAAGTCAAAGTGCACCACGTCTGACCAAAGTCGGCAATGACTACTTAGAAACAACACAATTTTATCTCTTAAATTTGAAATAATTTGTGATCAATGTTTTTTTTAGTTAATATTCCTTAAAACTAAAAGGGGATATAAGAAAATTCTCAAAAGTTCATGAACTAAATCATGGCTGACCAAAATTGTCTTTAACTGCTTATAAATAATAAATTCTGTTATATATGTTGTCTAGTTTGAAAAACTCTGTTTTTTCAATTACATGATTTTTTTCGACTTCTTGGAGACTTTTAAAGCTAAGGTTTTTAGTTCTCCTCTTGAAAGTTTAAAGGGATTTGGCAAAATGTATAGAAATGAGTATTCTCATTGTGGCCCGACTAAATTGTGCTTGATCTACTGATTATATATGAACAGCTGAAAGTAAAAAGTGGATAAAAATCCTAAAAGTGGAATAAAAAATTCCACAGAGTACAAATGGGACAAAGTGAATTCTCAGAGCAAAAACGGAATAGGAAAAACCAATCAGCGCTCGTATTGGAGTTCGGTTTTTGTTCTGAGAAATCATTTTTTTCCATTTTTTACTCTGAAACATTTTTAGCCTACTTTTACAAACGAAATATTTTTATCCACTTTTTACTTTGAGCCACTCATATAGTTGAGTTTGTCCTTTTTGTCTATAAAAAATGTAATTCTGTATTCCTCGTAATATTTTTTTATCCAATATTTATAATCTAAAAATTCCCAAAAAGAACACACCTTTTCCTTTATATTTTCTCTATGTTTTATTTCAATTATGAAATCTTGGCAGTGAGATCCGGAAATGTAATATTCAATTCCAAAATTCAGAGCCGTACCGGAATGAAATCATATTCCTCTTTCTTACTTCTGTTCTATTCCTACTTGAACTCAATTCTAAATTTGAGTCCTCCAAGATCATAGAGCTATTTGAACGAAGAAAGAAATAGGTCAACCAGAAAATTCATCGTAACGCTGAGATGATATGAAGTGAAACAATTTCATTATCTAACTTTCGAAATATGCTCTCGATTATATATCTCAGTGTTAATTTTCCCCAAGTTGATTAACCTGATTTGTTCTTGTTAGTCAAGAATATAATCAAGGTATCAAATTTAATAGCTTTCCCTTTAGAAATTAAATCAGAAGAGCACACTGAAATGCTGTTCAATTTTAAATTAATTTAATAACAATATTATGCATACTTTTTTACCTGCTACATAATTTTTCACGCGAAAAAAGCTTCTTTTCGAATCTCCCATCTTCTTCACATAAAGAATAGTATGGTGAGTGTCTGGAAACCATTACTTCGTTACAACACCTTTAAAACCTTCGATACATCGTTTCACATCAGAGTTTCGCCGAGAAGTATATGGAAGATGATCCTATGCAGTAAGAGTGCAGAATACACTTCTAGAGGACTCAACGAGGTAGGATATATGGGTGCGAAGAAAAAATGCGCCGTTACCAGAGACTCATTAACGGGAACTACCCCCAAGACACTCCTAGCAACACCTTGGGTTCCTGCTTGGTTGCAAAGGTCGTAGTCTGCTCTGTGAGGCTTGCTGCACGAACAGAGGTCCAATACTAATTAGCCCCATACCATTGGCTCTCCATTTCACTTTTTCTCCTACTTCTTATAAGGTAATTAACTTTAAATTTATGTGCTCTTAAGTACCTTCATAATGGTAGCTTGAATGTGTGATCAAGAACCTATAGCTTTTAGAAATATTATATAAATTATATATTATTTAATTCAATAACATATTCTAGAATTAAGATAAATTAATATTATACATACAATATCATTTTTTTTTAGTGAGAATAAATACAAATTCCTAACTTCACCGAATTTTGTCTCATATTCTCTTTCAACTTCTGTTAATTACTCAACGTCTATTGATTAATGCATTATAACCACACAATTCGTACTCTACTTTTAATTATCTCCTGTCCTCATTTTCTGAGCCTTTGAAAGATGAATAACTCAAATATTAGGTTTGCTTATTATTTCACAATTTATTCTTTATTATGCTACTAAAAAAGTGAACATTCACACTGTTGTAATCAATTAGAGATAATATTATTTATGTTACTGCTGTAAATTTCCCCATGGACAAGGCATAAAAGTTCATTTGTTATTTATGCGGTCTCGTAATTCTTTATTTTAACGAAATCAGGAGTTTATTGAAATGTTAATATTAATGATTGCAATGATCGCAACGTTATTGATATAGCAATCATGCGTATTCATTGCAATCCCAACACTGATAAACGACGACAGTTTGATGATATCGCAACATAATTAATGCAGCAGCTGTGTCTCAATTAAGCACAGCAACGATTCGTGTATTACACGCAGATTATTCGCAAATAAAACATGGCTATAAAGTTTGATTTTAAGTCTGAAAAGGGGATCCTAATTTAGGATTTTATATTATTTCATTATATATTATTATCAATAGGTTTTTAATTAAGAAAAAGGATAAATTAAAAGATATCTCAGTGTCCGAAATACTTATCTCAAGTATGCGTTATTAAATTCGAGAATGATGGAAAAGCCGCACAAGGTGTAAAGCAAATATAGATAGATTTTTACTCATCTCTCGAAAGAAAATTCATGGAATCCTCTTTGAGGCAGAAAACTGTTATATTTCTTCGAGATTGCATAGTGTATCCGACCGTTACTCAAATCCAGCTTCAACCTTATTCCGAGAAAGATTCTCGCAAATTAAAAGGAATCTTGAATGGGATGAATGAAATAAAATCTCCGTGCCCTTTTCAGTTGACCTAAGCAGAAAATAGTAAGTCTTTCAGCGACAAAGTAAAACCGAAGTTTCAAAGCTTTTTCTGAAATTCAGTTGCAAAGTGACAGCCAGCAAACGGAAGTGAATGATATAAATGCATGCAAAGAGTTTATTGGAAGAAAATTGAGATTATTCCTTATTTCTCTCCAAGCTTATCTCTTTCTGAAATCGGAATTTGCATTTCCAAGTAACCACTTCCATTTTGTTATTTGCAGAAAAGTACATTTCATTCTGAAATATACTTCATTGAAAGTCATATTAAATTTCAATATCCACACCAAACCATTTTTCGGTAAACAATTTACGAGATACTTGATAAAAAAAATGTAAAGCATTATTGAATTACATGTTTAGTTAGGGCAAAACGCAATTTTCTTCCTCTTTGTGCGATTTTTTTCGGCGGAATATATCGATTAGAAATTTAAAATAAAAAGTGGATAAAAAGTTTTATCCTGGAATGTGGTAGAATATTTGCAGGGAAGATTTTAACTCACTATGAATCCGTAATTATAGAAAAAGGTCAAAAGCACTAAAGCAAACTCGACCATTGAAGCGAGGAAGGATCGATGAGACTTATTCGCCGCATAATGAACGCCAAACTGCTCCACTGCATACATTGCATAACTTTTCGAAACTACTGAGTAAAGATAATAAGGAACCTCAATTTTAATATTAAATTATCATACGCCAAACACTGTTCAGTGACTAACTATCAATTTAAGCAGAGATGATTTTTTTAAGCGAAATATATGTAACTTTTATTAAAAGGCATTATAAAATCTTCTGTATACAATTAGATATTTGTAGCTTTTTATAATTATAATATTATTAGTGAGAATTTTAATTACATTTCGCAAAAGCATATTGGCTCAGTTGTATTTATTGACTATACTTTCGTGGCTTCATGGTTGATGAACAAGATTTTATTTAATTGTATTTTACTCTTTGAAGCTGCGAATTTAATTGAATTATATCAAGAGCTTATTGATGGCTTATGTGCAAACGGATTTTAAAAGCTGAGAGTAAGCGGATTAATATAATTAAAATCTGTTTGCGACACTGCAACAACGAAGTGACACAGCAAAACCGAATTGCCAATTTTTCCATTGCCCAAAAAAAAAAATTACTCCGGTTATTTATAATATTCGTAAAAACATCGTAAGATACACATAATATATTTTTTACTAAAGAACCGCCTACAAAACTTTTTGGGTGGTCCTTTAGTTACAAAAAGTAGTTAATTGAATGAAAAATTGCAGTATCATTAACACTAGTTAATTTAAAGTAAACATTTGACTCCCGAAGATAATTCTATTAAATCGACTTTTCCAAGAGTGATATTAAATCCTCTCACGTAATTTTTCATTAAAAGGTAGCAAAATATAGGTCAATCAGATGATTCCACAGCTGTTTTCGAACTTTTTTTCAAGAACTTTTTGCACCTTTTATGTTATGTTTTATACTTAAAAACCGTTAAAAGATGTGACTTTGAAATCTAGAGGGTATAATTAACGAGGGAACTCGAATTTCTCCTTCGCTAGAACATACGTTTAACGACCCGCGTTGCGAGGAATAAGCTACGAATTCGTATGGATGTAGATGTAAAAGTAAATTATATATGGATAGGTGTAGAAGAGGCACGTTTCAATGTAATTGTTAGGGAGGCTCCTCGACATCTTTAGCGTTCCCATATTCCCTACACGCCTTATATGCCCTCCTTTTAATGGTTCTTGAAAACATTAAATTCTTCCTTTTTGATCAAAGTATATATATATATGCTTTTGTTGACGTGTCTACTAAACTTAGACGATATTTCACTTTACGAGGAACGCTTCGATTGCCGTGTTTTTAATTGAAAGTTTTGAATGTTCAAATGAACGACATTTTGTATTGATTGAATTGTAAACTAGAAGCAGTGCTAAAATATTGATTAATTTACAGTAAACACAATTCTATATACAAGAAACGAGATGAATTTAGTTCAACTAGTTTCCGGTGTTAAAATAGCCTGCAAGAGAAACAACACCCATGTGGATTATTTTAACGTGTGTAACTTTGAAATTAGTATTGCAAGTATATATGTATATGAAGATAGCTTCCAGTACCGTTACAAAATTTACCTGGAACCTAAACAACACTTTGTTTTTTTAATAATAATGACTTTTAAATTGAATTAATTGACAGTTAATTAAATGAAATTAATTCATGCCTCGAAATTTGCTAAGTTATTAAATAGTTTCCTCTCTCTTTCTGTGTTTCAGGTCTCCTGGATGCGTAAGAGGGACTTGCACATATTAACGTCCTCAATTTTTACGTATACGGGGGATGCGAGATTTTCAGTAAAACATGCTGAATTCTCTGACGAGTGGAGGTTACGGATCGATTACGTCCAACCACGAGATGCAGGGATTTATGAGTGTCAAGTGAACACAGAACCCAAGATGAATCTAGCCTTTATGTTGAAAGTAGAAGGTACTCTCCCTTTTTACATAATTTTCATTTGTGCATCCCTGTCTTGCCAATTTGTAGATTGTAGATACATTATTTCTTAAATGTTTAATTTAAATCACCACTTTTATCAATATATTTCAACTAAAACAAGATAAATGGTATATTTTATTCTGAGGACAAAATTTAGTAAGTAGAGATTTTTATGATTTACTGATGGTAAATATATTTTAGAAGAGGTAAGATCTTGGAGAATGAAATTGAAGTGTACGGAAAAAATATGTCTAGTAAAAAGTGTAGAATTAGTCCAGGAGTTTTGGACGGGTAGCAAAATGTTGGAGATCTTGAATGACTTTTAGTAATATATTTCAAACTTTTCAGTACTAAATGCAAATGAGTCTTGGAAATTTTCAATAATAGTCTAGGAAAATAGTTTTGTATTTACTACACAGAATTTAAGTAAGAAGCCAAATTCAGTTCACGACAAATTGTAAAAAAGTTGTGAATGTTTCCAATTCGGTTCGAAAGAATATGTATAAGTTCCTAAAGTGAAAAATAGCGAGCTGGTATTACAAAAAGTTCTGGACAGTCTAGGAAAATAATCTGCACCTCGATATGCGCAGTTGACCATCAGCGCATCAGCCGGTAGTGCGAAACAAAGTGAATAAGTGATCTTATCTAAATTAAATTATTTATCTTGATTTAGTACGATTTTCCATGAGTTCATCGAAAAATCCTATAAAAAATTACTTACAATACAAGTCGATTAAATTCCGAAAACGTTTATCATTTCTTGAATTTTTAAAAGTAAAAAAAAAAAATAAAAATAAACGCAATATTTTTTTTCATAACTAACAAAATGGATTTTTTAGGCTTCAATTACAATTAATTTTTATATGTATACTTCAAGTGATTTTAGAGAAAAATATTTATCTTACTTATATTATTAATCTTTCAGCACTTATAAAACTTACGAAATCTTAAACATTAAAACATTAAAAATAATCAAATAACAGAGTTATAATACAAAATTTAAGTAAAACATGTTAAAACATATTAAATATCACTTGAGTCACTATTCATTTTTGACCCGACACTGGACGTTTTGACTAGTTACTATATAAGGACCATTTCGACCGATATACTCAGCGTGCGATATTCTGCGTATTACCGTGTTAGTGAATTGCGTTATATGTATTATGTATTAAGTTAGGTTTATAGAATAAGGTTTGTGTGTATTAGATAAGTGAAGAATACGTTTCTCGTGTATTAGTAGTAGTGTGAAGTTGTAAACAAAAGACTACAAATCTGATGTCTGTGCTTCGATTTTTTTATTTTGCTTTAAAACCCTTCATATTTTCCCATACTGTCTTGGAAATTATACTCGCTGCCTCTTCATTTTTTCCCAGACTGTCTTAGACATTTTACAGTCTCCAAATTGTGTTTGCTTTATCGAAATTTCCTAGACAGTCCAGTACTTTATGTAGTTCTTTCTTGCACTTAGTATTGCAATATCTTGTAAATATTCAGAGAAGGAGGTTTTCAATTTTTACAACATTTTAGTACCCGTCCATGATTCCCAGACTATGTTCTATACTTTTTACTGGACATATTTTTTCCGTGTACGCTGAAAAAATAAAGTCAATTTGCATGTGCACGTATACCACTACACTTTCGAATATGTAAATTTAATGCAATGTTACCGGTTGAGTAGCGTTTCGATCCTCTGCCTGAAAAGTGTGATCTCTTCGACTTCGATTAACTCGATATCTTTTCTGTCCTCCCATTCCAGAAAGTGCCCCTGTCCCTGCCACCACACCGAACGCCATTCACCGGACGTTCAACTCAGGTTAGAATCATGCAAGAGTAAACTCCTTCCGTGCCGTTGATCCTAAATGCATCTGGTAGTGTTCTTGATAAGGCTGCAACAGTGTCTTAACTCTTTCAGCCCTTAAAACCGTGCTTACGAGCACTCAATTCAAATTTAGTGCCTTACACACTTTGCTATTTGCAAACCTTCCGGTGATAATATTATTGAGAGGAAAAAAGATTTTATAGCTTCTTTCCTAAATACATTTTGCACACATACATATGGAAATATAGACTTATACACAAAATCTTTAACTAAATTAAATCTTTAACTGAGCCCGCTTTCACCATCAAAGCTAAAACGAAACGAGCGTACAAATTTTCTTCAAACTACTGGAATGCGATTATTGTTTGACTTGAGGAAACTTCTTACACTCTTTTGACTTCACTTTTTCCGATTCTTTTATTTGCTTCCTTTTTTCTTTCTTACCCTTTTTTCACATTTATATCTATTCCTTTCTATTTCCACTTGACTTTTAGCTTCTTCAAAACTCAACTCGCTTTTCCTTCCCTTTCGATTTCACTTTTTCAAGATTCAAGGCTCACGTTTTTTATATTTTTTACGCGAAGTCATTTCTACTAGGTAATAATGTTTACACGTACATATCGCACACAAAATTATATTCGAATGGCTGAAAGGGTTGTTAGGTCTGCTTTCCATCTCATTTCCGATTTAGTTCATTATCTTTCTTTTTTTTTTTATCTGCACTTGTGATCTCAAAGATTTCATACCATCCCGCTAGCTTCGATGTGTGCTTTGTTTGCATGTTCTAAAAATGAAAGGAAAAAATAAAATTCTAAAAAGTATGAGAGGATTGTGAGTTCTGAAATTACGAGTTGTCTTTTGTAAATCTCAAATACATCAATAGCTTGTTTTTTTTCCACTTACTTTCAGTTTTTAAGACTCTAATATTACCAAGTAAACCTATCTCCAAAACAATATCCTTAGAAATATTTGTATCAAATCAAAGCATGTTTTTGAAGCAGAAGATCGATACGCTCGGATAAATATCTAGAGAATGAAAGAAGTAGATTTTTTTTTTAAGATTCTTCATTTTTCTCTTTACTTTCTTCATTTCCTTTAAAGGAAGTGCAAATGCTCTGGGAATTTACCCGAACATCTCTAATCTATGTTACAGCTGCACAAGCGAAAATCCTAGGACCAGAAGACGTCTACGTGAAGAAGGGTAGTACTATAAGCCTCACGTGCACGGTTAATGTGCAAAGTACACCCCCGAGTAGCGTTTCGTGGCATCATGGGAGTGCAGTAGTGGATTTCGACAGTCCCAGGTATGCACTTCAAGGAATAAAATCCTGTTCACTCCTACACTAATTCCAATTACTGTCCATACAACTGCAATATTTAACACTGTTTCCAGTCCCTTATTCACTTTACAGCTGCGTCTGAATTGTTACTCTAAGTCTGCATTACATTCTCTTCAATTTGACTAACTGCATCTGATTTTATAATACTATGAAATCTGCTTTCCATCCCACGTTTGTTGTTCTACCTCAATTCTAATTAAATCAGATTATATACTTCCTCAACACCTGATTTAAAATCTTATGAAATTATTCTATTCAACCTTCACTCTGCACTATCAGTGCAATGATTAATTCTATACGTTACTAATTTAATAAAATTAAATTACTCTAAATTTCCAAATTCTTGCATTTGTTATCAAATTTCAGTGATTACATTTTATAGAGTATTTATGCTGAAATTGTTTATATATATTTTATTATATTTTCTATATGTGATAAATTGATAACTAAATCTTCTCAGAAAAATATATATTTAGCAGATACTTTTAATTTTGAATTTTTATGTATACAAATATCTGGAGATTTATTTGCACATCCCTTGCATTTTACCAAACTTTATATAAAAGATCAGGTAATAAATACACCTCATAACTTAATTTGTTTTCTAGCTTCTTTATTTCTAAATAAGATAAAAAAAAATAAGAAACAAGAAAGTTGGAATCGGTTTTGAGACATTTTTGGCAATATTTTTCTTAATATATTTTGGTATCTGTCCTGAATTTTAAGTATTCATTGTCTGGCTTTCACTTTCCAATTAAAAGCTATATCAATCCTGTAGTGAAAATCAGTATGCAAGTATCTTTGATAATACAGTGTTCACCGCAGGGGCGGGGTTTCCTTGGAGACGGAGAAAACTGAGAGCGGGACGACGAGCAAGCTCTTGGTGACACAAGCTAGATTGAGCGACAGCGGAAATTACACCTGCATTCCTAGTAACGCGAATCCTGCCAGCGTAATGGTCCACGTGCTGAATGGTAAGTGGTTTCTTCGTCAAAATTTCTCATGCCCTGGACATTTTATCTGAAAACCAATCTATTAAAATACCAGCGTCACTCAAATCCTCTGATTAAACCAGTAGACAACAATTATAGAGTTCACTCTCAGAAATTGGAATTCTACTTTCAAATTTATAAAGAAGAAATCTTTAAATTTATTCAATTTGTGTAGTTGATACTTTATTTTGTTCATAAAAAGATTCCTTACAATTCTTTTTAGCTACTACGTAAGCTTGTTGCATAAAAAATGAATAATATTAGTATTTCTAAAAAATCTTCATATAATCCAAATTTTAAAAAATTCGAGATCATTTCCAACAACTTCCCTAGTAAAAATTGGTCCTAGTTTTGTGCAAGTTTCTAGTCAGTTTTTCCCTACGTCTGGTTAGCATCCAACGAGGAAACTTGTCAGTTACTAGTGAGGAACTGACTAGAAAATCTAGAAGGAATCTGATTAGTTTCTTACTAGGTACTTACGTAGATTTAATAAAATTTTTCCATTTTTTAAGTGAAATATAATTCTTATTTATTTATTCATATGGATATACTTATTAATTAATCGATATTTGTGAATTTTAACACATATATATATATTAACAGATTAAAAACTGTAAAATTTACCTATTTCCTCTGTTAAATTTACAAATTTTCATCGCTCCAAATCAACAGATTTTTATCTATAAATATAAGATTCTTTCTGCTATGTTAGCAGATGACTAATAGTAGCATTTCTGTAAATTTTACAGATAGAGTTGTAAGATTAACAGATTTTATCTGTTAAAATCGCAGAAATGTCCAACAGATCTGCATCTGTAACTTTAACAGATTCATTTTTCTGCGTGCAGAATCTTTCGAGTTAAAACTGAGCAGGAAATCCTAGTTAGTTTCTATCCAAATACTAGCAAGGAAGAACTATTTTCGTATTGAATGAGAAAATTTCATTGATTACTAGTCAAGGATTTCCTCATTCAAATCTGTTCAGGAAATTCTAGTTAGGCTCTAACTAGGCACTACCTAGTTCCTCTAGTCTAGTTTTTCCCCATTTCAGCCCTACGAGTTACTTGAGAGTGTTAAGGAAAAACTAGACCAATTTCTACTAGAGTTAAAGGCATCTAATAGTCTCCGACATCATTTAATGCAAATTAATGTCAAAATGGCTTACACAAGCACTGTTTTGATTAAGCGTGGTTTTATGAAACCAAAAGATCATAAAGATAATCGTAAGTGTGCAAAGTGGCGTGAAGCTTTGGTGAGTTTGGACAAGGGTTGCATTGCGTGAAGGTACCACAATTTACGATCGATTTGAAAATCTCATTCCGTTGCGTTACTATTATGCTCTCGTTTACGTGACCGTTATCGAAAAATGGCACGAGGTAATTCGTAATCGTGTTAATGCTCACAGATGCTGCGTGTGCCTGGAATAACTAGGCATGTAGGGGGTTATCGGGAAATAATTGAAATTTGCGGTCAATTCTGCAGTGTAATCAGCTGTTTGAAATAACGTCGATGGCGAATGCGGCTGCCTACCTGAGCCGGATGAAAATTAATGCAGCGCAGTTCGTCTACATAATTAATTTACAGCTATAGGGTAGGCAGAAGATATAATGGTATCTGATATTAGAGAGGATTGTTAAATTTTGCTTTCCGGCTTCCATTTATTTTTCACTCGGATTCAGATTTCACCGTTACCAAAATAATTATTTCCTTTAGTCCAAACGCTTCATTCATCTATAATTTTCTTTTTGAATTATAATATCTCTATATCACAAAAAGATCTCGTCGCCACCGTTTTTTTAAGAGTCGATACAGAAATTTCTTGGAATTCCTTAAAATTCCTAGAAACATTTTTAAATCTCTTAAAATTTCACGAAAATCTTCAAAATAACTTAAAATTCGTTGAAATCTCTTAATCTCCTAGAAAACTTTTTAAATTCCTGAAAATTTCTCAACATTCCCTTTTAGTCTTAAAAATCCCAAAATTCTTTTGAATTTCGTAAAAATCACTTGAAAATCACCAAAATCCCCTAAAATTCCTAGTTACCTCTTGAAAGTCATCTCTAAAAAAAAGTGTTGTAAATTGTCCTGAAAATATTGCATCCATCTCAAACTTGATTGACTTTTGAATGACGTGAAATTATAAGAAGTAAAACAAAATAATTGCGATCATAGCGCGCGTGTTGGTTTTCTGGTGTAATTAAATTTTAATTGAATTTCTTTTATAATAACTCTCTCATGTAAGGTGTAAGTTGTAAAAATCTGTTGGGAAGTATGAGATAAGAGAAAGGGAGAAATAAAATCAGTTTTATGGAACTGAAAGAAACAGTGAAACTCAGTTATAAAACTCGTCAGGTGCAATTCCGGTAAAATTGACGATGATTCACGTTGCAAAAAGTGTAATATGCAAGGTTGTTATTCTGACAAGACACTTTCCTCTTCTCGTGCATTTTCCACACAAGTTATTGCGTCCGTGCATATGTATACGCCTATCCGTGAGACGCCATCGTAACTCATAACGTAAAATTATAAAACAGTGACCTGACATTTACTACATGTTTTATCACGAGCATCATAAACTCTGATAGCTTCATCACTCGAGGACACGATTTCATAAAACTGATAGACATTTTCAAAGTGTTCATGAAATTATGATGACCAAAGCTTTCTTAATAATCTATAGTCAATCCTAACTTTGTTTTTCATTGATTTATTTATTGTAAACATTTTATAAAGTTTTTCTTATCAACAGGCCAACATCAACGTATACACTCAGAAAAATATTTGGTTCGGACAAGACAACAAAACTTTTTGTTGCTATAGAAGCAACAAAATTGTTGGTTGTGCCAACCGAATTTTTGTTGAACTTACTAAAGTTTTGTTAATTCAATCAAAACTGAGATTTTGTTGGTTTAAATGAATTTTCTAGGTTCAAAAAAAGATTTGTTGAAAGAACCAAGATTTGGTTGGCACAACCAAACAATTTTTGTTGCTTCTATAGCAACAAAAAGTTTTGTTGTCCGAACCAAACAGTTTTCTCAGTGTAGGCAAACTATACACGATTTTTGGGACGCCACAATTTTATTTTCCTGAAATATATTTTTTTATCTGCAAGAAATAAGCCGAACACATGGGTTATTTTCATGGATTGACTTGAGTGCAAAATTTTGAAATTCTAATTTGTCGCTCGATATCTCTAAAAAAATATGTAAGTTTATTTTAAACAATTTTGAGAGAATTCACTAACTGAAGAATTTATAATTAATTGTTTTATTATATTATAATTCAAAGAATTACACTTTAATTCCCGTTATATTGGTAAATTTAAATAAAAAATAACTTTTAAATTTAATTTAAATTAATTATTATTATATTTTTTGATTACAGGTGAGCATCCAGCAGCAATGCAACATGGTGGAAGTTGTGGGGTGGCTCCAACAATTCTTCTGGCAACTTTAACTCTCTTAGTGGCAAATTTACTGAGGTGAGCAGTCGTTTTGCAATAAATTGCAATTTTGAAGAAAGTTAATTATAAAATTGAAATGGACGTTAAGAAGACGTCACATGATCTCCTAATCAAAACTAACAGTATTTAATATTAAATCAAAATATCCTGAATAAATTTTTGGACTGGATTCCAAAATCTTCGAGGATCAAGTGACGGGATTGGTCAAAAAGTAAATAAAACTGTGTGAGACAAAGTGATCGTAGTTTGCGAGTGTGAATATCAACGAAAAATTTTAAAAGCTATGTACTAAGAACTCTTTTTCACATCTCCTGGGAATCAGAATTTAAGTCGAGGAGTCGACGAGTATGTACAGTCTAGCCCAAAAAAATCGATAATGATGACAAAAAATCAAGGAACTTCGTATTAATGAAATAATTTTGTAAGAAATATTTATTGTTAAACTAATGTAAATTCACACAATTTTGGAATCCAAATTTTCAGTTATTTTCTGACAATATAGACGAGTGGTAGAAGTAAACTTTTTTTAAAGTGTTTTGAACAATTATTTTTTTTATTTTTCGCTCGTTTTTCTTTATTGGTCAATATTTTCAAGTGATACGATTAACAAAATGTTATAATGAATGTAAGATAGAACTGAATGTGAAATACGTTCTAAAAGAGCTCCTATACCTTCTCGCCACAAAACGATAATATTCTTAGGTAGCATTTTATGATTAGGAAATATATTTGAATAAGACCCCTGTACATAAAGAATATCAACATTAGGTTAATGAGCCTACTGTACAGAATTATGAATATACTCAAGGCTCAAAGAAACGTTCTACGAATCATCAAAATCAATTTCAAAAGAAAAAAATCGAAATTTTAAGTCTGTTTAAATTAAATATGTTTAATATATATATATATATATATAAAAATAAATACCTTATAAATGAATGTACAGAAAACGAATCTTAGACCTTGAAAGAGAAACACAGTCGATCATTTTCAATTTTTTTAAATTCAAGACAAAGTTTACAGCTTTTAATATTATTAATATTATCAATAAACTTAACAATTTTATACCTTTGAAAACCTTTGTAAGTAGTGAAAATTGTTAAAATGATTTTATTGATTATCAAATAATACATATGAATAAATATGGATTGTAATTATTAAATAACTGTAACCCAGTTTTATTATATGTTATTCAATTCTAATAATAAAAATGTCAAATTTACATGACCTGTTTTCGAAATCTATTTATGAAGGGAATATCTATTAGTATTTCAATTTATTTATCATGTCGAAGTGAATATGAACGATAAGAATGTAAAAAGGCCTAGGATTTTTAAAGTATACTCTTTTCAAGTTCAATTTTTTCCTTTGAGTAATAGTTAAGTTGATAATCAAATTTCAAAGATGAAAGTTAAATATGTACTGGATGTAAATAACATGCATAAAACAAGATTTAACATATTTTTCTTATCATTTTGTTCGTCAATAAGATTATTTCATGTGTGAAGGATGTTCCAATGTCTTAGAAATGTGAACTTTACACAAAGAAAGCTTGAAAAATTGATAAACTGAGTGTAGATAATCATGATTGTAAAGGGTATAATAAGCTCTAGGAACTTGAATATTGTATTAGAAAAGAAAAAAAAAATGTCTTTATATAAAGCTTAGAGCTCGATATACCCATCGAAGTGATCGACAACGTGAATTCGTGTTCTCACTGATTGTTATACAGTTAAAAGACGAAAACTTGACTGCATTGTAAATAAATTCCATAATCGTTAGCATACCATTGTAGAGGTGAGTTTCGTCAAAGAGAAATGAAGGGAAATATTGTAAAAATAATCTATTGGCGTAAATACTGTTTAAATATATGTACCGATTATAAAACAAACTTAAGTTTGTTTATTATTAGTTATTATATTTAAACCTTTCCTCTAGAAGAAAAAAATTCAGTTATAAACCAGAAGATGATCTTCAGATTCAACATTTCAAACATGGTATGTAAAAATCGAAAAGCTTTTTGTTAAGTAAGTAGCGCTTAGTAACTATGTTTTAATTTTTTTAATTTTTCATTTAACATCTAAAAAATCTTTTAAATCCCAAGTCACTTTTCACTTCAGATCCTGGCAACGTAATGAATGAATTTTTTTTTCACGTCGTTTCCATTTAAAAAGCGTACCTAGTTTAAATGAGAAATTATTACAATCTATTAATTTAACCCAATTGCCGAAAATGTCGTTTACAAGGTGAAAAAAACAGTGTTTTCAGCTAAAACAAAATAAAAAAAAGTAATTTGGAGTTCGTGTTGATGTTGCTTGACACAGATACAAGAAATTTGCGTATATAGTGTTGTAGAGAAAATATATAGAGAAACTTTTCACCCACTGTCTGATAAAATATCAGCCGTCCATCGAGTCGTGTTTGCCAATATTTTACTGGTTTAATTGTTTTTCGATAGTCAGTAGCAATTCCGACTTGCGGGTCGCTATTCGTTATCCTGAAATTGAATTGCGTTAACGGGCAAGATGGCAAACATTCTTTATTGACAAAACGATTTTTTTTTCGGCACTGCAAACCGAATGCTGGGAATCAGAAAAATTGCGAGTGCCTATATATCTAGAGGGCGAAATTAGTTTTGTATTAAAAGCTGGAAATATCTGTACTCAAACTTAATTAAATAACTGCCAATGTTTCTTCAAATAAAGGCTGAAAGTTAATCAATTTCGAAAGTGTATTTTTTAGAAGTAAGTAGTAGGTAGAAGTAGGCATTGTTAATAAATTTTATTCAATATTTCGACAAAATAAAACAGGATGTAAGTAATGTGCATATTTTGAAACTGGAACGATTGAAAACTAATGAAATGAAAACTAGGTTTTTATTTGAGCGTAATTCAACAGAAAATATAAATATTTTGGAACACGAAAAAGGGTAATGTCAGTAGATTTATGCATTAGAGTACAATAGAAGCAATAAAAAGTACAAAATGGCATTTGAACTCATCTATAACGACCCGATAGAGGTTTATCGGTGGAAAATTAATTCTCACCCGATTTTCGATTCCCATTTATGAAAAAAGACTAATAATTTACGAAGAATAGAGCACTCTTGGGCATTTGAATTTCATACACGAATTTCCGATACACCTGGACCAATTTTATCCAACACCAAATATTACTTTTCTCCTAAATTAAACTACGCTGATGTATTGCACAGTTTTATTTTCAACAATTCTTCTAATTTGCATGATTTCATTCTTTTAGATTTTATAGATTAGTCATCTTTTACGTGATATTTTGATCTTGTATTATCTTCAACTTATCTGCATGTTCTACTAAAATTTAATAATATTCAAGATTAAAAATGTACGTTGGATTTGGAATTTTTTAACTATTTAATTAAATGAAGTTTAATTTAAATTGTTGAGTTATATATAAAATGCAATATGCATATCACAGAAGCTGCAATAAATTTTTCTCTGCATTTTTACCTTTCCAAATACATTTTTGATCATATCTCGTCAGTGAATGAATTCGAAATTCGTATCGAATACTTTTATTGGTATGTCTGACTATAATCCTACACTACTACTTATTTATAGATCCAGGTCTTCATTATGGTGTATATTTTTCATTTTTACAGGGAAATCTGCTCAAGTTCTATGTTTATGATCTTTATCTTTTTGTTTATAAGTCTGATAAATTTTTGGACCACCGTATGCAGCACAGAAAAAATAAATTGCTTTTAAATAGCCACGCTAGCATATTTGATAGTAACACGTGAAAAATATTGAGGTAGGCAATAAATTTGAAGAGCAAGTATAGTAGATCGAGTGCAAACTTGCGATAGGAATTTTTCCTTTACCAGCAAAATCATCTAGTCTTTTGTAATTGATTTATCGATACTCAACGATCACCTTCCTTTTTTAGGTATATTTAATTTAGGTGAATATAGGAAGCTGTGCGTGCCCTCGAATTCGCATTGGCAAGCACGTCCCACAAGAGAATTTCACGGACAATGCAGACAATGCAGTTTTCCAATGTTCACCCCTCCTCCTATTTTATCCCATGAACATCAAAATCCCGCTTTTGCCCCTCACCGAAATAACCCATCTAGATTCAAGTTTCTATACCAACGGATTATCCGAACATTCATAAAACATGTTGATTCATGATTCTCGTAAACGTAGTATTTTTTATTTCCATTTTACTGTCGATTAAGCGACGATTTAACGATCCACTAGGGCTTTTGAAATTATTAATGATGTGCAAAATATCACACCATTCTGCTTATTACTGTTTATCGATGTCCGTTTAAAATTTTGGTTCTTCTAAATAGCCAAGCATCGATTTTCTGTGTTTCCAGAAACTGCTTTCGTGTTACCTAAATTGGGCGTCATTAAGACCATTAAATAGAAAACGGGGCAGAGTCCTAGTTAAAACGTAATTATCCCAATTCGTTAAAACTTGGTCGTAAAATAGCGATCGCATCCAGCTCGTGACTTCAACTCGAAATTTAGAATTAAGTGAGGTAATTCCTAAAAAAAGAAAAAAAAGGACAACCAGTAGGGAAATCTTTTCGTCAGTTCTGCTTTAAAATATTAAAGAGCATTTGGAAATTGTGATTTTTGACCAGTTGAAGTAAGTAAAATATACAATACAGTTTGCAATTACAGTTTTGGATTTTTATACAAATTATTTACAATTTTTCAGGACTAGTAAAAAAAATGCTATAAAAAATGAAAGAGTGCTTTAATACAACAGCCTTGCACTATTTTTAATGAAAAAATAGAGCACCGTTACTTTTTTTCTTGCTTGCTAACTGACTAAAGCAAATGATTTTATTAGCTAAGATTAAAGTTGACTAGTCATCAATTTTTCAGTGGAAAAATTTTTCCCTGCACTAGCTTATAAAAGCTAACAGTTTTATGAAATCTGTATAAGGAATATGTCGTTATAAAGTTAGGAAAAAACTAAAGTCCCTTTATTGAGTAAACTGTATGTATTATATTATATATATTCAACTATTTACTAGCACATAAATTTCAATTTTTCGGCCGATAAAAAAGTATGTGTCGCTTAGTTTTTGATGCCCCACAACCAGGGCCGTGCGCAGGAATTCATATTAGAGGGGGGGGGGGTCGAAATATTTTTATGTTTAATTCATATATAACAATAAAAAAATTTCCTGATCGTCTGAAATAAAATAAACTCTAATTTTTTATTTCAATTTGTCTATGGGGGAGCTTAAACTCCCACCCCCCTTGCATACGGCCCTGCCCACACCCGCTTTACGTGACAATGATATACGGCTGACAAATTCCAACACCTCCTTTACGTAACAATAACATACGGCTAACAAATTCCAACACCCCCTTTACGTGACAATAACATACGACTAACAAATTTAAAACACCCCCTTTACGTGACAATAATATACGGCTGACAAATTTCAACACCCCCTTTACATGACAATAATATACGGCTAACAAATTCCTACACCCCCTTTACGTGACAATAACATACGGCTAATAAATTCCAGCAACCCCTTTACGGGACAATAATATACGGCTAACAAATTCCAACACCCCCTTTACATGACAATGATATACGGCTAACAAATTTCTATACCCCCTTTACATGACAATCATATACGGCCAACAAATTCCAAAACCCCCTTTACGTGACAATAATACACGGTTAACAAATTCCA
>CAJFCO010000089.1:2256020-2268546 GCA_904066015.1 Synergus gifuensis
TTTTAATTATTTTAGACTGTTTTTTCTGGGCCCATATATTTTTAATTCTCACATGTAAAGTATATTACTTGTATACAATTTTTGAAATCCTAGATATAAAATTGAATGGAGTAGAAAAAGCTCAAAAATGAGAAAGTTACTTCAGTTTGTGAAACTATATGATGAAAGCTTCGTCATTACGCATATGAATGGTAGAGTCAATACAAGCCAGCTTAGGGATCAAGTGCAGTACCATCTGCTGCGCGTAATACGTATGATTCAGACACAGTCGAGTACACACGTGGCTTTGCTACTAAATCCTTTCACATGCGATTTGCAACTGGCTCAGAATCGTAATAGACCGCCGAGCCTACTCTACAATTTGCGGTTTAGACAATTTGCTCTGCGATCGAAACTCTCTGTCTATTCAGCTCCTCTTTACCACATCAAGAAACTTCTCTCAAATAATTAAATTATTCACTCAGTTGAACGCTTTGCCTTGAGAGTAACTACAAAAACAACCACTAAAACACAAATAGCTCTACTTTCAATTTGTTAACGTCTATTTGGTAAAGGCTAGTACAAAAGTCAGTTTTGTTTGTCGTTTATGGATTCTATCAAATAATTCGAGAATAAAAAATTGCTAAAACGAAAAAAATTGCAAGAAAGGTATTTAATGAAAAGAAATAAATGAGTGTGAAAAGTAGGTGAATACTTGTCAGATTTGCACAGTGCAAATACTGTTGCAGTACGATAAACTGTAAAAGTTCCAGGACAGTTTAAAGTGTAACTGTTCCCTGGGTAGTCGTCGGTACCCATTCAACCCTTCAACATTCTCTCAGCTCCCTCCTCGCAGAGTAACAATATTAAATTTTCTCTTCACGATGGCCGGCTGAAGTTGAAAAATGGTTGCAAATACCTTTAAGCCCTCGGAAGAGACTCGTAGTTTTATTTCTTCTCGAGTTGTGCAACGCGATCGTAGCTTTTCCGACACGCGAATTCAAGATACCGGAAAAGTTTCACTCTACGAGAAAAGAAATTAACTTTATAGTAAATCCAAGGGGGTATTTTGTATCCCAAAGTTGGATAACATTGGATAATAGTTGACAGCTACATTAAAATTTCTCGATTGCAGTCTTGATGAAAATAAAATCTTTTTATCTTTACTTCGATGTAAACATGATAAATGACACACGCAGGAATTGGCTCAAAATGAAAGCTTCACTTTCTTAATAACTTGGATAGTAAAACATAATTATATAAAAAATGCTTTTATTTTTAATTTGCATGGATCACGATGTAACCGACAGCTTTTATAAGAACAGCTTTCAGAGTTCCAACAAGGTAAGTAATTTCCTTCTGGACAGACGTTTTGAGCCTTGCTGCCTTTTTTCTTGATAGAAACTAGTTAATTAAATCTTTCTGGTTATAAGGAGATTTTAGAATAACCCAAGTGCTGAGATTGAGCCAATATTGTGCCATATTTTCAGCTTCGGCAATTCGCACTTGGGAAGTTATAAATTCTAAAAGATGCCAACATTTTTATTATATAGCTTTACATTTATATTATTTTCAAAAAGGTACGTTAAAATACAAGAAAATAAGATCTACTTTAATTAAGACCATGAATTAACTGTAATAATTAATTAACAGTCGTGCCTTGTTTCTGAATATAGCAAAAAGACTCGAAAAGTCTGTGATGAGCAATTATAAAAATTGGATTCATTCGCAATTAAGAATTAACTTTCTTAATTAATAGAATCGCGAAATTGTATCTTTAATCTGTTGGAGGAAGTGGTCCTGGCAGCCACAGAGAAGATTGGAGAAGAGGACAGAAAGACTGAAGAAGAGGAAAAAAGGGAAAAGAAGAAGAGAGGAAGGGGTGATAGAGTTTGGGGGTGGTGAAGGGGCTCGAGTCGTTGTAAGTTTTGATATATGCGCGACGTTATTTACGATCGCATAAGAATTAGCTCAGGCAGCTAGCAACCCCTCGCAAAAAGTACGCTTTACTACGAATGCCACTGTATTCGAACCCTTTTTGCGGTATCCCGATGGTTTCTCAAAGTCGTTAAATTCTCCCTTTCCTTCGAATCCAGGTTAAATAATCATTTCTTGAATACCAGAAACTCCAACTATCTCACATCGCTTATCAAATTATTGTATTGTCTTCTTATTTGCGCAGACATTAAATTACTCTTTTATGGAAAGTGTATTTCAAGATTTGAATTATGAAGCTATGAATTCATGAAGAAAACCATTTACGAGAAAATTCATTTATGATGAACTAAATTCATAAAACAAAATTCTAAGAATTATATTAGAAAAATTTATGAGATCAGATTGTTTTATAAAACCTTTATAAAACCTTTATAAAACCCCTCGAGTAAAAGAAAATATGTTTAAATGAAGATACAAGTAGTAGAAAAGTTTCATATTTTACTCTTTCCATTAATATTTTCGGGAGAACTAGTCAAAAATTGTACTAGTCTTCTCAAATTTCGAAACATGTTCCTTTGGAAATTGTGCAATTTTTGTGAATGTATTTTGAAGGATGTTAAACGTATTTTAAGATATTGTATGGGTAATAAGTAACTTTAAAGACTTTTAAGGGATTCAAGGGATTTTACGGGATTTCGTGGAATTTTAAATACTTTTAAGATATTTTACGGGATATTAACTTACTTTGAGGACTTTCAATGGATTTTACGAGATTTCATTAGATTGTCACCCCAACCATAAAATTTGTAATAAAAAATTAACTATTGGATATTTTTCTTTGACAATTTCTTTGTCTCCCATTGTTGACAAATGTTAATTTAAATCGATTTCCTTCACGTTTCGGTACTTTAAATTAAAAGAAAAAAAAGGCTGGGGTGTAATCCACCCCAGTGTGGCAAGAAAGGGTTAAGGAATTCAAGGGATTTTACGAAATTTCAGTGGATTTTCAGAAATTTTAAGAGATTTAATCAGATTTCATGGGTCTTTGAGTAATTATAAGGAATATAAATTGAATTTACGCGAAAATTAAAAGAATTTCACGAAATTTTGAAAGATAATAAAGGCATTGAGACTTATGGAGATTCCTGAAATTAGATAAAGAATTACAAAGTTTTATATTTCAAGAATTAAAAATTCTAAATTATTTTTTCTACTAGCAAAAGATGAGCAAAAACGAAAAATTAATCGCGCGGATCATAATTCCTAGTATTTATTAAAAAATCTTTTATTTATTAAAATTATTTTATTATAAATTTATTAAAATTAAAGTGGTTTGAAATTTACTTTTATTATAATATTATATAATAATACAGCCCATTGAATTTAATTTCGTGCCTCTTTTACATTTCTAATTTGATATTGTTTACTATAATAGCATAATTTGTTGTGTTTAGGTATTTGGCCCTGAGTTCATTGTTCGACCGATAACATTTATCAGAGTCTGTTGATATGACCTTCTCCTGGCCATCGACGTATCAAGGATAAGTGCAGCTAATTTGGAGTTTATAATCTCTAAATCTCCCTTTAAATCTCAGTACAATTTTAACTCTTAACCGGAGAGGTTGTGCGAAAGTATTAGTTTCACATTAAATAATACAAGTGGAAGTATAAGTGAATTATAAGTGAAGTGTTAGTGTAAGTGAAAATAAAAGTGAAAGTGCCAATGAAAGGATTATCGAGGTTCAGGGAACATCTTGAAAGTTGGATAAAGGAAGCAGGTAAATATTCTTTTATGAATTGATTAATCTTAAATTACTTGCAATAGTATTCATGAAATTCTTGATAATTTGAAACACTATTGAACTTGAATTTTTAATTAATAAAAATTTGTTAATTTCAGAATCTGAAGCTGGATGACGCAGCCACCGCCTCGACCTGGGAATCTGCGGCGGTAAGTCATTTTAAGGGGATGTGATACTTTACCATAAGAGCAAATTAGTTATACCAATTATACATTCACAATAATAAATATTTTTAGCTAATAAGAGTCAATAAACCTTCGTCTACATGAGAGGAAGGTTTATTGACTCTTATTTACTAAAAATATTTATTATTATGAATGTATAATTGGTATAACTAATTTGCTCTTATGGTAAAGTATCACATCCCCTTAAACTACCCTCTTGACTGGCGTGTCAAAAAAATGTTTATTTCATACTTATTGATTATTCTATAAAACTCCTCAATTAATTAATGAATTAATTAATTAAAAACGAAAAAATTTGCATCGCACGTTTATGGTTCATGGGAATTGGGTTCGTTATTTAGTTCGACGCTTTCCCATTTGATCTCGGCCCATGTAGAGTCAATGAAAAAAAGTAAATACACATCTCCAATGTAACAAAATTGAATTTATTGGTAAAGAGATTAAAACATAAATATTTTTCTCCTAAATTTACCAGATATGTAGAAATAGAAAAGCTATTCCATCCACTTACTTTTATTTAAATTTTTTCTATTGCTCACTCAAGGATAAAAACGCACTTTCATGAATCAATAAAGGACCGAGATAAACAGCGATGAGATGTGCAATATTCGTAAAAGCATTGGAAAGTGCAGCATTGTGTGTTTTCCACCTGTCATGAAAAGCGTAAGAATTGCGGGACACCTATATTTATTCCAGAGAGACGAGGCATTTCAAGGATTTAATTCCGTGAAATCGACTCGAAATGCTTTAGTCCTATAAACTCGTCCCTGGAAATATGAGTGTTATATATCTCATCCGTGCTAAAGTGTAAACTCACAATCTGCAAAACTACGAAACTATAAGTCGCTGAAGTTCTGATTTATTATCCGACATTGCATTCTCGTTTATATAGATTTTTGAAAGTAGATCTGCGGTTTAGAAAAATGTGTGCGTTCGTAAATACAGCGTGTGTGTTAACATACATTTCCACGACAACATCTAGGAAAAATGCGACGTCGGACTCGTGAGACCCTTGCAATAACTTCCGTAGTAGAATTCACGATAATAGAGACCACCCTGTGAATCCAGCATGCAAGTGTGCTTACTGTTCCACTTCTCAACTCCCTTCCCTTTCACCCCTTGGAACCTTACATTGCGCTTCCAAGGGGATCAAGTAGACAAATAGTTGGAAAGTGATATACAGTTATTTTCGAGAAATTGTAGAAGCAAGTCTAGAATAATGTCCTGAGTGCGTGAGGACTTCCTGTATTTCTCTACTATTGCAGAATAATGCTTCTCATGTTGCTGATACGTATTTTCATATTCATGACCTTATTTCCTCAATGCTGACGCAAATTACAAATGAAATATTTGTGGGAAATTTTAGATTAATTTCAGAAATGCTGTTTGTGGAATGTCAGAGATGATATGATTTCAGAATAGCTTGGGGCATAGTTTAAAGTTATAATATGTCGAGGAAACTCAATTTTGAAATTAATACTAGATTATAAAATCAGAAAATATACTCTCAATATTTATATTCAATATATTTTGTGTGATTCCAAAATATTATGATTTATTAGTATCAATTTAAAAGAGGAAACGGAGAGAGAACATGAAATTTAAAGAATTTTCAGACTATTTCTATTGAGATTGAATTTTTTCACCCACCTGGCTCGACAATCAATGAAACAGTATCTTGCACACCTTCGGTTGGTCGGCAAGAATATTTCCCTGTGTCATCTGGGGTTACGGCCGCAAGGGTGGCTGAGGAAATTGTCTGCGCAGAACTCTTTTCAGTTTCCACGTTAATGCCTCCTCTCTTTGCCTGGAAATTCATTTCACAATTTTCATTCACAATTTATGAAACATCCAGAATAATTACTCTCTTTTAGATTTAATTAATAATTTAATCGAATATTTTTAATCCAGCAGTGAGATATTAAAAAACTTGGAACCAGATTTTAAATTTCTGAAATTTATTCAGGAATCTTGAATAAAATGTTAAATGTGATGATAAATTTGGATGTGGTGCCATAAAAACTTGGAACAAATAGAACTTTATAACCTTGGAATAAAATCTGTAATATTTTTATATGGGTGGTATTTCGAAATGGGATTTCTCAAAGACAGTGCATTTTGGAATAGTTGAGATCTGAAACATAAATTACCAGGGTTGTCAGAAGTTTATTATCCCGAAGCCATTGTACACCCCTGATCGGACGCGTCTGATAAGGGGATGTTATGAGACACCTCAGGGTGATCGTCGACCCTGCAGGCACCCTTTGCTCACGAGGGCCTGTTATGGCCGCAACTGGTGCCGTACTCTCGTAACCTGAAATCCATGTTCAAACAAATATCGTACATATTATGGTCAAATGAACTCAATATCTCTACCATGACGGCTAATACATGAGTCACGAACATTGGTTTTACAACGTATCATGGAATAGCCCATAAAAACAGGTATCCCTCTGAACTTGCTGTTCAGAGGGATTTTACGATTTTACGTTCCTATTTCCTCATGAAAAAAATTCTTTCTCATTACCATAACCACAGGAAGCTTATCTTATCAGAAAGTGTGTAGGATTTTATTGCAAGTTGAGTTCAACTGCATTCCGAAAGTTAAATTGGCAAACTTTATCACATTTTCTTTATCTTTTTGAATTTTAGTTAACTGGAAAATTTTTAATTTTCGCCTTCAGGGCTGCATTACATATTTTTTAATTTCAAACCAAATTAAATTTCAGAAATCTTAGAAATATTTAAAATCTTTTGAAATTGCATAAACCTACTTGGAAGTCATTAAAATTTTTTAGATTTTTTGCAATTGGTGACAATCTTTTTAAATCACTTGAAATCGCTTTGAATTATTTGAAATATTTCGAAATTCCTTAAAATTCGTTAAAAAATCTTAAAATTCCTAGAAACCTCTTGAAAATCCTTAACAATTCACAAAAACCTTCACAATCATTAATGTCTTGAAGTCCATGTTAAAATTCGTGGAAATATCTCTAAATTAGAAACCTCTTTTCTTAACATTTAAAATCCTTTAATATCATTAGAAATTTCATCAAATTCTATGAAATCCTTAAAAATTTTATATTTTAAAAACTAGAAAAATCTCTTGAGAACTCTTAAAATTTTACAAAAATCTTCGAAATCATTGTAAATTCTACAATATCCTTTTAAAAAAATCATGAAAATCCTCTGAAATCCCTCAATAAAATTCCCTGACAAGTTTTAAATTCCTTTAAATCCCATAAAATATTTTAAAAATCAGAAAAATCTCTTGAAATCCTTTAAAATTATTAGAAATCTCATGAAATTTAATAAAATCCTTAAAGATGCGATGTCTTTTAAAAATCATTAAAATTTCTTGAATTCTCTTAACATTTCTGGAAATTACATGATAAAATTTTAAATCTACGACAAGAATTAAAATCCCGGAAACCTTTTTAAATCCCTTAAAATTGCACAAAAATTTTCAAAATCATCAATCTTTTGAAATCCACGTTAAAATTCTTGAAAATCTCTAAACATTCCTAGAAACGTCTTGAAATTCCTTAGCATTTAAAATCCCTGTAAATCATTAGAAATCTCGCCAAATTCCATGAAATCCTTAACAATTCTACAAAATTTTATAAAAATCTCTTGAAATCTTTTAAAATTATTAGAAATATCATAAAAGATCCATCAAATGCATAAAAATTCCAGAATATCTTTTAAAAATCGACTAATTTCTTAAAAATCCTTAAAAAATGTGCCTCTGAAATCTTTTTAAATTCTACTAAATCTTTTAAAAATCGTAATAATCTTTGGAAATCTCTCCATAAAATTCCCTAACAAACTTTAAAAAATTCTTGAAATTTTACGGTAACATTTAAAATTCTGTTATATCTTTAAAATTCCTAAAAACTATTAGAAATCTGATAAAATTCCATGAAATCCTTTAAAATTCTCACAAAATCTTTTAAAGAACAGAAAAATCTCTTGAAATCACTTAAAATTATTAGAAATCTCATAAAATTCCATAAAATCCCTCGCAATTCTTAGAAATCTTTTAAAATATCTTAAGATTCCTTAAAACCCCATAAAACTCCTGCAAACCTTTTAAATTTCGTAAGAATCACTTAAAAATCGTCAAATTCCCTTAAAATTTCTAGAAACTTCTTAAAATTCCTTTCTAAAAAAATGGTTTCTCTCTAAAAATGTCTCAAAAATCTTTTAGTTTATAGTCTGCTAGTAAGTTTAAAAGGAAAATCGAACGATGTCAGAAGATTTCAAAATATTCGAAAAATTTCAATGGAAATCTAAGAATTTTCAAAATTTCACGAGGGCGCGAATTTAAGAGTCGTTAATCCGTTACAAAAAAAAAAAAGAAAATATGCAAAGATATTATTTTGCTAGTAATAAAAATTGGATTTCGAGAAGAAGAACGAAAGATTAAATGAAATATGAAAATGCGAGATTTTCATGAACCTGATACGCATTTATAAAAATCATACGTTTGCATAGCCAGACGGTGCAGTAATTTAAGAAGGTTAAGTATGATAATGTTAAGACTGAAATTCATTATTCAAAGCGAACTGCAGTTGAGACTCATTTTACGCGCCAGTCTTTCTGGCCTTGGATTTCTGAGTGGGAAACTTGTGCAGGACTACCTGGATTAAGGACAATCCTATTAGACTTAATTTAAACCCGTGAGAATTGCATTTCCCAAGTGAAATATATTACTTTATACCATTAACACTTTAGATATGTATTTTTACTAACACAAAAAGTATCTCACCCTCGTAATGCCTTCCTCATTCAATTGAGAAAATTAATTGAACTTGTAACTTATATCATTACTTCCGAATTTCCCTTCATTTTTCGCCAATCGCCCTAAGCAAATTAGGATTTTAAACTCTGGTATTCTTAAATTCTTTTTAATTTTGCAAGAATTATTTTTATATAAAGTCGTGTTGCGACATAAAAACTGGATAAAGTGGAAAGAAAAGAAAAATCGACGTATTTTCGTTTTAAAGTGGTAAATAGGGGATGTACACGTCACTTGCAGTAATGTGTATCCTCTCTTCTGACAGAGATGAACGCTCGTTCGAGAAGACGATTTAAAAGAACTGTCCATTCTTTATTCAATAGGTAGAATGTTTGAAACTTTGCAAAAAAAACTTACATAGTCACCTCAACACAAAAAAGTAATTTCAAAACGTTTAGAAAATCTTACAGTTATTAAGTAAGAAGAGTAAATAAATACTATACAACTTACTTATTCTCGTTTGCTGAGAAAATGGCTCGTCGTATCCCTCAGGTTTATCAGGATCTAAAAACCAAATTAATTATATTTTATACCGAGTAAAGCAAGCGACACTAAAAATAGCTTAAAGTGAAATGAAATTGAGTTTCTTTTTAAAGCAGTATAAAAGTCTATAAGAATGTCGCTAAAATAAATATTTCCTCTGAGAAAAGGTTTTTTTCTTTTATTTGAAGTTTCAATCTGTTAATCAGTTTCTCGTTTATGCAAGTTTTCTTCAAAATTGAATTTTATCATTCGACTCGAGATTCTTCACTTCCTTTAGAATTCCCAGGTTGCCGAGAAATCAATCAGAGGAATGACAATGGAAAAAGCAGTGAAGTAGATTGAATCGATCTGAGAAAAGACAATCACCTCGTACGAAGAGCTGAACTGCATACATGATTTTTGGCTCCGTGTTGACCTGGCATTCGTATTTGCCAGAGTCCGTCTTTTTGGCGTGATCCAGTCGAAGAGTCCAGGCATCGCTTCCAGGCGAATGCTGAGGACTAAATCTTGAATCTGAACTGAAAGTAATTTTGCTCGTGGTCAAAATGTGAAGGTCTCGGCTCCTCATCCATGAAACCTGCAAAACAACCATTAAATTTAATATCTATCAATCAAACGTATATGCATCATCAAAATATTATATTGTTATAGTGCAAATCATTACATAATATTAATTACAAGTCTAGACCGAATTATTTCGAATAAATGATAGATTCACAAAGTTATTATACTGAATTCTCTTTAGAACACATTACACTCGAAATGACGAATAATAAATCCTGAGTTGATAAAGTGAGCGATTATTAATCCATATATAGGTTCGAATGCATTAAATTACTCATTATAATGTGACCGGCGTTTAATAATTTAATCCTAGTTGAAATTCTGCCATAAAACATCTGCTGAATTGTAAATTACAATTAATTAATATGCATCAAGTGCATTGAGGCAATGTAGACTCGGGCAATCAAACGATGAAATGAAATATGACTTTTTTCATTTGAATTTAATCCAAAAATCGAATATATGCGAGAGCAAAAGATGTGGATTTTAAAACAATTTCGCGAGAAATGAAAACATTGAAAAAGTAGGAATGCGTAATCGACCATTCACACGTGGATATAAACAACCCCTGTAACATACCCGGTACGATTGAAAAGCTTCTATTGCGAGAAACAGTGGCAAGAATCACCTATAAAACGGAGAAGCGGCTTTTACGGTTACAAAGTAGACTCTATCACGATCTGAACTTTCCGAGAAAACAACGTGCTAGCGTCGATATAAACTCTCCTGGAATTATTAATGCCTTCAGCATGGCGTGCAGATACCTGAACTACGTTATCTCGTAGAATTTCTTGGCCCCAGGAAGCCGAGTACGTCGTAATGTTATATACGGGAAAATGGGGAAACGACTGGGAACAGTTGCATTTTTACCCGCTGCAGACGTAGCAGATGAAAGCGGTTATGCTCAGCTATTGCCATCTTTTGTCTCCCCCCAACCCTCTTTTTTCACCCCCTTTTCCATCCCTTCGACCAGCGACCTTTTACTTTTCCTCTTTCTACCTCCACCCCCAAACTTTACCACGACAGTAACATCACCAGCACCGTCGCCTAACCCCTTTTCCATCTTTTCCACGTTTTTCTTTTTTTCTCCTTTTTCGCGACCTCAAAGCCAGTTCTATTTCAGGCTATCCAACGTACTACTGGCATCCGACCAAATGCCATACCTCGCCACGTCACGCCACACGCCATGCCATTTTGCACATTTTACCCCCCTGAATGTTGTTCTCTTATGCCATTCTATGAACTTCGGTCTATATACGAGAATCGTCCTCTTGCCATTTTCCTCGTTCGCCTTAACGCACTTCAAGAATTTCTGGCAATATACGACGAACGTTTACTTTATTATTGCTTGCATAAATTAAGGAATTCAAGCATGTAGGACATTAAATCTAGACATCATTATATTAGATCTTGGCTCGTTCTTATCAGATGGGTGCCGTTGAATTAGATTTCAGTATATTCATCAGCTTTTAGCTGCTTTCATTCGCAAACTAATACTCATACTTCAGATTTAGATAAAATAAGGTGATAACATTTATTTATTTATTTTTTTTGTAGTTTTTATCGCAATTTTCTGTAACATTTATCACGGAGAAAAATGGATATTCAAAATTGACATCTAGATAGTCAAAAAATTGAGTTACAAATATATTCATCCTAAAGATATTTATCCTATAGGATATAAATAGGATATAAATATATAATAGGATATAAATATCCAATAGGATATAAATAGCATATAAATAGAGACCTCTATTTTATGCGAAGCGCATAATCGCATAATGTCTCAGAATTGAATATTAATGATTTTTTATATTTTATAAAAATATTTTTCTCAGTAGGAAAAATATTCAAATATTTCCAACTTTTTCACGCCAACTTTAAGTCTCGCACAATACAAAGAAAAAAATATCAGATTCTATGGAGTTATCTTTAAAATAAAATAATACAAATGTAAATATAAAATAAATTTTAAAAAGCAGAAAAAACTGTCTCTACATATAAATATTCAGCCTAATTATCTCGTCTTCCAAATTTAGTATCTATAGTTATTTAGATTGAATATCTAAGATATTGAGGTACTTGAAAATTCTGTAAAGATTACAGAAAATCCCGAAGGCCCTACATTAAAATTCTGCTGTCACTATTTTAACTGACGCCTTGTGTAAAATGAACAGATATTTTTTCTCCGTATTAAAATGTCAAAAAGTAGATAAAGAAGGATGATTTCCATGAGATTTGTCAAGAAAAAAGCGGATTGGAAGGCTTTTTCTTTTTTAAATTCACACTCAGAAAGCAGTTTCTTTAATATACAGTTAAAAAGAAAATTTATTTGAAAAAAAAGTGTTTTGGATTCAAAGAAATTTTTCTTTTACCGCATATTAAAGAAATGTTTATTTTTCTCATATAATATCTAAAGTTCTTATTAGAGCGCGTAGACAGATATTGTAAGATTTCAAGGAATTTTAAATGGTATCATAGAATGTTAAAATATTTCAGACAATTAGTCGGAAAACGATAATTGAATTTCATATGAAAATGAATTTCATATAAAGCTGCGTTATTATTCAGATAGAAATTGAGCATAGCTAAATTTAAATTCCTCATTAACTGAATAAAAGTTAGTTTTCGCAAAAATTCGTATAATTAACGGTAAAATTTTTCTTTTCATTTTGTCTCATTAGCAGAGTAGCGATAAAGTTTGAACAAAAAATCGACATTATTAAGTACAAAAGTAATATTCTTTAGTTAATGAAAAATAAACACTTAAATTT
>CAJFCO010000089.1:2278546-2301094 GCA_904066015.1 Synergus gifuensis
TTAAGAGATTTCATTTGGTTTCCTCAACATTAGAATCAATTCCTCGAAATTTCTTAAAATCACTTGACTCTTTTGAAATCTTTTAATATTTTTAAGGGATATAAAAGATATAAAGAGATTTTAAATGTTACCGTAAAATTTCAAGAATTTTTCTGGGAATTTTAAGAGATTATAAAATTTCTCATGGAATTGCAAAAGGTTTCTAGGAATTTTTAGAGATTTTCATGAATTTTAACGTGGATTTCAAAAGATTTAAGAGTTTGAAAATTTTTCTGGAATTTTTAAGGATTTCATGGAATTTGAATTGTTATCATTGAATTTAAAAGAATCTCAAGTAGTTTCTGAAAATTTTAAGAGATTTTCACGAAGTTTAACATAGATATATAGAAATCAAATATAATAAATTATATAATATTGAAAAAGAACGTAAATGCGCGTGCGGAGCGCGCGTTCGTTCTTTTGACGTTAAAAACGTCAAAATTAACATCTTGCGTATTTGGAAAAAGTGAAAATCAAAAAGTGGGAAACAAAAAAGTAAAAGTGAAAGTAAAAACTTCTATAATCGCTCCCCTGAAACTATTTCTAAATTCCAAAAACGTAGGAAGAAGAAAATGTAGTCCCGCAAAATGTAGAGAATTAGGGAAAGATGATGATTTTGCAAGATTGCTATATATATCTGCACGGGAATCTGCATCACGCTTTTGTACATCAGGGATGTAAAAGGGGGCAACGAGTTTTAAGGGGAATGGAAGATGCAGATGGATAAGAAGGGGTTGAGGTAGTAGTTGATGTCAGTATGGTTATAGTGGAGCAAATGGAGGACGCAGGAGACCACGCGTGCACCCTGCGACTCGTACATTTTGCATACTGATGGGGCCACTTTGGAAGCTCTCCATTCCCATTTCCTTTCTCAAGCGTTTCCTTGTCATTTCCAAGTTTCGCTTCAGAGCCGACTTCAGCTTATTGCAGTCCCAATAGCGCTGCATCAAATCGGAGAGGCATTACCACAAGCCAATCGTCGCCATCCCAGATATCGCTCTGCCTTCTTTCTTCAATCTCTACAATCTTCTAACAATTTTCCCCAACAATAGATTTTCCAGTTTTCATTTTCAATTCAATGAATATTGAATTTTAGCTTTTGAGCATATCAATCATCCATTCATTTTCACCGATTCTTCTTTACTATTGCATCTTAGATCGTGATATGTTAATTTAATAAACTTACTACGTTCGGAGGTTTATTCCTTTTTATTTTTCAAACAGTCCCTCGTTGAAATCCACAAGTTTTCACTTGTTGGAACACTACTGTAATGGTACTTTTTTTCGGAGCTCGTTTCATCTCATCTCTGATAAAACCTATAATAGGATTGATGTTCCTAATGATACGCGCTAAAGAGCTAGTATTTTCATCCAAAAAGCTCCTTAACTTTGGAGGGTCATGAAAGAAAAGCACTTCTGCTTCCACGTCAGCTTTCTTTTCCTATTGTCGCTTTTATGTTCTAGCACTTTTTTCGCGAACCAAGCGATTTATAGGTTTATAGGGTCTTTTGATAAGGTACTATAGTACAGGGATTGCAACGTCGGAAACAGTTCATTGGATTCGAAGGATAGAAATCTAACGCGTATGAACAAGGGATGGAGAAAGATAGCCAAAAGGAGAGAGAAACAGTAGAATCGAAAATTTTAACGCATCTCGTGCATATATGTATGTCGTTATGGTAATTTACCTTTTGCGTAAAGAGCACAATATTGCAAGTAGTAAGACGAAACTACCATTTTCGGCTCAAGAAGTTCTGCAGGTCGTATTTTCTATTCAATTTCGAAGTCTGAGGCTTTTTGAGATTATTTTTATTCTAATCTACCTTATTGCAAATTGTGTAATAATTATAAATAGACATAATTATAAATAGTACATAGATAGATTTGCAAAACTTTAATTTGACTATTTTCAAATTTCTATCCTTTATTCCTACTTTTTTCCAACAAGAACACGAACACTTTGGTCGATATCTTCCGGTGCAGGGTTGCATTATCGTTCAATGGGGTTCTTGGCCTGTTCCGGAAGTGAACAAAGTTATAAATGAAGTTGGTGTGGCTGGAATAAAATAGGTACAGGGCCACAGGGGGTTTTATCCAATCGATGGGAACAAGAAGGTTGGAGAAAATCTCGATCAGAAAAGTTGGTTATCAAGTGCACTGCCCAGTGTTGCTTTGACCCTTATAGCAATAGGAAAAAGGGCTTCGGATTGATTTCAAATAATCCGGAATTTTCCCTGACAAATAAAAAAGGGTTGCCACCTAGAATAAAATGAATTTTTCCCCTTTTTCCGACTGCGTAATATTGCCAGCGTATAAAACCTCAATACAGTCTCTCTATTTTTATTCACGTATTCGATTCTTTTTTTTTCCTTTATATTTTGTTTTCTACAATTAGTGTGTAGTCGAGAGATGTCCGTATTCTCCTACGTTTCCATTACATTTCACGGATATTCCTTGAAAATAAAGTTTTTATTCAATATCATCCACGAAGATATTAGATTGAAAGATTAATATACGTTGAATGAAGTAATGGACTATTCATTTTTAATCTCTTTCTCTGCAACAATTTTTTTCCTGACTTTTGTACGCGTTCAGTGAGGGAGAAGACCCTCGTGAAAATCTTGACTAGGACTCCTTGTAACAAATTTGAAAAATGAGCCTACTTAGCTCAAAGCATGTCATTAACCTCCTTTTATTTCAATCCATAGATGTTTCCTGGATTTAAAGAATTCCTCTTATTCATGAAGTAAGTTGTAATTTATTTGATGGATTGAATAAGGTATTCAAGTCACAATTTTTTTCTATTTTTCCCATGATAAGACGTGGCGTGAAAATATCTTAACTTGGATTCCATTAATACTGTGGTATCTTTCCTGGCTTTTATTTTTCCCCATGAAAATGTCGTCGCCAGACCGAAGACAGATGATACGCGACGTTATCGTGCAGCATTACTTACAGTTAGTAGGTATACGTTATACAAGGGAATTAAAGCAATTTCACCTTCACGTCTTTCCGGATACTTTGAAGGAATCCCAACGACTCCTTTCAAACTTCTCGAAGCTTGCTATAAAAACTTGTTCACATTTTTTCGATTTATATTTACAGCTTCAATTTTTTATTAGTATGCTTCCTCATAAAGCAAGTTTCCAAGAGTTTTATGTTTTGCGTTTCAAATTAATGCTTCAATATTTTAAGATATTGGCTTATTTTCTGCTGTATAAAGAAAAATATTTAATCTACCTATAATTCAAAATCTCCAATGCTTCATATATAATGCGAATTAAAAATTTTTCTTCCATTCGTAAAAGTATATGTATATAAATATATAATGACATATAATACGTCCGTCGTCTGGAAAGAGCTTCATGAATATGATGGAAGCAATATTAGGTCTTTCAAAGTACTTTTCAGATGTAAATCTACTAATCTGATTTATCCTTAAGTGAAATAGCCTCGGAATGTGATTGTATGGAGTCCCTATCTCTTAAACCGCATCGAACGTCTCCATTCTGCTTGCTCTTATCATCTGTGAAATCCACACTATTGTGTAGATGAAATCCAGAATGTCGGTCACAGTTTCCATCAGTCTCAGACTTGGATTTGGAATCCCAAGTATCTTCTCAAATTGAATTATTCGCTTCTATTTTATATTCCTCCAAATTATTTACTAAAACACTACCCAAAAATGTAATGATATAAATAAACTTAATTCTCATCTCCTACTTCGTCATCCAAAAAGTCACATTCTTTGAGTCAATTCAAAAGGGGAAGAGTTGAAGTTTCCTTCATGTTTATATATAGTAATAAAACGGAATGTTTTCGAAAGCAGCGAAAATGATTCTATTCGAGTAAATAAAATAACAAGCGAAGCAAGATATGTTGCCTCGAACGCAGTGAGTCCACAATTGATGAAAAAGCCTTTCTCTAATTCGTAATATTCATTCACGAAAACCGTGAATATTTTTCAACGCGTAAAAAAGAATTTTTAAATTGTTGCCGGAAATTCGACTAAGCCCGTGTCACCTTCAAACAAACGAGTTACATGTATCTGCGCTCTCTCTTCCTTTTGTAACTTTTCGAAATCAGTGACTCGATTTAATTGCGAACAACGATTACCGCTGTCAACAATTTCAATCAAAGCGAAACATAAAACATGAATAGCTTTATAAATAAAAACTCGCCTCTACTCTCATTGAAAAATAAAAAAAAATATATTTCATTCAAATTGGATTAATAATAGCAATTTTCAATGCGTAGTGCATTATTTGAAATTAGCAGCATTTTCACGAGTGCATTAATAAGTAATGAATTAATAAGTAATGAATCTGGTATTTTAAAAGAGTATTTTAATTCAATAATGTTGTATTTTTCTGGATATGAGTGAAAGAAAAAAATATAAAGAGTATGGCGTCTGCTCAACCAAATGGATCTGTTACATTTACGATTTCCTTCTAAATCTTTAGCAAAAGTTCCTCGGAAACTTTATTGTGCCTTTTAAAATACAATAATAAATTCAACAAATTTGGGCTGAAATTCATGAAATACCAACTTATCATAATTATCGAAATTGAGAGCAATTACAGTGAATGCGCGGCTTTAAAATCGCTGAAGGCAAATAATGGCGAATGGATTCGGTTTGGAGTGGAGTCGTTTCGATGATGGAAAGAGAACTCTAGTGAGCTCTGGCGTGTTCGCACCATAAATATCGGCCCTTGAGAGTGAAACGAGATAAGTTTCGTCCATTCTTGCTGCAACTTCTCCAGGGAGAAGAGAGAAGAGAGACTAGATATAAGGCAGAAGAGAACGATAAAACTGTTATAACAATGTCTCTCATCGTTTCCCAAAGAATATAACTATTGCCAGTACGCCCAATAGGAAAAAAGTGTATATTTAAAAGTAAAAGTTCCCTTCTTGGAAGTATGTAGCACATACAATTCCCTCAATTTTTATCTATTCCAAGTAGTAAAAATCATTTCCAGCCAGACATATCGACTCTCAAGTAGTAAAAGTAACTTAAATTCAGACGTACATAATGCCAAGTAGTATAAGCAATTTTATGTCAGCCGAGGGGTTTTAATGTCAGTTTAAACCGAAATCTTTCTATAATATAGAGAGATAATAAAATATTGAATTCTTCCAAGCTCACGGTAAAAATAACTTTTCATAAAATCGAATGAAAGGACAATACTTCCTTATCCGTATGTGTTTAGAGGAAGCTCCATGCAGTTATCGTGATTCAGGATGGGAAGAGGCTAACACGATAACTTTGCTTTGGTCCTTTCGACAGACTTACGGGAAATGGTGTAGGAAATGTTGAGGGTCAGAGGGTGAGTCGTATATTCCAGTAGAACAATACGATACAATGCAAGAGGACCCGAGGCTGTTCTCTCTCGAAGCGACGAGCAGTCCTGCTTGTGATTCGGTTCATGTCCTCGAATCACACACGGAGTAGAAGAGATATCGAGGTCCACCGATACCCTTTCAATGCGCCTCTTTTCCAACCCCCATTCACCACCACTTCCTCAAATCTTGCCATACAAGCATAGCATAGACTAGCCCACAAACCTATTCCACTTTCCATGGACTAAACTGAACTCTGCAAATCACACTACGATTTGCCCGACACGAGTGCTGGACAAAATTCCCATCGATGAAACGATAGGCGATTTTCTTTCACGATTCAATCTTTAATGTCAGGTAATCATTTTCACGGCTATTTAGCACAAATAAAATGAATCGACTTTCGATGAACCAAGTGAAATTCGGTCAAAGTTCTTTAAAGAGTCCTGCGTGACTATTACCAGTATTAATCTCAATTATTATCATAACTGTAAAACTTGAGCTGTAAAATGATAATTATGCCCAGAGATAAATTAAAAGACTCAAAGGGAATAGTTGGCTGGAATTATTTCTATAAGATTCAAATCCAATAAAGCTGATCCTCTTTACGAGAATGAGAAGAAGTTCACCAATGACTTTACCAATTTGCATTTTACATCAGCGGGAAAATATTTATGTGGCATTTGGCACTTTCAGAAGATAGAAGATGCTAATCTACTTTTCCAAGTCCACAAATAAAGGGAAACGGCATCTTTGGAAAAAAAGATTATACTAAAGAGTTCTAAACGAGAAAAGTTTCACTGCGCAGGTTTGCTTTCACGCACTAAGCAATCAAGAAATAAGGTAGGAACGAACTTTAGAAAGACTGTATTTTCCACCTGGAGTGCTTCAATTTCTCTTATATATCAAGCTGAGCAGGGTCGGAATCAAACTTTTAGCCCAAGTGGGTAGTAAGGAGTTAAGAGGAGGAGGGGGATGATTTTTACAATTTACTCACATGGAAACATGAGGAACACAGGTTTATGATAAAAAATGAATAACATTATTCTTTCCAATATTACAAAGTCCAATTTATTACTTTTTATCTAAAGATTAGAATAAATCATTTTTGAATTAGGAATATAAGATTTTATTGTAAAGTAATATTCTTCAAACGCTGGTGAAATGACGCAATGAGTCTTAGAATGTTATACTTAATGAACAAGTTTTACCTTTCGCCTGAATTTAACGTGAAAATTCAACAATTCGCCTTAAGCGTTAGAAATAAACTTCGAGGTTTATTAGAATATTTGACAGATTTAATTAAAATGCAGAGAACTGAGAACCTTATTAGCGATGAAGAAACTGAATCACGTAGCTTGCGAGAGGAAGTGCAGTCGGTTGTTCTTTTATACATATATTTTTTGTGGGTGGTTCATTTCACACTTTCGTCAAAACAACCCTCTTCTATTACGCAAAAGAGATATTTGACAGAATCCATTTTTTTCCCCTCATATTCAGAATACTCTTACCAACCCTGCTTCTCATTCTCTTTCACTGCATAGGAGAAAAATGGCGACGCAAATGACTTCGTGCTGAGATTACCCAACATCGCACGCGTTAAGGTAATGGCTGAAGGACGAGGGACCCCAAGGAAAGGCACGATTGATCTACTTAAATTACAAAGAATTCAAATTTCATTCTGAAACATGAAATCAGGAATCTTGGGGATAAGGGAGCCGAAGTAATATCATTTTTTATACTAAAATGAAGCCGAACGATTCATTTAAATATATAAATTCGGCTGTAAAAGTTCATTTAAATTACTCGATAATAATACATTTTTATAGAAGAAAAATGATTTGAAAATCTATTAAAAAGCTGTTTCAAAATAATTTATAAAAAAAGTTGCATCATTCTAAAAAACCAATAAATTCGTGTAAAGAATCCCTTAACTGATACATTCAATTAATCTTTCTTCAATTACAATTTATTCCAGAGCACTAGTAAAGCATCCCACTCATTTGTCTACTAGCAACATGCATTCCTGAATTCTGTTCTTTTTTCTGCCAGTGAGCGCAATTTAAAACAGCTCGCAAAGTGTCTGCACGGAAACTAATGAAAGTAATCCATTGAAATTTAAAAACATTAGGTTTGACGGAGATTGAGACAAAGAGAATACCGAAAGAGAGCGATCTGGAGAAAAAAAAAAGTTAGGGATTCTTCTAAAAGGGAGATTCTTCTCACTAATTTAGATGTAAAGAAATGAAGCATTTATTTCGACAAAACTACTAAGTTTAAGGACACAACAAGTACATCCAATTATGATCGAGCAAGTCCGATTTGTGAGGAAATTAATTAGATTTTCTCGAGCATAAGATTGATTTGGTTGCTTGGCGAAAGCGCCAATAAAAATAATGAAGCTCTCAATTGTAGTGGAGAGTGTTGAAAGTGGAATTTAAATCAGGAAAATGAGATGCCCCACATAATTCGATGAAGAAAGAAGAAAATCGAAGGAACAACTCCGCTCTCTTAAAGTCACCCTTATCCCCTTCCAGAAGCAATCCAGCTTTCTAGTTTCTTCCCCACCTTCTCAGCCCGAAGCAGCCCCCAGATTTTTCGCTTCGGCAACCAGCCAGTCCTTTTCATCCTTTTCTTCTCTTCGACTGCAAAACTTACTTCTCGGCATGCTGACTAGCTGACTCGATGGCTGGCTGCTCCTGGTAACTCGTGTTGGTTTTATGACATTATTTTCCTCGCGCTCCAAACTTCTCGATTACTTTTATTAGAATGCAACTCTGGGAATTAACGTGGCAGCCAACTCGGCCGGCTTGTTTGCGAGACGAGTTTGCATTATAGCTATTAGAGCCCTTTTTAACCCCCACCAATGTCAGCGTCACCCATCAACGTAGCCACTTGGCATACCAACATCAACCCTCGACCCTCAAACCTCCCCCTATTTTACCCCTCTTCAAACTCAACCTCCACGAATGCGAGTTATAGTCGGCCACTTTCCTCCCTCTTTTCTCTTTTCTCTTTTGCCCAGTTTTTCTACCCTTCGTACTTCACAACGCAGCATTTAACGTCCGATGGTCTTGTCAGTTTTATAGACTAACCGGGTAAGGTATCACTATTCAGTATAAAAATGAACTAGCTGTGAAGTTGTTTCAACTTTTGTGCTCTCTCAATGAGCACTTTACTTCTTGTAAGCAAATATGATTTGCTTCCTCATAGAGGAAGCATTAAGTATTCTTTACATCAACATTAAATTTTGATTATTTGAGAAGTTATATTCGAAAAATTCATTTTCAAAAATTACAATAAAGCAAAATTTTCTTATTTTTCAATGAAATGTATTAATCTTATAGGTCAATCGATTCGTCTCGACGCAAGGAATCTTTATTTTCCTTAGGTCAGCTTCGAATTTTGAATATTAGAGAAGTTATAGTTGAAAAACAAATTTTTCAAAATTAAATAGATCAATAATTTTGTTATTTTTCAATGAAATGAAATAATATTATAGACCAATCGATTCGTCTCGATGCAAGGAACATTTATTTTCCTTACGTCAAGTCAAAATTTTGATTATTTGAAAAGTTATAGTCGAAAAATTAATTTTTGAAAATACAATTAACCATAACTTTGTTTTTTTAAATGAAATGCATTAATAATATAGGTCAATCGATTCGTTTCGACACAAGGAATCTACGTTTTCCTTACATCATCTTTGAATTTTGATTATTTGAGAAGTTATAGTGAAAAAATGAATTTTAAGAAAATTATAAAAGAACATAAAACTTGTAAAATTAAATATTTTGTTAAACCATTGTAAGAAATTCAACTAGGTGTATAATGAAATAACTATGCAAAATTTCATCAATTTATCTCTACGCGTTTTCAAGAAATTGCTGGATCGTGACACACACACACACACACACACGGACAATTTTTCAGGACATCATGTTAGATATATTGACATTAAAATATGTTGAAAAAAACCTTTTTTAGGAAACTGGATTTTGTCACCACCACAAAGCTTCCTCTATGAGGAAGCAAAAACGACGAGACCTAAAATCTGATTGCTCTAAATGGTTCCATTCGATGTCAAAAGACACGCAAAACAGTTTCAACCCCCTACCCGACTAGGATCACTCCAAAATCATCCCCTAAGTACAAAAACATTATAGCAATTCTGCAAATTTTAAGACCTAAAATTTTATTCTTTGAAATAGTTCCATTTAATACCCAAAGAAGCTCAAAACAGTTTCATCCACCTAACCCCCTAGATTCAACCTCAAAATCAACCCCTAGGGTGAACCTAGAGGGTTAAGTAGATGAAACTGTTTTTGGCTTCTTTTAAAATTATATGAATCCATTTGAAATCATAAAATTTTAGCTCTGGTATTTTGGGGATTTTTAATGATTTTTTTTGTGCTTAAGGGTTGATTTTTAGGGTGAGCCTAGGGGGTTAGGTGGATGAAACTGTTTTGGGCTGCTTTGGACATTAAATGAACCCATTTGGAACGATAAAATTTTAGGTCTCGAAGTTAGGGGAATTACAATGATTTTTTGAGGGTGAACCTAGGCGATTAGGTGGATGAAACTGTTTTAGGCTTCTTTGATCATTAAATGGAACTATTTACCCCAATCAGATTTTAGGTCTCGAAGTTAGGGGATTTATGATTTTTTGTGTGCTTAGGGATTGATTTTGAGGGTGAACCTAGAGGTTTAGGAGGATGAAACTATTTTGAGCTTCCTTGAACATTAAATGAAACTATTTAAAAGAATGAAATTTTAGGTCTTGAAGTTTGGGGAATTGCTATGATTTTTTTTGTACTTAGGGGATGATTTGAGGATAATCCTAATGTAGTAGGGGGTTGAAACTATTTTGTGTGTCTTTTGACATTGAATGAAACCATTTAGAGCAATCAGATTTTAGGTCTTATCGTTTTTGCAATAGATTGTATTTTTTTGAAGTCATTAAAATATTAATGATCAGTCGCAAGTAGTATAAGTCGTTTTCAGTCAGCCATAACGATTCTCGAGTGATGTAACTCATTTAACATATAATTTTTTAGAAAATTTCATAAGATTGCAATAAATTTACTGATTGGGTTGGAACGTAGTTAATATTATACCAAATAGAGTGAAGCTTTAAATATAAATTGTCCTTCATCTGTATTAGATCTCTCATTAGTAAATAATCCGACACTTCAAAAATGTAAAAAGTTTTTGTCAACTAATCTTGTCGGTGTTTTTTATTGAATTTCCGATAGACAACTTCTGTGTGTAAAGAGCTCATTGGATTTGTTGGAATGGACCGACGAATTGGTATCTTCTTTTTCTTTTATGTACTTCCTTTCATCTAGATTCTCAAACCTACATTCCTTTCTCTATCCACTTTTTATCTGTTTATCTCTTTTTATTTACTGTTCTCTTTAGACTTTAGAGACCACTCGATTTCTGCTTTTTACCTCCCATTCCTATTTTACCCATTTTCCCTCCAAACTTCTTGTTCTACGAAAGTTCTTGATTAGGGATTTCATAGTGTTTTCTTTTTTATGCAGAATTTTCTCTCCTGTAGAATTTAAGGAGGCAATCGCAATAAAGTATCTTCAAATTTAGTTTTCTCTTCTCTTTTTCTCAGATACTTCGCCTCATTGCTTTCAAATTTAAATTCCGAACACAATCTATTCTCGTAATCAGGTGACTATCGTCCTTTCATTTTAAAACATTTTCAGAAATAAAATCAGAGGAGAAGTTACTGAAAAAAGAAGTTGACCAAGTTATGTTTGAGATGGTAGGCAAATTGTATTCCAGAATACAAAGAGAGGTGTGGGGATTTAATAATTATTGATTTCTTCAATAAGAAGTTTCCCGCAAGTCGGAGCAAAACTTTAATTACTTGTCGCTGGCAATAATTTTACATCTTAATAGAACCAACGGAATAATTTCAATTTGTAATATCTTCAAGATGAACATTTGCATTCATTGTTTCAGTTTGTGATTCCATTCAAATTTCAACATTTATTAATTTATTTAAAGTTTCAATTAAACTTTATTGGCTTCCGATTACAAATGTTTGAGTTTACATTTAATTTCACACATTGAACATTGAGATAATCTGACAATTAAATGAATTCATTCGATTTGTTCCAATTTATCAGATTCTTATTTGTGGCAGAAATCACAATTAGATATCGAAAACCGATAATTTCTCTCATAAATTATTTCTTCAGGCTTGTTTTACTCGAAGTGGTGATTTATTAAGTCAATCCTGTTTACGTGAAACTATATAGGGCACATGATTAATAAGCGACGTGTTGAGGGTAGATGTTGGGGAAGAAGGTCGCTTGTTGCAAAGATCATGAGTTGAATTCCATCCCTGGTACAACCTTCCTTTCTGCTGTGCCACTTTCGCCTGTCAGACCCTTTCAACAAGTTCAATAAGCCGTTTCTCGTAAACTACGTTAATCCAAAGTTTAAAGAGGCTTTCCTTATACTGGTATAATTACACTGAAAATTTCAACATAATCTGCTCAGACCTCAAAGAACATTCTCTTTTCAGAATTCTAGAGGAAATAACTCCATTCAAACCATAATTATTAAATTCATCAGAAATATAATTCTCACTTAGTCGTCTTTGAATAATAAAATAAAACTGTGATTCTTCAATAAATATATAGGTTAATATATATAGATTAATAATCCTTTTAGTAATCAATCTCACGTGCCTCGGTCGTTAAGTTGAAAGTTTAATAAAATTTTTATATAATCGACTCTGTGCTTCTAAAGGGAGCAAGGCTAATTTTCATGTAATGTAAAAGTTCCCCGGAACTCGGCTTTGTATTGAAATATTTTTTATCATAACGATGAAGGCTGCTCAGTACTCACACCCCATCTACGATGCGCAAAAATCGAGCTAACCTCTGGCACCTCCGGATCGCTTTGTTCAATATTTGGAAAACCGATAGGTATGCTTTTGCTGTCTAAAATACCACCGAGGCCAATGAATAAATTAAACCAATACGCAAAGCTGTCCACTCTATATTTCGCATTTTCGACCCCATCAATAATCCCGGGAAATGCTTTTCTATCGTTAAAGTACTTAACATGGGAGAGACAATAGAAAAGTCACTTCTTTCGAGTCAATAGTTAAGCGCAAAAACCGATATTCGATCCATAGCAGTAAAAAAATTAAAGCGAATAAAAAATTAATGTTTTTTCAAGTAACGAATAATTTGGGCGATTAATGTACAAATTGCAACGTTAATGTGAACTCTGACCTCCTTTTCCAACCAGCTTTACTATTTCCTTTTCTAAACCACCTGACCACACAATTTTTAGTTCAATTTTCAATCCAATTTTCTATACACCTCTTGTACACGTATTTACCTACTTTCTTTTTCATCTCCTTCTCCAACCCGATTTTCTATACACCTTTTACAACCCGCTCGTTTTAATAAAGAGATAATCAAGTGGATAAAAATATTTCGTTTGTAAAAATGAAATAAAAATTCGTCGGAATAAAAATGGGACAAAATTGATTCTCAGAGCAAAAACGGAACGCCAATTTTACCATTACTGATTGGTTTTCCTTGTTCGGTTTTTACTCTGAGAATTCATTTTGTCCCATTTTCACTCTGAAGGATTTTTATTTTACTTTTACAAATGAAATATTTTTATTCTACACTTTTTAATTTAAGCTGCTCATGTATAGTTTGAATATCAATTTTTCTGCGTGTGTCCACACGCTCTTTCCCACCCACCAGTTTTTCAACCCTCTTTTCCATACGCTTTTTCCTACCAACTTTTCCAATCCATTTTTTTAAACTTTCCAGCTTACCATACTGGAACATAAGTAAACAGAAAAAAGTCTAGTTTTTGTTACAGTTTTTAGACTTATAACGTTAAATTTAAGCCTTTCTTAATTAGACTTGTTTTAAGACAAAAGATGGGTTGAATCTAGCATTGAGTCTAAAAACAGACTTAAACTATAACAACTAGACCTTTTCTCTGTGTGTAAAATTAAAAAAATTTAATTTACTAATAAATAATTTAAAACGTCCTTTGTTTGAAATTTATGAAACAAGAGCGCAATTTTTTTACGAGGACACTGATATCATTTTTCGATGAATAATTAAAAAACCTGATCCTATCCTGAGAGAGATTGCTCTGTGAAATAAGACTATAAAAGGGGGCTTTTGGCCAGGATCGGACGTGTTTATCGGTAAAATTATCCAAGTTTTTGTCCAAATGAATATCACTTGATTCCTGGATCATATTTCTGGAGGGTTGCTAAGTAAAGGACTCGCGTGAGTTATCTGCTCGGATAAGCTTGAAATCTCACTCATAAAAGTGGTAAGGGCTCTGTTTTGGAGACAATGGCGCTTTATAGACCGTAAGTATAGGTGGTTTCAGTTCCGCGTTTCGCCGTGCAAAGCCGTCCAATAAATATCGCCGCTCGTTATTAGCGTTTTAATTCAGCCCAGCGCCGGTAACTTAATCCCACGAAATCGGAAAAATGTCATGGCGCCAGGGAAATTCGAACGATAAATAATGAAATAATACCGCGTCATCGTTTGTAACTCAGCAGTACGATGTTGCAACCGAGACGACCAACGAACGATCAAGTATTGGCTGCTCTTTCACAAAATCGAAACTTTACTCTCCTTTCGAGATTTATAAGTGCATAAGTATTTTTCTTTAAAAATTTATTCCATTTGCGTCAACGATCCTGACCCCTCGTATATTTGTTAAGGTACAATAGCTTTATTTCGAATTCACGCCAACGGCACTTTCCTCTAACCGTAAGTCATATGTATCAAGTAACAATGGTTTCAGTGTCATCATTTTTTTCTCTGCACAAGAACGTTCATTTACGATCTTTTTCAATATTATATAATTTATTATATTTTATTTCTCTAATATCTTAAAATCTATGTTAAACTTCGTGAAAATTTATAAAAATTCTAAGAAACCTTTGAAAACCTGTGAAATCGCTTAAAATTTGTGAAAATCTCTTAAAATTTTCAGAAATTTCTTGAGATTCTTTTAAATTCAGTGATAACAATTCAAATCCCTTTTATATCCTTTAAAATCCATTATAAGTATTAGAAATATCTTCAAATTCCATGAAATCCTTAAAAATTCCAGAAAATTTTTCAAATTCATAAATCTTCTAAAATCCACGTTGAAATTCATGAAAATCTCTCAAAATTCCTAGAAATCTTTTGAAATTCCATGACAAACTTTAAAATCTCTTAAAATTTCCAGAAAAGATCTTGAAATTTTACGGTAACATTTAAAATCTATTTATATCTTTTATATCCCTTAAAAATATTACATAAAAATCTTATCAAATTCCATGAAATCCTTTACAATTCTTACAAAATCATTTAAATATCAGAAAAATCTCTCAAAATCACTTAAAATTATTAGAAATCTCATCAAATTCCTCAAAAATTTCAGGATAATATTTAAAATTCCTTAAAATCCCATACAATTCTACAAAATCGTTTTAATATCCTAAAAATCTCTTGAATTTCGTAAAATTCAGTTAAAAATCGTTAAAAATGCACAAAAAAACTTTCAAAATCATTAATTTCTTGAAATCCATTTTAAAATTAGTGAAAATCTCTAAAAATTTCTAGTAACCTCTGGAAATTTCTCAACTCTTAAAGTCTCTTAAAATCATTAAAGATTTCATCAAATTCCATCAAATCCTCTAAAATTCTCACAAAATCATTTAAATATCAGAAAAATCTCTCGAAATTACTTAAAATTATTAGAAATCTCATAAAATTCCTTAAAATTGCAGGATAATATTTAAAATGCCTTAAAACATCATAAAACTCTTACAAAGCTTTTAAAATCCCTTAAAATTTCACGAAATATCCTAAAATCCCATACAATTCTACAAAATCGCTTTAATATCCTAAAAATCTCTTGAATTTCGTAAAAATCACTTAAAAATCGTTAAAAATGCACATAAAAACCTTCAAAATCATTAATCTCTTGAAATCCATGTTAAAATCAGTGAAAATCTCTAAAAATTTCTAGCAACCTCTGGAAATTTCTCAACTCTTAAAATCTCTTAAAATCATTAAAGATTTCATCAAATTCCATAAAATCCTTAAAAATATTACAAAATCTTCTATAAATTAGAAATATTTTTTGAAAACCCTTAAAATTTGGCGAAAACCTTCGAAATCTTTGTAAATTCTACAAAATCTGTTAAAAATCATAAAAAGCTTTTGAAATTCCTCAATAAAATTTCCTATAAAGTTTTAAATTCCTTATTTAAGTCCCACAAAATACATATTTTAAAAGTCATAAAAGTACCTTGAAGTCCGATTGAAATCTGATCAGTCGTGAAAAATTCTAAAAATTCCCATAAACTTCTTGAAATTCTTTAAAATTCTACGATAACATTTAAAATCCCATTATCTCCCATGAAATCTTTAAAAATTCCATAAAATTCCCTTAAAATTCCTAGATTTTCAATGTATTTCAATCATCTTTTTAGAATAGAATGTTTATCAATTTTCTATGCAATAATTATGAAATATAAGCAATATTAATTAAGTTTCTAAAGATGGACAACAAAATTAAGGTCTAATTGATATTAATATCAATCAGAAATACTTTAAATTAATTAATTATACAATGAATTTCAGATCTCTCAATAATTGTCTATACGCAACCTTCTGATATTTCAATTTAAAAACTACCTTACATTGCAGGGCAGAAATTATTTCTTCTTCAGCCGAATTTCAATATTCAGCAAATTGAGATCCAGATCTATTGATAATGAAAAAAATAAGCGTGCTGGGAGAAGAGCAAGGGAGTAAAAAATGTCGTGCATTACGAAACAGAGGAAGGAAAAGAGAACCAGAGAGAAATTTTCGCATTGCCGCTATCTTGGTGGGATGGAGAAAATTCGAGTACGACAGTACACGCGCAGTTCGCTGATTGAACGGAAAAATGTTGTCCTTCATTCATGCGGATTGACTTATGGACGGTGGTTGTAATTAAAACGGTATCTACCTCGAAAATGTACGAGTTGCTCTCCTTTTTCGGACACAGTTTCCCGTTTCTCCTTTCCGTTTTATTTTCTGCCGTCCTCTGCCGAGGTTTACGCTCAAATCCGTCTTCGTTCCATTACACTTCCGAATGTCTAGAAAAGACTATACGGTTCATGATTTTCCCCTTTGAAAAATATTCCACTTGGCACGCAAAAAAATCGCGAATCGGTGAATAAAATAAACTCATGAATAAACTTATTTCAGCGTGTTAGCTAGTGCAATTTTTCTTCTATTTCAGAGTGAAAAGAATTTATTCTGCACACTTGGAATTTCAGAGCGTTACATGTATATTCATTCTTAATTTATAATTAGAATGCAAAATATCATTTTTCGTTTTTCAAGTTAGTACAAGCTTGGAACAGAATGTAGAAAAGTCAAAGCTTCTTGAAAAGAAACTTTCCAAGAATAATAATTTTATTAGTGTGAAAAGGAAAGATGATTACATATATAAAAAATGACAGAATAAAACTGGTCGTAAACTAGACAATAAGCTCTTATCTCGTCCAATTTTTTTGCAACATTTTTTAGTTGCAGCTAGTTTAAGCGACCCTTTAAAGAAGAAAGAAATAACCACACTTGTATTTGCGAAGTAAAAAGAACCTTTCGTGTTTATGTTCGTCAGGGAATAACTTACAACTAGTATTTTTATTTTCTCTTTAACTCCTACGGCGAAAAATATTTCCTCCCTGCTAAAAAATTGGTTGAATCTTTAGTTGAAAAATATTAGTTGACGACAAAAGGTCCAATAAGATTGTTTTATTAATTTAGAAGAAAATAAGGATATTTAAAGTTCAGATTTGGAAGACTTTTCGTTCCTCGGACATCATCTGAGTCTCTCAACAATATTAAAAGCTTGAAAAAAGGTGTAAAAGAGAATCTTGAAAGACCGCAAGATTCCGAAAAAATAAAACACTCTCCTCAAGTCGACAATAAACAAAAAGCATCGTTTTCTAAATCTTCAAAAGATTCCGAGATTCCGATTCGAGGCCAAAGCGCAGGCAGTTACAAATAAACGTAGAATGAAATTCATAGAAGCGTTTGAGCGCAAAGCTTTCGACTTTTGCTATTCAATAGCCCCGACAAGTCAGATACAATCTTCGCTGAGTATACACGCGGATAAACCTGGGAGGCTGTGGCTTCTCTCGGGTGAAACAGATCAAGTATTCGTATTCGAGTGAATGCATATATAGATATATACAAATATATACCACATCCACATACATGACATATACACGGTGTGCATAGACTTTTCGTGCATGGAAGAGTGATCATGAAAAGCGAGAATAGTGATCCAGAGTGAAGCGAGTCGTAAGATCTGTATCCCAAAGTCCGAAAATCTCATCCTTTCAGGACTTTTAGGATGTTAAACGGCACAAGAAGTGCTTTGCAGAGCTTTTTTTTACATCCCAAACCCTGGATGCGATGCCTCAGGCTTATCGACAAGCCTTCTTCTTTGCAGTACGCGTTTACGCCCCCGTTTCTGTACCAGTTGCCGTCATGTTGGTTTTTGTCATTTCTAGCCTTTATTTCGCGTTTACTTCAAGTACTTAGAGCTGACATTGCTTCTACGAGGCAAAAATCCTCTTTTCGTTTTTGCTCCTCATACTTTTTATCCTCTTATTAGATTTCCAGGTACATGATGTAATAATAATCTGCAGCGGAAACTTTATGATCACTCTGCAAAATGTGTCATTTTTTGCCTGGGTACTTATCCAAAAGAAACTGTCTGAACAAATATGATGATATTTAAGTATTTTATAATTTTCAATTAAAACAAATCTATCTTAATTTGTGCAAAATTTTCTGCACTAGAATTCCGCAAGCACATTTAATTGAAAATCTTTCCAAGTACTTTAAACATTCCACAGGTTCTCTGAGATTTTTTAGAGAAACTCGTATAGGTATACGAAATGCGTGCCAAATTTCAAGAGTGGTTAATCTCTCGTTTAATACCTAACTTTACTGATTCTGTTCACCAATAATTTGATTTGAAATCCTTCCAGGGGTCGTTGCAGTTCCGAAGGGCTTGAAACTTTCTCGAAATTCTGAGACGAGATTATCATGTAAACGGGAAAGGTCAAATTGAAATATGAAAGAAAAACATTTGACAAAAACTACACAGTTTTTCGAAATTATAAGTATAAAAATACAAAATTAATTACGTAATTTTAAACATTGTCTAAAAATATCTTTGATAGTTATGTTATATGGTAATATGGTCATAATTTCGTAGAATTTATTATATCGGAGACTGAATAATTTAATAATTCTGGAACATCTATTTTATGAGCACGATTAAATTCTGCATAGTAAACTCAATATTAAGTATGTAGTTGAATAATCTATTTCTGAATCTAAATTAAATTGCAGCAACACACCATATTTTTCTCGCATTAGCATATCAGAAATGGGGTCAATAATAAATATCGTCTGATTGATTATCCGACCAATTCGAGAAACTTATGAAGTCGAGAGTACGTCTTCCCAACTTTTAACACGAAGAATCACCTCCGCACTCCGCCCCCTCAAGATCGATGCCTCTAGGATTCGAAAGCTCGCCCTGCGTGTTTCCCTCGGGCATAAATTGAACAACCGCGGACTATCATGCATTATTCATCAACTAAGTAATGATACCGGAGGGGGTAAATACGATTAATTTTCGTTTCGTGAAGCGCCAGGTGTCTGTACAAATTGGAGTCAAATTCGTCCTCAGACGCTCGATCCCTTTGACAAATTTCCTCAATTATTTCCATCACAAGACCACTAAATAACTGAAAAATCTTAATTTCGAAAAATTTTACAATTTAGAATAATATTTAACTTCAACTCAGCTATCAATAACTCAAAGTGAGCTGTCTTGATCCAATTCAATTGAAATTCAAAATTAAATTCAAAATTATTAAATCAAAAAGTGATTATAAAGTGATTAAAATCGCTTTCTATTTCAAACGCTTCAAACAGAACATTTCCCGATCATTAAAGCTTTCAAGTTTATCAAAGATAGTAAAGAAAGGGTCTTCTGAATATTGAATGAAAAAATTGAAAAATCGGAAGATTTATTATTATAAATTCAAATTCGTCCTCAATCTGTATAAACTAGCTCATTACCCACACTGAATAGCAAACTCTTTCTCAAAGGCAAACAACGAATAGACATTTTGGTATAAAAATGGTTTGAAATCAGACGACCTCGTTTGCGCATCTTCCACGCGCGTTCCGAATTCTACGAATTCATGAAATATTCATAGTAAGAAAAAAAGAACACGATGATATTAAAAAAAGCAACCCTGGAACGACAGACAAGCGGTTTCTTTCGCCTCTAGGTGGTTCATAGGTTGAAAAAATGCCGAATATTTTGCTTAACACCGAGGAAACCAGGAATTAAAAAATGCTTTTTTGCGGCATTGTGGGAATCATGCTTTTGATAAGTTTTTAATTCGGAAAAGAGGAACTAACATTATTTTTTCGGAGTGCCCATGTCTCGAAATCAACGCCAACCCGATTGATGCCGAACTAGTGGATTTCCACAGCTCTCTGGTCGAGTAGAAAATGCAAAGCGACTGACGCCAGTATCCACTTTCCTAGATAAATGGTTCCGATTGTGCCAACGACAATGGGCCTTTTGAATCGAAAATGCTCACGAACATTGTGTAATTCTGGTCTAAGAAAATCTCCGACCTTCCTGCACTCGCTCAACTTTAAATGATAATTGATAATGTGTTGAAGTTAAATTTCTTCTTTACTAAATCCAAAATTTAGAGTTTACTACTTACTATCTACTCAAATTCCATGTAACTACTTAGAGAATTTGATCTGAAAGCCACCGCTTCATAAATTTAAAATTAATATCCAAACAGGAGGTGCAACTTAAAAAACTTGCTGAAGTAAATAAAAAAGTGAAGAAATATGCTCTAATGGATGGAGTAAAGTGTCTCGGGAGCATCGTAATATTTCAAAGACACCATAAATCAGTTTCCAAAGATAACGATCTCTCCCTTGGCTCACCACAAGCCATACTATTTACAAAGCAAAATGTGTACAGTTTATACGATCGAATACATATAATTTATACATTTTATACAATTTATACCCTTTCGTTGAGGATCCTTTTCGAGGTACGTTAATCACGAAATTATATGATCCATCAATAATTTAATTACGCAATTTTGCGGTCAAACGGACCAGGAATCATTGGATCATAAATCGTTCGGATAGAGCGTTGAATCGTTATTAGTTTCAACCTCCCTACTCATCCACATTCATTCTCTCTTTTCACCCGATCTCGACCATTACGGCGTCGATGAAAAGAAATTACGTCACGTACTTAAGAGCGGCGAATAGGTGTTCGAACATAAAGTATCCTCCTTTCCCGATCGCGAATCCGTGGAGAAGTAAGACTGACGACGGTTACAAGAGAATCGACAAGAATAAAAAAAAAAGGGGTAGAAAAAAATAAAACTTCGAATCTTGCCATCTCTGTATCGAGAGGTAAAAAGTTTTCGCTTCAAGTGTCGGAGAGAATTTTTATGGTAGCTGCGAGAACGGAATAAGAATATTAACGATTCTGGATCGATGAAAATGAAACGAATATACCAGCCGAAGGAAAAATGAGATTGAAATCGCCTTCGCTGCCGATTTCAATCGACATCGAATCTTTTATCGCTGAATTTAATTAACACTTATGTCGAGAGCAGCGGGAATTTCATTTTGATCGAGAGACTCGTAATTTTATGCCTTTTCCTGCTGACTTTTCTCGAGAGAAGGGAGAAAATTATATTTTTGGTAGTAACATCTTTTACCTGGAAAACACTTCGGTAGTTTTCATATTTCAACTTGAAAGACTTTTAAATTAGATAATTAATTCTTATTTATTCTGAACCCTATAATGATTGTAGGATTCTTAAAATATTTATCAAGTCTAATCTTATTTTCTTCATCTTCCAAATATCAATTTCTTAATTATTCATCAGAAATATTTATAATAGTTCCGGAGAACCGGTATATGCTCATAAAACATTTTTAATTCCGGGAATCTCGTATAGTTTGGAAGAGATTAGTTCTTTTCGACGATAATTCTGAGTAAAACCAATACATGTATACTTTTCGAGAGTCATCGATCTTTCTGATGAATCATATTTCACTGAAACAACTTAATTAACGAAATGACAGGTGTTTATTGATTAGAGGTGCTTACCACTTTATCGCCTAAATTTCTAACACGGCAGGGGAGATACACAGTTTGACCTTCGAAGATGGAAACATTGGCAGCGGTCTGTTCGAAAACAGGTACATCTCCCTCGGGGTCTTCTGTTACGGATATGCCCTGGGATTTTTCCACGGATATACCGTGAATCTGAACAGGCGCTGAAAGGAAGAAAGTCTGCTTTGAATTCAATACCAATCACGTTACATAACATTTCACAAGTATACAAAAAAAAACAAGAGTAAAAGCACTTCTAACTTTTTCAGAAACGCATATCCGATAGTTTCTGTCCCAGCAGTTATTTTCATGTTTCAATATAATGTTAAAAATATCATAAAATACAATAAGACACAAAAAGGTGAAGGGTTTTAAACATAATTTTGAGATACACCTAAATTCAAGATACACATAGAATTTTCAATAATTCCATAGAATTCCAAAAGAACTCCTAACAATTCACAATGTAATTCAAAAGAATTCACGAAGATTCTAAAGAGTTCCAATAATTGCAAGGAAATTCATAATAATTCAAAAATATTCATAAAATATTTATTTTCCTCCTTATCATAATTTTGAATCTAAATAAGCAGTCATGCATGATTAGCTAGATGTTTAATTTTTTATATTCAGATAAATATAATATAATCTAATAACCATTACTCAACTTTTATTCCCCATTCCATGGAGGAGGAAATCTAATTTAAGGTGGCAACCAGAAATGAAGATTAACATCAGTCGTCGACATCACCAATTTACTTAAATTGGTCCAACTTCCGGGTCCCAAACTCATTTATCATTTACAAGATCTTTCAAACTTGTAACACAGTGGGAAATATTATATCAAAAATGGTTTTCCTAAGTTCCGTTATTTGCTGAATTCGAGATTCATAAATGTTGGAT
>CAJFCO010000089.1:2316659-2432296 GCA_904066015.1 Synergus gifuensis
CATGCACCAATACCAGTGGGTCCAGAAGCCTTACTACTTAACTACTACTCTTAACCCACCTGCAGCATCAGGAAAGTTGTAGCAAACTTCCCCTTATTAACTTCGAATTTATTTCAAAATGATGTCGTAAACTTCTTTCTATAATTAAGATACTTTCTCCGTTATATAACCATTTTCTTTGCATTTTATAGAAGATTTTCATTCCTGAAAGCTAAATTGCTAACTCATTTCATACTCATTCCTTTCATATTAAATATAAAACGAATAAAAATAAATAGTAAAAGTTTAAATGAAAGGTAATTTTGGTGCTGTCGAGTTTTGGTATTTTGGCGCCTGGGGAAGTAAATAAAACATGAATAACAAGGATACTCACCGGAAATAGTTGGATTTGGGATCAACGCACAGATTGCCAATAGGAGGAATGACACTCTGCAGTTCTGACGACTCTTCTGGCAAATCTCCAGGTTCTCCTCGCTTGGTGGATCACCAATTCTTCTCCCCTTCATCATGCCTTGTGCCACATAGTTTTCGTTCCGGACACATAAACGTGAACGTTACACTCAGATTAGGGATTAGGAATTTAATAATGTCTCCAAATTCCTTCCTCTTTTCTAGTCCGCCTCTTCAATTGTATTATTCAACACCTTCGACCCGATTTACACAATTCGCACAATTCTAAATTCACTTTATTTGGTAGTTTTTGTTAATCCCGTTTGAAGAAGTCACCTTTTCACTCTTTTCTATAAAACACTTGCAATTCACCTTTATGAACATTTTGGGTTCTTTAAAATTGTCAACTCTCAATTTTCAATTGAAGATTCAAATGTTTTCAAAGTACTGAACCAAATGTTATTGGAGAAGTGATGAGAAAGAGTTTCCAGGATAAAGGTGTCCAACTTTGTAGAAGGAAGAGTATTTTAAAACACTACGATGCCGCACTGTGATCTGAAGATTGATCTCCTTGCACATTTTCGGTTCAGTTGGCGAAACCTGCAACAATAATTAAGTTTATTAGAATTGTGTTATTTGAGCAATTTTATTTAAATTTAAATTAATATTATTAAAGCTATTTAAGAATCAGTTCACTTAGAAAACTGTTTGCTTCAACTGACTGATGAATTGTAGATTTTAGAGTTATTTAAGGTGAGATTGTGATCCTCAGCTAATTTAAATTACAAGAAAAACAAATTGACCAAACTATACTGCCTCTAATTGGTTCTTCAGTGCCCCTGCATTTAATTTAATACTTCCGATGTTTAAAATTTGAAATGTAACAGTAAGTGAAATTTACATATATGAATGAAATGTATGCATTAAATCAGGGTTTCAAATTGAAAGCAATTCAAAGTACAAATTTAAAAATTGTATTTTCACAAAATGTTAATGAATTTACATTTTTGAAATTATTTTGAATCAATCTGATACGGTCATAAACAAAATATTGACGAAGTATGTCATATCAAAACATTTTCGGAACCGAGTTAATTTTATTCGATCAAGATAATCTTTCTCGGCTTCAATGTAACACTATCACTTTTCATTAAAAAAAAAATGAAAATAATTCGTTAATGATTGTTTTCGAAGACTTTTTTAACAATCTTCTCCTAAGTATGACGAAAGAGGGATAAAATTCTTGAAGATTATACAACTTTGTAGTAAAGGTGCTCTTACGCGTAAAAAAAACTGGTCTTGATAATCACTGGCTCTTTATAGGTAAGTTGGTTCGCACGGTATAAAAGTTGTTAGATCGTTATAAAGTTGAAGCTGCAAAATTTATCCCGACCGCATTTCCGTCTCGAGTTTCTGATACTTTTGAAGCTTGGTGAGATTTCATATTGAAGAGGTGAGCCTTGAGGCCGGCGCACCTCCACTTTCAGTGTCATAAACATACACAGGGGTAAGAATGCATCATAACATGGTGTTTTTTTCTGGCCTCTATTATACAGAGAGCGAGCCTCATCTAGTTATTCCACACATTGTCATAGCATATAACAAGGGCATTAATTAGTAATGCCTTCCAGGGATAATTTGCACCCTTTCTCATCTCCGGTGTCATCTCTGGCTTCGGTCTACCTTTTAAAAATTGATTTCAGTTCTCTCAGCCTCATGCCTTTGAGATGTAATTACGAGGTGAAACGAGAATACCGAGAGACGAGAATGTACTTTGTTCGCGATCTAAAGGGATGAAAATTCTCTCAGTGTTAATTCCTTCATGATTTTTCAAGCAAATTGCAAAAAATCTATTTCGGCTTTAAACTCAAGCTTTGAGAGGCAATTATGTATCTAACAGAGGGAAATTTTAACGAAGCACACATCAGCCTTAATTATCTGTTTCATTAAATTACTTTATGGTTTATAAAAGACGCGTTTTTATTGAACTTTTCTCAAGCTTTTTATAGTTTCATTGCTTGGAAAGAGGGCTCTAAGGACTGCTTTTACCCCAAACGTGCAGTTATAAAAAATCTTAAGATTAATTTTCGAAATCTAATCTAAAATTAACGTATGCATCGTTAATGTAAAATTATCAAAAATAGAAGAGGAAGTCAACCTCCTGAAAGCAATTTGGCACACAATTACATAATTTTGACCTAACGAGGTTCGTTGACAAGCTTCGCAGTTCTATTTTTGCCTCGATGAATTTAGAAAGCCCCAAAAATACTTGCTATGCCTCACCGAATTCCGTCGAATAAAATTGATCGTCAATCTTTTTTGAGGTACAAAATGAAAATTCCAATTCTATCACGTCAATTTTCACGTCATTTATTCATAAACAAGATGATATATTATATTTTATCGCGAATTTTAAAGTTTCGTTAGTTTATTTTCAACAATGTATTACGCTTTGAATTGCTGCCGCAATGCAACTCTTTAAGCTGAATGCAAAGCTTTTCCTTCGGACGTGTACATAATTACTGAAGTTAATTAAGCTTTCGGAGATGAAAGGGAGGGAGTGGTACACTTAAGAAAGTATTAGCGTCGGAGCGAATCTGAAATACGGCGCTAAACGTTGAAACGCGCATCCTGAGCAAATGAAAGTCACCGCAAAAGGGTGTTTCAAACGCCTCGAATGTGCTTCACGATTTTCCGGATTGGGGGACGATAATTTTACACCATCGCTGCTTTCAACTATACAGTCGAGATAAATATCGTTTGCTTAACATTAAATTATGGCAGAACGATGTCAAACTCTCTAACTTCATAGCCGCAAAAGGCGACAGTTAACTGAATCCAGCAAATCCACTTCATATATTATTTACTTCAATAGTGAGTTAGGGAAAATAATCTAATCAACAAGTAGGTTTGCGCTTTTAAATGACATGAGTACTTTTCAAATGTTCTCCGCAAAGGAAAAATTGTGTTTCATTCCAAATCCACGGATAATCGATCAAAGCCGACTTTTCTCGTTAACGTTAAATCAAATGCCAAATGTGCACGAAACCAAGCTTTGAAGTGCATCTATGCATGCTCTGCGTAAACACTTACTCAAATGAATTTACCTATATTTGTTTGTCGACAAGCAAAACGGTTTTCGCGCAATTTATACCTCAGTAATCGCACATTATCTCAACGATTTGTCAAAACTGTAATTTTCAATTTGGAATGAAAATTGTTTAACTCGGTCAGTATACACACCATCAAATATATATCAGTTTGAAGTTTAATATGAATTTAAAATTTAATAACAATTTGACATACATCACATAAATTGAAGTCAAATTTCATTAATATGGAGTAAAATGGGTATCTGTCAATCAAAAAATTCCCAGGAGGTATCAAGTAATTCGATCGTACAAATTTCAGTTTAGCCTGACACTATTTTCGCGTTCCCATTTCTGCTGAAACGAGAATGCGTATATTCGCATACCAATCGCGAAAACGTAATAGTTCAAAGGATGATTGTTGCATCGTCGATTCGCGCCCTCTTTTTTTTCAGCAACCCTCTCTGCTCAACCTCTCTTGAATATTCGCGCAATTGGTTTTCCGTGTTCCGACCCACTCCTTCGCGATCCTCGAAAGCCTAATTTTTTTTTTTTTTTTTTTTTTGTATTTACTTTTGACCCACTCTCTGATGGATGCGCACACCAATCTCGCAATTTCGTAAATCTATATCGTGTACGCGCAATCTGCACCCCTAGGGGACAGACTTCCGCAATTCTGGCTCTCTATACGATTATTAAATGTCAATTTCCAATTTTTCATCACGTTTAATACAAAAAAAAAACATTTTCAGAGTATCGCTTTACGCGAATCTGACAGTCGATTGATTTCAACATGATGGGTATCATATATGATAATGTCACACATGACATTATAAATAAATTCAAACCGCGGTGTTTTTTAAATACCTTCTCTTAATTCAACTATAGAAAAGTAGATTTTAATAATGGACATTGGTTTGATGTAGGAAAAAACGAAAATTTATTTTAAATTTGTAGAAATATTGAAAAATTTTGACTTTCTTCGAATCCCTGAAATAAAGTTCTGAAAATAATGTACCTTAATGTACCTAATTGGTACATTAACTCCTTGTTATGAATAATTTATAACATATGTACATTACGTGTTTCACACGAAATAAATAATTTTACAGAGAATAATCTCAATAAATTATTACGGTTTGCTACACAAATGTAGGGTAAAAAGGGCAAAAGAGTCGCTAAATTGCAGAATATAAAAAAGCCCATTACCCTCTCAGCATCTCCGAAAGTCAAACCAAAGTTTCGAGATAAAATGTGATTTCTCGCACTTTTGAACCACTTCACATCAAGATTCAAGAACTGACTTGCACCTCTTCAGTTGTAACAACATGATTTTCTACAAAAATCCACAAAATTTTTCACAAAATCCACAGATTCTTCCCAGAGGAGAACTGTCAATCTTTCTGAGTTTACCTCCAAGAGAAATGTCGTTTCGTCGTTTCACGATACACGTTTTGCGTCACTTTTCAGGTCCCAAGAGATGATGGAATGAGAAGGCAAAACTGTGTAAAGATAATCAGAAACCGAAACACACGTGGTATCGTGAGGAACGTGCAAGACAAACTAAAATTCTCTCAAGTCCCCGTCCACACCAACGGCCCCTCTAACAATAAACCCACGTGAGACCCTCGTACCCCACACGCAAACATCGGACCAGTGGCACACGCGCCCACGCATATGTAAGCCATACGCTTGAATTTATAAAAGAGTGTGTGTCCCATGCTGTATGTAATTTAGACGACAGCGGTGCTCGATTTTTCTGGTTTATGAATCATCTTTATTCTTTCTCTTTAGTGAAAAGGGGGAACTTTGGAAGGACCATTTGATATCAATTTGTTGATGAGGGATGTAAAAATAGAAAATAGGCTCGAGTGTCATGTTTAGGAAGACCCCTTGACTTTTTGATCTTCTAGGGTACCTCGTGTAAATAGGGGGATGGTTTACTTAGGATCAATCATGCTATTTATATGTGGTTTCTCCTTTCCATCCCCTTTAGGGATTAACCACACAGCTATTTTCACACTTCTTTTTACATATTGTCTTTATTGCTTTCTAGCTCTCTTATTAAAGTTACTTTCCTTGCTTTATTTTGCTTACACTGAAAAAAATGTTTCAAAAAAGGACTTTTTTAAATATACAAAGAGGGCTTTTTTTAAAACAAAAAATGGGCTTAAATCTAACTTTAAAACAATATAAATAGACTTAGAAATTAAGACTTGTTTTCTGAATTGATTTGAATATAAATTAAAAGCCTTTATTAATCATTTTTGCAACTGATTTTAGAATCATTTAATACTAGTTAAATATTCCTTTACTATTTTTCTGGTATTTTTTTATTTAATTGCTCCTCAATAAATTTGCTGACTATAAATGTTATTACTACATTTGAGAACATTTTTCCTTTTATGTGTAACATAAACATGCAAAATTGCTTTAATTAGGGAAAATTGCGTAAATTATTTGAAAATTTCGCAATCTACTCGCTCATCAGATCCCAAATACGAAAAACACATTTTTGTTGGTTCTGGACAGGTAGATTCCACGATTTCCACGCTACTATAATTAGAGCTCGAGTTTCAATAGTAAATTACTCATTTCAGAGGTAATTCTTTCTTTTGCGAAAGTATAATATTTTTTCAGTGTAAACACGGGAAATGAGGCTTGCTTCAAGCTAACCATGTATACATATTATGCATAAAGTAAATATAAGTGAGCAGACAATTTTTTTCATTTTTTCATGTTTCTTCAGAGTAAGCTCTCGCTTTATTTGCTCTCTAATCCATTAAAATATGCATTTTCATGTTAATAATCTAATTCATTCATTTTTAACTGTGGACAGAGCCCGTGAGGTGAGTGAGTGATTAAATTCAAAGTTTGCTCAATTTAACAATTCAAGAAGGTGTTGCCTTTAACGTAATGAGAAACACTGTCTTAAGTACAGAGAAGCATCTCTCCTTGATGTCTTACATGAAACCTTCAGTGTTTCTATCTGCGTAAAACTTTTATAATTAGACACATCCCCACAATTTAATTACTATTATTTTCTATGTACTCAATGCATATTTAAGTAAACTAGCAGACCAACACGTGCGCTACGCGCACGATTATTTATTTAATTTCTTACAATTTCAAGTCATTGAAAAATCAATGAAATTTTGCTGATTCAAATTCAGAAAGTAGGTTTGAAGCAACAATTTAACCGAGATTTTAGGGACATTTCGTTACATCACTTTTTTTGGAGAGATATTTCAAGAGATTTCTAGTAATTTTAATGAATTTTGACCATTTTCAAATGATTTTTACGAAGTTCTACAGATTTTTAGGATTTTAAAAATATTTCGTAGAATTTTAAGGTATTTCAGGATATCTCGCGAAATTTTAACGGAATTCATGAAATTTCAAGAGAATTTTTAAAGCTAAGGAATTTTAATGGATTTTAAATTTTTTGAAATTTTGAGGAATATTAAGAGGTTTCTAAGAAATTTAAGAGATTCCAACGAATTTTAAACGATTTCGAAGATTTTTGTGAAATTTTAAGTGATTTGAAAAGGTTTCTGAATGTTTTAAGAGATTTTTAAGGGATTTTAAATTCTGTTGTGAAGTTTCGAGGAATTCTAAGACATTTCAAAAGGTTTCAAAGAATTTTAAGGGAGTTTAAGGAATTTTTAATATTACAATGAAATTTCCTGGAATTTGAAAAGAAGTCAAGAGATTTTAAAATAATTTTAAGGGATTTTCTGATTTTTAAAAGATTTTATAGAATTTACAGGATTTCATGGAATGTAACGAGATTTCTAATAATTTTAATGGATTTTAAAGGACGTAAAGAGACTTTAAATATTATTGTAAAATTTAAAGCACTTCAAGAAGTTTCTGATGGGAATATTAAAAGGTTTTCATGAATTTAAAAATATTTCAAGAGATTTTTATGAGTTTTAAAATATTTTATGAGGTTTAAAGGATTTTAAAGTTTTTCAGATAATTTTATTGAAAGATTTCAAAAGAATTTCTATACATGTATGATTTTTAAAAGCATTTGTAGAATTTAAAAGGATTTCGAAGGTTGTGGTAAATTTTAAGGGATTTTATTAGATTGTTCTAATTATTATAAAAGATATTGTAGCAGTTTTAAGGATTTCATGAAATTTGATAAGATTTCTAAGGATTTTTAGAGATTCTAAATGTTAAGAAATTCCGAGAGTTTTTTTTATAAATTTTTAGAGATTTTTGTTAATTTTAGAGATTTGACATAGATTTCAAGAGATTTGCGATTTTATTGATTTTTGTGGGATTTCAAGAGGTTTTTAGGAGTTTAAAGAAATCTTTACGAATTTTAAACAATTTCGAAGGTTTTCATGAAATTTTAAGTAATTTGAAAATGTTTCTCAGTGTTTTAAGAGAATTAAAGGGATTTTAAATCTTATATGAAGTTTCGAGGAATTTTAAGAGATTTCAAAGGGTTTCAGAGTATTTTAAGGAACTTTAAAGAATTGTTATAATTTTCAGGAATTTTAAAAGAAGTCAAGAGATTTTTATAATTTTCAAAATATTTTATGGAATTTTAAAGAATTTTGTGAAATTTTATGAGATTGCTAACAGTTTTAAGGGATTCTATGATTATTAGAAGATTTTATAAAATTTTAAGGTTTCTAATAATTTTATTAGATTTTAAAGGACGTCAAGGAACTTCAAATGTTATCGTATAATTTAAAGAATATTTTAAACAGTTTTTAAAAATTTTAACAAATTTTCACAGATTTTAAAAGATTTCAAGAGAGTTCTATGAGTTTTACAGTATTTTATGTGGTTTAAAGAATTTTAAAATTGTCAGGTAATTTTATTGATTTCTCTAATTTTTAAAAGATTTTGTAGAATTTTTAAGAATTTCATGGAATTTTATAAGATTTCTATAGACTTTAAGAGATTTTAAATGTTAAGAAATTCTAAGATGTTTTAAGGAATTTGTAAATCTTTTTACGAGTTTCAACTTGGATTTCAAGACATTTATGATGTTAATCGTTTTTGTGAATTTTTGAAGGATTTCAATAGGTTTTGGGGAGTTTTAAGAAATCTTAACGAATTTTAAAGTATTTCGAAGGTTTTTCTAAAATTTTTTTGCGCCATTAATTTCTTTTTCTTCTTTCAACTTCAAGTCATTCAAAAGCCAATCAGGTTTGCAACAACAATGTATGCGAGATTTTCGAGACATTTCGTGACACCACTTTTTTAAGTTAGGATATTCGATTGATTTACTTTGCGAATTCCTATTTTCCAAAAATGAATGACAAATTGACTCATTTCAAAACAAGCATGAGAATTCCCATTTTAAAATTATTTAAAGAAACTCCTTTCAAATTTAGTAACTGGTGATTATTTATTAGTCATTTGTGAGATCAAAACACGAAAACATTAAATGAGTTTCACATCAAAATATTTGGCATCTGTTCAACCAATAGATCATCACTAAATAGAAAATATCTCTAAATCCAAACTTCCAAGTGTAAATTCATGAAATTTTGTAAATAGGAATTTGAAGAAAAAAATGCAAGGTAAGTTTTTCTGAGGAAAAGAAAAAGAATTGATGGTAACTATTTTTCGTGATAAGGGATATTCTTTTCACGCGTACAGGAGCGATTTGTCACTTGTCGGTTTGTTTACACGTTATTCCCCCACATTTCAATCGAAAAGTTCTGTTCTCAATCTTTCATGCTTATTTATACCTTCTATACTTTTTTTTCTGTGGTATAAATAAGTCTCTAATGTATCACGTGTGAAGCATTAATTGAATAAGTTTTTTTCACTTGTATATCAAAATCCAAACTATAATTATAATCTTTCTCAATTATCTTAGATCCATTTCCTTAAATTATAAGACTGTATACAATTTCTTCCAGTTTTATGTATATAACATAAAAAAACCAATATCAAATTTACATAATGCCTTCACCTTTCAAGATTCAACCTGTTACCAGAGCTACATTTCTCTTCCAAAAACGTCTTCCTTTGGCAATAGCCAAGCAATGGGAAGAGAATAAAAAGAGGGGTACATAGATTATTACAAACACTGCAATCAAATTGCAATTACAGATACTTTAAAACCTCTATTTTATCCGATTTTCAAATAAAGTCAATCCACAACCCAAATTCTCAATTTCAACCTTCAACCTTTCAAAAATTGTAAGTTTTAAATAGGGAGAGAATAAAGTAGGATAGAATTTTTCAATTAAACTTAAAAAAACTGTAAAATATGTCAACTGACTGTCCTGTCAAAAATACAAGACGTATGATCACTTTATTCTTCATTTCACTCTCGTAAATATTAAAGAGAAATAAGAAGTGTGAGAAATGTAGAGGAAGAGGACAAGAACAGGACATTATGGGGATAAAAATATTCATGGCTATCGGAACTTGCGATCGGGACCGCCTTTATTTTTCGAGATGAATAGAAATGGTACTGGTTCTCCACTCGGGCATGCAAATTCTTTTGCTTTCAAGGAACGACATAAGAAAATGAACATCTATCGCATATGGCCCTGCTTGGCAACAAACGCTTCAAGTTTATCACAGAGATATAGGGGCATGCTCTAAAACCTACTACCCTTGCAGTTTACAAACTGCAACGTCGTTCGAACTAAGAGGTCTGTTTTCGAGAAAGTGCATTTTAAATTACTTGTGGTGAACATAGCTCTATTAGAAATACAACGCGAAGCAATTTTGCGACAGCTTATTTTATGCGAAGAGTCTATTCTCTTGGAAATTGCTCTGAACTGTAACTTTTTATAAAAAATGCACATTCAAATCCGGACAACATAAATTCAGAAAACATAAACAGAAAACAAATTACTCTTGAAGTGAATCTGAATAATTTGAACAATTTTAACATGTTTAAATTGTTTCCAATAGAATTTTTGATTAAGAGAATGTACAAAAGTTGTGCACGAAGTAGAAAGGAATAACTCGAACTATAGAAAGGAAGTAAAGTTTACTATAATATAATCAATTTGGTAAGGCTGTTAAGTATAGTGGAATTCCTAAACTCGGCGATCGTAAATGTCACGATAGCTTACATTCAGTGGGAAAAAAAAAAAGAAAACGAATTCAGAACACGGTGCACAGAAGCTAACACCTTATCCCAATATTTTACAAGGTAATTTAAAAATACGGGTACGCATACCCAGCAATACGATCCACAAAGCCAGCGTTATTTACAAGAACTTAAAGTCAAATTGCTGTAAGTCTAAGTTACTGTTACCGAGTCTGGTGACTTTTGATACAATTAAATTTTATTGCTGAAGTCTCTCAAGATCGAGGGTAAAATCTTTCTTTATATTGTTGGAAATTATTCAGGTGCAAAGGGAATAACTTGAAAGGTTTTATGAAATGAGGTTTCTTACGGATGAAGTTGATAATAGTGAAACTTTTAAAAGATCTAAATTCGAAAGCATTTTTATGTATGACTTAATTAAGAAGGCTTCAAATAATTAAAAGTGTTGATGGGTGCGAGGGCAACCCTTTAGGTGGAATTTATACCGAGAGTCGGTTGAATCACGCAAAAGCGTAAGGTGATATTCCTGAATGGGAGGACCGGAAGCCAACCCATCCTCCATAAAGGAGAATACATGTAACGCTGGGCAGCGACTACCGGTTCCCGGTTCATGACGGTGCATCCGGGACTGGTAATGAAATACAGTAACACAATATCCGCGATATTCATGCGTGGTGTGCTATTACACGCAAGTGCCCGCCTGCATGTCTCTAAGAGTATTGTCTACCAACGAATTAATTCATTCATCAAGAACCTTACACAGGTTCTTCAGCCGGAAAAGGTTCAGTTTCCAGATTACCGCAACATTCAACCCTTTTTTCGGTTTAAATTTTAAGGCTTTTAAGGTCAAATATCCACATTTAACTTAAAAGGGGGACTTTAATAAGACACTAATTACCAGTTCAGAAAGTTGAAGGTATTATTTACCTCAGAAATGATTTCAGGAACTAATTTAATTTTGATTTTTCTATCAGGATCGTGTTCAGCGAACTGAATTTAATAACTACTTGGATAAGATGAATTGATAATGACTGTGATTTTAAGAAGTGAAACGATAACACGTAATAATAGCGAGAAGGCAGTTCGATTATAGCAGCAAAGTTTGATATCTACGAAAATTAATACTCATTTTCAGTTTCGAAGTGTAAAGTAGTTATCTCCAGCGACGACCAGAGAAGAGAGTAGAGGAGTCTCAATTCTCAACTTTCGTTAAGAAGAGGGTGACCAGACGATTTTACCGCGATAACCGCTCTAATTTCGAGACCGGCAAGATGGCAGGGAGTATAGAGGTCTTTATAAAGAGAATAGAATTATAAATAGAGGAATAGAGGAGAAGCAGAGAATAATAGACCAGGAACCTCCTCGACCTTTTCCCTGGCTTCCCATTATAGCGACGAGCATCGCGCGCTGATTTAACCCAAAGAATTGTGTTTGTGATTTCTGCGAGTATATATACTATATATAGTCAGAATCAGAAACATGGCTCACTTTAAAAAAGACGCAAACGAAACCTCAGCTTTTATGATACATCTTTATATTCGTGTTTGATACCTTATAAAGAGCTAAAAATGCACATCAAACAGATAACAGTATGATTATTTTTAAATTAAAATTCTAAATCACAAGTTTTTTTATACTTTTTTTTATACTTGATTTTATACTTGAATATTATTTCTCTTCTTTTGATTTTGAAGCCAAAGAAGTGTCAATTTCTTTCGAATCGCTTTAAAATTTACCTAATGTTTTATGAAAATAGTAATCAAACATGATTATGAAACAGCTTTATGCAAATCTGAATATAAACATCAATAATTCATCAATCTTGACAGAAACATATATAACTTGAATGGGAGCGACGTTGTAAGTCACTTTATAACGCGTTGATGGATTCACACGTTCTTGGTGGATAGTTTGTGGGATGGTTGAACAAATGGCTAACTAATTTAGCATTTGGACTCGGCCAAGTTTGAGAAATGCTGCCTTAAGATGAGAATTGACAAGGGGTAACTGGTACTCAACGTGAACTTGGTCAATCGATCAATTAGTTAATTAGTTCATCAATCAATCAATCAGCTCCTATTACTCTTTACCCCTGTACGAGGGTTGATATATACAAATGGTCCAAGGATCGTCTCCAAACGTGAAGCACGAATTCATTTCCGAAGAATCATTTGTAATCTACATAATTACCTTTGAATTGATTCTTTCAGCAGAGATTTAGTAGGACTTAGGTATTAATCTTATTCTAGGAGTGAGAATATAGGTTGTTAAACCAAGAAGTCTCCTCTGGGACTAGTAACATGTATCATGCCGGTACAATATTAATAGAAATATCCCATCACAAGGAACAGTCCCTCGAGATTTCTGATTTATATCTTGCGCGCCGAAAATCATCATGTTATGTATAGATACTCTGTCGCTCGTAAATTAAATATTCATATTTTATTCAAGCTTTCTGTAAGGTGTGTACAGAATTTTTAAAAGGGTTGGGCAAAAATTGATTATCATGTGCATGAAAAGTAGCTGTGAACGTTTGAATATTTTTAAAAGTATAAAGAGTGAAGAATAATATTTTATTGCTTTTTAAATGTTCTGCAGATTGCAGAAGACGCATGCAATCTCCGTTTTATGATAACTGCACTGCTCGAGAAGAGCATTCTGGGCGGCAAAGAGATATACGTTATTGGATAATAGTAGGATGTTCCAACCTATTACATTCGGCTACAATCCTATCCCTCCCTCTTGGGCCAATAGTCATGTCGTCATGTTACGGATCACTTAAGGATCATTACATTTATGCCGCTTCCGTATTATATGAAGAGTTCACTCGTGTAGAATATCGTCCGAAATCGGTTTGAATGATAAAACCAGATGAAACCGATTTCGAAGCTAATTCATATATTATAATATACTTATTATACAGTGCGAAGAGAGATCTTAACAATAAGTTAAGATCTTATATTCAATTTTATTTCCGTAATTTTTTACTAGGCCGTGGATTATCAGTATAAAAATTGGCCTCTTGAAACGATTCTGAAGAGAGAAATTTCTGTCTCCACAATTTAAAAAAGATAATAGCAACAAATAGGAAACAGTCGTCTCCTCTTGAATTCTGAATAACTTATCAGCCGCAGACTACAGTGAAGCTTGAATTCTCTGCGTGAAATTGCAAAAAGTAGTTCCGTTATCTATGATAATGAATTACTCCATATTGTATTCCCAGACGGCCATGATTACTGCACACTAGATGGAAATACTAACTGTCTGTATAATATATATGTATATATTCCGGCATTGGCCGCAAGCAAGTTTATGTCGGGTTACTTTACTCGTTAGTTGGTTCTAAACTTTTCCTTTTCTCCTATTTGTCACTCTCAACCTTCAAAACTTTTAGTCGAACTACTCGACACGGATTTACTGCAGAACTTCAGTGAAGGATTTAAGATTGAGCATTAAAAATGATTGTTTGAATTCGACATTAATAATAAAAAGTTCTTCATATTCCGGAATACTAGAAAGAGTTAAAAATCGAATTTAAAAGATAGACTTCAAAAAATTTGATATTTTCACAAATTGCATGAGAAATTGCACATATTATACTCAAGTCGCTGATATAATATCAGCAACTTCATAAGGACTTGGAAAACTCCACGGAAAACCTTCGGGAACGTTCTGCGAAAATAGTTGGGAGTTATGCCCCTATTATTCAGATATTCCTTAACGAGAAGACTCTAGGTGTGAAGAAGGGGAAAGAGAGTGAGAGAAAATAAAGACAGGTCAACTGGCAGTAAAATTTCACGAGAAGTCTTCTTATTGTTTAATAATACGCAGCTTTGGACGTTAATCATACACTGGGATATATAATATACCGAGCGAACGAGTTCCAAACAGTAAAAATGATGAAGAACCCGGAAATACAGGAAGAACGTGCCACCAGGAGCAATAACGATAAAGAGTTGGACATTCCTGAACAAACCTCCTGGCACACCCCATCGCGAAGGGTATTGTCTATTACATTCATTGGTTTCGCAGTAATCACTATCCCAATTCGTAGGATTCCATTCTCGACTACAACTTCTAGCCTCCAGTAAGCAATATCGATTTGCGTTCGAGAAACGTCTTGGCACCTATTTTCAATGCACAATAACATCTCAGAATGCAATTACTCACCATTGTCAGACAGATTGCTTGTAGATTTGAGGGAATATTTCCTCTTTCTCCAATAACAGAATTTTATTGTAGACGCGAGTTTATTCTCATAATTTACTTTTTACATAAAAACTAGGTAAATAATCGCGCTCAATGCCTTCACTGTTAAAAAAAATGACCAAAATTTAATATACTGTGAGTAAAGTCATTTGCATATATTAAAATTAATATAGGTGTATTAGTATTAATATAAAGTATATTAAATTTAATTGACCGTATATGCAAATGACTTTACAAAATGTATATTAAAAGTATATTAATTTTGCAAAAATTTTTAACTAAACATTTTAATTTTTATCATATATATTTTTAATCGAAAAAAATTGTTCGTTTATGAGTGAGTTATTAGTTATTTTAGTTATCATTTTATTCATATTGACTTTCATATTAATTGAATATAAGCTGAATAATGTAATGTTAAATAACAAAAGTTATTTCTGAATCACCCTGAGATTTTAAAAAACAGTAATTGAGAAGTCGGAAAAAATTGTTGCTTTAGAAGAGGATTTGGTCTATATAAGATGCATGTATATCGTAGAGAAAATCCAAGTCTCGAATTGGGCAATAAAATTGATGAAGAGCTTCTGAAACCGCCAAGCAATAGAAGACACAAATAGTGCAATGCAATGTCACCATAAATAGAGTTCGATCAGATCGCTCGATCGTTTCGGACGCACTAGATTTTCCCTTCAACCCCGTCAGCTTTTATATAAATGCGTTGAAATATCCTTCATGAATTGAGTCGTTACGATCAAGTTCCAAAAATGCATGGAACGCGCGAACATAAAACAGACGCTTTTCATCGAATTCTTTTTTGGAAAACACCTCATTCAACACGAATTTTTATTTTATTCAAATGGCACGTGTATTTTACAATGCAGTGCCCATCAAAAAAGCTTCAGAATTTGATTGACGGTGCAATATTTCATTTTTATTTCATTTTTATTTTTTAGAATTTCTTTTATAGAGAAAATAATTAATAATAATTAATTGATACTGCTATTTGGAATAGAAATAATTCACTTGAATTATAGTTAGAAAGTATCGTAGTTTTGTGTTCTTTAATTTGTATTAAAGAAATTTTTTTGATTAAAAATTAGTAAAATACTAAAAAAATAAAACGGATATAAAACTGGATAAGTAATAAAATACTATATATACCCTTAATGATGTAAATGATTACATTATTTTGACTGATCCGTGCTTCAACCGGCAAAGTTGCATTTAATGGATATTTACAGTATATTCAAGCGTTCAGCAATTTCACCCGATTAGAGTGAATCGGGTTACTCAGATTAGCATTATTGGCGGTTAAATTTGATTGAACGTGCGCCTAAAATAGCCAGGGCACACACTCGCGCTCGACATGAATTGAAGGGTTACATTCGAGAAGGGCGTTAAGCTCACATAAATCTTTTGGGACTAACGCCCCATCTTCCACAAACAAAAAAGATTTCAGCAGTTCTTTTTCCAATGAAATTTACTTTTGTGTCAACAAAATTTATATTACCCGGGATGAAATTAACCGATAGGCACACAAGAACGAAAGCAGCATATAAAGGATGAGATTTCTATTTCTATCTTTCCATCCAGCAATTTCGATTCATTTGGGAAAGTAATTGCACATTCTTTCCATTGAAAGTCTTAAATTGAATTTTACTTGAAACTTGGTGGAAAATGCAAGATTCTTATATTTCCCCAAACTGTTCTTTTCCTAAAATGATATTATTTAAGGAGGTTATAAGATTTGCCGCACAGATGATTAAAATTCTTTTTCTAGATTCGTGTCGGAAACTCCTTAAAAATTTCTATCCTCGATTTACACAAAGTCCCTCTTCGTAAATTATCAACGGATGCCTTTTCATCTTTGTCTATCCGGAGAAGGGAAAGAACCCCTCTATTTTAAAATACGGAACTGAAATCCCACAAAAACGACAAGACGAATTTAAACACGAACTCTTAAAGTTTTTCCCCATCTCTAAGTGTCGTTGTGCTTTCAAGTGGCGGCAAATTCTTCAGAAAAAAAAACCTGGGTGATAATTCTTACGTCGGAATTCATTAGCTATCTTGAATCTTCCCAAGCGTTACTGGTCGTTAATTCGTTTCGTTTTGACAAAAACGACTTTCAATATATATCCCAGAACGTGAATATTCAGATAAATGAAGAACAGGCCGACATCTTCATTCTTTTTGGATTTCTCAGTTCTTGAACTTTTTATTACTTTGACAACCACGTAGAGATTTTATGATCTTCGAGATATTAATCTCACACCTGGTACAGCAGCACGTCCTGCTGAGCATCGCTTTACGAGATTTTGATGCGTCCCTTTTAAAACAGACTTGAAAAATGTCATCTTTACTTTTGAGAATATGTTTTAGAAATAAAGGCAATAAAAGATCGTTAAACTTTAAACAATTCTACGAAATCCATAAAAATACTCGAATTATTATAGTATTCTATATTTTAGATGTGCCAGAATATTAACGAAAACTTCTTTTGGTAACATTTTCATTTTCAATAGATTTATTTCAAGCTTTTCAAACACTTCCTCATTACCTTTCGCTAATCTGATATCCTATATTGTTCTAAGTTTCTGTCAAGGATTGAAACCACACTCAAAAAGATCTTAATTATTTATTACAGCTACGTTCTTGAAAAGCAGCTTTTGCGAACTTTATCTTCTGAATGAGTTATTAAAGATTGAACATAGAACTTTCATGCTTTGACTTTCCTTTAGAAATTCTGATAAATTACTTACCCTTACTTTCTATAAAACTTCAAACTTCAAAGTATAATTAAAATCATAATACAAAATAGCTATGCTAATAAAACTGCTGTCAAAATATCAGGACTTATTTTAAAGTGTAGTTGTGTCGAAAAAAGTTCGTTGTGAATTAAAATAGTCAATTTTAAAAATGATTAATAATCTAATTATTGTTTATCTATTTTATCCCATTTAGATCCAAGTGAATTTTTCGTTTAATTTTCTTTATAAATGAATTTTTGCTGTTTTTGACCAGTAATTCCGAGAGGATTGCCAAAAATAGTAGAGGGATTGATTTCTTTTTTTACCTGGAACCTCAAAAATGCATTCCCATGTGCTTACTCGAGCTTTTCAATCGGCGAGGTTTCAGTCTCGGTTGCTTATCACTAAACCACATTGACAGTTCGGCCATTAATCAATTTCCCATCCCCTTGACTCAGTGGCTGTCTCGTAATTCTGTTTCGTGGTTTTTCACGAAACTCTGCGGTAAAAGTTATCCTGCTACATTGGAACCCTTTTGTGTTGCCACTTCTCATTTCTTCTTTCTTTTTCATTATATTCCACCTATTCCTTTATCTACGTATTCCCAATATATTTATATATATACAATCAAGCATTATATTTAAAACACACTACTATTCTTATTTTTAGTTTAAATAGAACTTCAGGTACTTCATATTGTTACTTTATAAAAGCCAATTTACAGTTTTTTAATAATTTATAAAATTATTATCTTTTATATTTAACGAATGTTAAAACACCCTTGAATTTATATTATCAGCTTAAATTTGAATGTACCGCGCAATTTTTAACCAAAACTAAGCGAGTCAAATGTTCGTAAATTCGATAATTTCCTCTTCCGCTTTGCGCATGCGACTTGTGTCCTACTCCTCTCTGTTGGCTCCCTGCGCACGCAGCACACATTGGCTTCCTGCTGGAGAAATGTTTCCATTGGTCAAAATTTGGCGCGCGATTCAAAATCGAATTGATTTAATTCGATTTTGAATCACGCGCCAGATTACAGCCAATGGCAGAAGTTTTCCAGTGAGAAGCCAACACACGCTGCGCGCGCAGGGAACCAACTTTTTGGAGGAGTGAGGAGTCTCCAGTGTCCTCCATGTCCATGCTCCAACTCCAATCCCATGGTCCCATTGAGTTTTCCACCATAAATCCACAATTCTCCATGTTACATTTTACATCCATTTATATCATATGTTTTAGTCGGCTTGTGCAGAGAACGTGCGAAAAATGCAATAATTCTGTTCAAGATTCTAGCATTTTACATTAAGTAATGTAATCATTACACAAAAAAAGCGACATCTGAACTTTCTGACAGCGAATATAAGGTAAGTTTTATCCAAAACAAAAATTTTGGCAAACTTTGTGGTTGAGGTTGAGATTGTTGAGCCTTAGGCAATGGCCGCATCTTACTTTTTATCAATATTCAAAATAATCCTTAATTTCTTTTGAAAATTTGCTTCAGCGTAGGTTAATACAGCATGTCTTATTTAATAATGTGAGAAAGACATTGTATAGCCTATTTCATACGTATTTAGTTCGTGTAGTTATAATATTCCGCCATTGTATGAGATACCTTTCTGGAATAAAAGTAATCAAGCACCGGTTCTTAGAGGATAATATCTTTGATCCATTTTTTAAAAGGATGATTATTCTATAAGACTATAACTATTCTTTGCAGTTAACTTAATCAGATATATTTACATCAATGATCATTGCTTTAACCTTGGAAGGAATATTGCAAATTATAAGTCAGAGTCTTAAAACATAAAGAATCATGCTATTTGAACCTTTTGATTAAAAAAAATGTACTTTTTTTTTTTATTAACAAAAAAGGATTCCTGTACCAAGTCTTGCTTTCGTGCTATTTAAATTTACATATTTTATTTTACTACATATGTACTACAAGCCTCTGCAAGTTACTCCAAAAATGGGAAAGATATTCTCTTAACATAACCTCAGATTTCGCTTTCCTCATTTTATTCAACAATTATTTAAATTTGATACCTGTTTATATGTTTACTCAATTTAGAAATGGAAATGTGGCTACAGAGCGAAAAAATATCTTATTATAATATTTATGAAATAAGATGAAGAGTTCGAATTTTGAGATCAGAACTTGGATCCAATACCCTTAAAGCTAGATTTTCAACAGTCCTCTTTTTTTCAGCCAGGAAAAAAAATAAAAGATATGGAAACAGACTCGAGACGCAAAAGGAGTCCTAGTGACGACTCCGATGAAGGTCGTAGACGAAGGTCACGAAAATATGATAGATCTCCTTCTCCCAGGAGAGCTAGATACCGAAGATCAAGATCGAGAGATAGAAGATCTCGTTCTACTTCAAGAGAAAGGAGAAGAAAAGAGCCAACCAGAACTCAAGAATGGAGTAAAGCACCTCCTGCTCCTCAAACACAAACTACAGCTCCTTCAACAACTTCTGTGGGATACGTTAATCCTCAGGTTCAATACCAGGTATTGAAAACAACAATTCATATAAAATAATCTTAATACATTAACATGTTAGGGTGGCCGTCCTTTTATTATATAACTAATTTTGTAACTTTTTCTTTAGGCTCCACCACCGCCAAATACTTCACAACCTCCTCCACAAATAGGGCCATACACGCAAGGTTACAACAACTACAACTACAATTACGGTCAGGGATATGAATATACCTACCAACAACCACCCGGCTACCGCAGCGTAAGTTCCTTAGTTCTAAGACATACTTTAAGGGGCAATCGACCTTTAAATTTAAACAGCAAACTACTTTCATGTCTTTCGATTTAATTTCTTTTACGTTTTTTACATGAAAAGTAAGTTTCTAAAAAGCATTTCGGGAGAACGTGCTAAAAATAGACCTGCGTCTGTGCGAAAATATTAAAATCGCATTGAATGAGGTACATGGGATGAATTTTGAATTAGGAAAATATGTAATGTAAGCGCTTGAATTAAATCTGGGGCCATATTCTCGAGCTCATGCGAAACTACGTTGATTTCCGCATGCTCTGGTTGGTTATTCCTATTATAATCGAGAATACGGCCCCTGCTAGCTGGTGGGTCTGTTCGCGATGTGCATACATTTACGAATGATACCTTGCACGCAATTTGTACCATTGAATACATTTTCGTTTGATGGTGATTTGCAATGACGAATTCTTTCTCGTAAGTATAATCTTCGCGTTATTTATTGTTTACTGATGTCAACAATGGAAAACTATGTAAGGCGTTTCGACTGAAGATTCTTCAATGTTTGTACCAAATTCCTGATTTCAAATGAGGATGTGAAAAGGTAAGGGTTTGTGGAAACCTAGCAAGGGATCTGTGAGTAAAGGAAAGTACTCATTTTGTAGGACTATCCGCCGCCGAATTGGCAAGGAAATCAAGTGTCATATAATAATCAGCAAGCTCCGCCACCACCTACGCTGTCGACTTCACAGGAAACTTCAAGAACTGTCGAACCTTGTCCACCAGGAATGGTATCACCTTCGTTACCAAGACAAGAAGATGCAAAAAAAGAAGGTGAAAATTTTCAAAATATTTATTGAATTTATATAGATTTTACTACTAATGCATCTACTTCTAGACATTATTTTTAAGATTGCAACCTTTCATGCAAGTAGTCATATCTATACACTATTTTTCAAGTTTTGTTTTGATTAATTTTTTCTTTTTAGTAAAAATGGTAATTAAAATTCTCTTTTTTGTGAATGTTCTGATCAATACTGAAAGTCCCTTTAATTTATTTTTGTTTCTGCTCTTGTATTAAATCAATTTCTCATCCAATCATTCACATATCTTCAATACCTTTCGAACTGAATGACGAGCAGCAGTCGCAGCTGAAATGAAACAACAAAAAGCAACACTAGCAAAACAGCGAGAAGAATATGTCAGAAAATCCGCAACACTTCAACGTGAATTGGAAATTTTGAGACAACAGTGCGATGAAATCGGCAAAGAAGCTGGAGGACGAGAAAACAACCGAATCATCAAAGAAAATCAAAAACTCCAGGTACACATCAGTAAAATCATTGTTAGGAGAATATCAAGCCTGCCAGCGGATCACCTTTTCCTCCAAAAGTTACTTTTTGCAGGATTTGAACACTTTTTTTAACTTAGGGTTTCGCTGGCAGACCTGAAATCTCTTTCATTTATCTGGAATAGTTTCCTCTCATTTATTTTTTATTACGTAGGTTGAAATTCAAAATAAAATGAAGTCTATTCACAACGTGATCGATATGCTAAGTGGCATAATCGGGGATAAAGTAACTGTGGACGACTTGAAGAATAAATTCAAACCAGAATCTAACAAGCGTGCAAAAAGTCCAAAAGAAGAATTTCCGCCCGAAAAAATGGAGACGTCTGAGAAAACGGCGCCCCCTGAAACCGATAGGGATGTCAAATTCAGCAAAGATGACAAACCAGTTTACAATTTTGTGCATTATGATCCCGAAATGCACTGGTGTAAAGTCTGCGACATCTTTCCGAAAACAGCTAAGGAGTATTTGAACCACCTTCACAGCAATGAACACAAAGAAACTTGCTTGGTAAGTTGAAATTTTGATTCATACTTGGAATTAATCTTGATTATTTAAAATTCCATTAAAATAATTCAAATTTGTAGTGAATTGAACTTCTTTTTGTTATGTTAATAGAAAATAGTTTTGGTGGAAAGTTAACAAGCTTTTGTCATAATTATAGGAACGCAAAATTGTCGATATGCCGTGGCACGAGCACAATGGAGAGGGGTCAGAAAAAGAAGTGCCCTACTTTCCAGGCCTACCAACGAAAAGAACGCCAATAAAAGGTAAAATAAATTTTCAGTGGATCTTTACTAATATAGTACAATTCCGTAGCTTGAACGCAGAAACTGTGTTTTTCTCGGTATGTATTGAAGAAAACTGTGTTTTTAAATTGAAAGAAAATTATGCTGGTGCGATGTTATCGCATGTAACTCTAATATAATTTAACTTACATCTTCAAAGCTGAATCCAAAATCTATTGGAAGAAATTCGTTCTAATTTAAAAATGACAGAACTATGAAAGCATTTTAAGCAGTGTTCTGTGCTTCAATTGATAAAAAATTGTCAGTTTCGCGAATAATAGATAAAAAGTTTTCCTTTAATTTCTAAATTGAAATATTTCAATTTTTAAGATTTTAAAAGTAATTTTAAACACTGAATAGTAATTTTAATTTAATATTATGAGGCTCTCGCAATAAAACTATTTTTAATTGACTTTGCATTCTAAGAAAAACAATACCTGCAAAAGGACATCAAAACGTGTTTAAAGTATTAATTAATTTTTTTAGTCTACAATGTGCAAATCGTCCACTACACATTTAATTCATATGGAATAGAATAAAATCTTTCCTTATAGAAAAAAAGAGAGTTTGAGGTGTGAATTAAATGTTCTAACATCTAATATTTTCACTTTGGACTATTTGCACAGTGAATTTAGTATCGGAATTCACGAAACATCGCATTCACAGCAGAGAATTTTCTAGCAATCTCGATTAAATCCCATAGCTCTAGGTCACCGAAAAGGAGAATTAAGAAATCTAAAATCTACAAGTGTAGAATATCAATTTCTTAATATCTTAAGTTAATTTAACTCTCTTGAAATCAGGTCAATAATTTTCTTTGAAGAAAATAGTGAACAGTGTTAAACTCAGTTAGTGAAATGTGGTTTTTCGTGAGTACACTCGGTGTACTTTTATCTTCAGTGTCAGTGCAACGAGGATCGAGCTTCATTTAATTAAGTCTAATGTAGCATAATTATTTACTTCAGAAAGTTGTAAAATGTATCGCAGTTTCTCGACAAAATCATATGATGTAATCTTATAGATCGTATAATCTTATGATAAGAAAACTTTATTTGTAACTAAAATGCGAAGTGGTAGTAATTGTATTCAGGAGTGAAAATTGTAAACAATATATGTACTCTTTCATTCGCAAATAAAAAATGAATTATGATCACCGTCTTTTTCAGGTACATTTTTATTTTTTCAGTGACTGAAGCGCCGACAGAAAGCATAAGGTCATTTTACTTACGCTTAAAAAAAGTTTATGTAATTGTTTTATTTTCCTAAGCCCAAGCCTGTTTCTAATTTCTTATTTTTTTGATTCTAGGATTGCAATTCTTTAGTCCAGCTACCGCATGGTATTGCAAACTCTGCGATGCTTGGATCGGTGATCTTCACTGTGCTAGCCTTCACTTGAAGTCGAAGCGTCATTCCGAGAACTTTTCTGTAAGTTCTATCGACTTATTTAAAACGTTCAATATTCTTACACTGGAATTTTACTTTGTCTCTAACCATGAAATGTCTAATAAGTAGTATTTATCGTTCTTATTTCTTTACAGCGCTTTGTTGAACAGAATCCTCACTGGGAAACAGACTGGATGGCTGATCGTGAGAAGGCCTTCTCTGAGGAGAAGCACAAGCAAATCCAGCAAGAATTGCAGAAACAGAAGGAAGACGAGTTGCCGCCGCCACCTGTTTCAAAGCCCAAGAAGGCGAAAAAGAGCAAAAAGAAGTCAAAGAAAAGTAAGAAAAAAAAGGCAAAAAGTAGCAACAGCGACTCCAGCAGCGATTCCGATAATACAGATTCCGAATCTGACCAAGACACTTCGAAAAGTATCAGAGTGGCAATGAGAAACAAGATGAAAGCATCGACTCAAGCTATCTTAAATGAGGAAATTGACTATCATGGTATAAAATTAAAAGGACCCTGGGCACAAGTTGTCCAACAGCAGATGAAAGCTGCGAATTCTGAAAACCACGGACCCGAGTCAGACGAGAGACAGCTTTTAAATTCAATAAGAGACAAACTGAAAGCCAAGCAAGAGGAGGAGATCAAAGCCATGAATAACAGGAAGATGGGAATTGAAAAAACTATTCAGGAATCTGAACTCGAGCAAAACCCATACCAGAAGAATGAAGATGAACTCGCAGCCTGGGGGCCCAAAGAGCCACCAAAGCCTTTTTGGATAAAAAAAGATGAAGAGAAAAATCAGTCCGCAAAACCTGTTGAAGTTCCTGAACCGAAGGAAATGCCAAAACCTCACATGGGATTCTGGACAAAGCAGCAAGTCAATATGCCTCCTAAACCAGAAAGTAAATCCAACGAGAAGGAAGAAGAACGTGACCGAGAACGGGATCGCGAACGATATAAAGATGATCGAGATCGAAAGTTCGATCGTCGAGAGGATAAGTATGATAGATATGAGGATAAAAAATATGACAAGTACGAGAGAAGACGTGCTGGACGCGACCGAGACAGAGATCGTGATCGAGATCGCGAGAGGGACTATTACGATGATCGACGAAAACGAGATTCGGGGGAATCTCCTCGTCGTGATCGAAATTGGCGTGACAGTCCGAAAAGAGGTTACGACAAATACAAGGATCGAAGGGAAGGTAGCGACCCAAATGACGAGTCAAAATTTGAAAAAAAAGCCAATGAGGCAGCTTCCAAGTTCAAAAAAAACTCCGCTCCGGCGAAAAAACCTTCTACCCCCGTGACAAAAGGTAAGCTCCCTTTTATCGGGCGGCTTCCCCTTTTTAAAAAGAAGACCGAGGAGCCGAAGCTGCCTGAGAAAGAACCCGCTCCTCTTCCTTACACGCAAAGCAAATTCGAAAACACTCCGAAAGTTCCTAGTGACATTATTAATCCGCCAGGTGTCGTTCACATAACAAAGTTAGCTACACCTGTTACCTTAAACAACGCAGTCGCGAAGCCGCAGATGAAAATTCTCGTTGCTCCACCCCCTCCTGTTTTGAAGGAAAGTAAGCCGGCTTTGCAGGTAGTCGACATGGAGATCGAGGATCAGACAGAAGAACTCGTTATTGAGCAACCAATAATTGATCATCAGAAAGAAACTGCTAAGATCCCTGTCCCAGCTTCCTTGCCTCCGATGAATCAACCTCCACCTTCATTTTTGAATCAGCAACCACAGAATGACAAGCAACATTTTGTTCCTAATAGACCACCTCCAGGATATGGAAATCCTCCTTTCATCCAAAATCCACCTCCTAGATTCCAGGTACGACCACCTTTCGTTCAGAATCAGCAACCTCAGGTCCAAGCTCCTATCAACTATCCAAATCCACCACCTCCTTTAGGTGAAGCCATTGTTCCTGAACTTTCAGAAATACCAGAGCCTTCCGATAAACGTCCCGATGGTTCCAATCCTCTTCCCGAGGATCTTCAGGAAGCCTTGAATATTATCTTTCCCAAGGATGAGATACCAGAACCGAAACCAAATTTCCGAGAAAATACAGTCATGTACACTTCGATGTACAGCATGTTGGGTTGCGTTGGATATGGTCCAGAATATATGGACCATCCTCCACCAGAAATCACTCAACCAGAACAAGAAAGTGATACACAACCTGGACCCGATGATTTAAGAATGCTCGGCATTGATGAAGGTGATTGTGTTTTGTAAATGCTTTCAATCTTTCAAAGTTTCTCGCACAATCGAAGCGCAACAAGTGGGAGAAACTGATTTTTTTGTTATTACTATTCTTGAAAGTTGGTATTAGATACTATTCTAAAAGCAAATATTTTCAAAAATAGTGATAACATTTCGATGTACCGAGGTATTCTAAATGAAATCGAGTTTCGCGACAGATTAATTTTTCTAATTTGATTCTTGGTATTTTTAAGTGTCTCACACCGAAGCTTTTTTTCCTCTAGACGAAAATTATATTTTTTTTAGTTTGGCAGAGTATGCATGGAATGAAAGATGCATTAAAAGAGAACGAATTGAATGTTTTAGATTTCTGTGCTTCTTGTACAATAATGTGATTGTTGAGAATAATGGTTCAGTTTTGAAAGGTCGAAACACTATTTTGTGTATATTTTATTACTTATAGTGATCCTCTTGCAAAAACTGCGATCTTTATATGGAGGTGTATTCATGTCCATAAGTCTAGAAATTAAACTTTCCTATTCCATGAAAAAAGAACCGCAACTTTTTGTCATTGTACTGTAATTTCTGAGCGGAAAATTAGTGAGTAGTAAATAAATTACTAATTGTCTATTGTAGATTAGTGAACTTATTCGCATCCTTTGAAAATAAAAATTGTCATTCTTTTCACACAGAAAAGTACTCTTTAATTTTTCTGATAAGGGAAAGTCAAGTTTTTAAAATTCACAATAGGGAAATTTATCCTAATGAAGTGCAATTAATTATAAAATTAATTATTTCCACTTTGCAGAAACAAATTTATTAACGAATATATGTCAAAAAAATTCTTTACACCAATTTTTCGCGTGTAACAACCATTGTTTATAAATTAATTTATAAAACTTGCATTACAATCTAACATTTATCTATTAAACAATTATCTTCTTTTAATATTTTTTAGAGAATGCGGACGTTTAAAAAGTTTTTTTTTTAATTGATATTTCTACAACAATTTTAGTAAAAATGTTAAAAAATTGGTCTCAAAGTCCTAGACAAATAGTGTAATTTTGAAATTGGAATTCTGTAGCAATCCTCTCAGTATAAATTACCTCTTAAAAATTTAAGTATGTACTCTCTAAATAATTAAAATATCAGGCCATCTTCCCAACTATTTAAGATTGTACAAACGAGGAACTTAATCTTAGAATAAATCTTACAGCTTATGTCAGTGCTCCCAAGGAAATTAAATGCAAGAATAAAAAAATTCTATTCTTCAAAAATTTAAACTTCAAGGTATGAATTTTCTATCGCAAAGCTCTGACATTTTACTTTCGTCTGCATTTATTTTCCGAGGATCTCCTTTGATTTGTAGCTCTAAGATTGATATATCACACACCATGTCTTTTTTTCTAGAATGTACTTTTTCCCTATTAAATAATTTCGTTGACTTAGTGAATTATCAGGTGAAGTTATACAATTATTGTATACCTTGATCCTAGTAATGTGACAATGGCACGATGATCTTACTAGTAACACATCAGTTTTTACTAAGAAGTAACAAGATAAAGTATTTTTCTAAGACGATTTCTTACAAACGTTACAACATAGAAAAGTATTGCCAATAATATGACAATTTTAATGACACCAGTTACTTTCAATTCGTTATTCGACAACTTATTGAAACAACGTCACAACATATTTGAAATTTCAACGACACAACTAGTCCTAATATTTCTCACATCTAAAAACTGGGGCCTCGATAAAATAAGTACAATAAACGTCAAAAATTCAACATTGCAAACTTCGATTTTAACCCAGTTTTTAGAATTTAGTCTTCCATCTTTGTAAGCAGTAGATTTTGTCAAAACCTTTAAACAACTTCTTATCTAGAATAACACAAGGCATAAAATCTTTAACTAGCTAAAGCTGGCTAAAGAATTAAGACCTATAATGGAATGAAAATGTCTGGCAAAACTTCGCGAATGCAGTAAGAATGCTATGGTTATAAAATACAAACGATTCGTGGGAAACCTTTTTAGATTTTGAGAGATAAATTCCCAAACCGATATTTTCCTTTTTAAGCCGTGTTGAGGCCGAGCTTTACTTTTTTTTTTAGTACTGTTTAAATCTGGAGGACCAGTCCTGCACTTGAAATATTGTCTCCACCTCCTGCAGTTTGACTAGCTTCAGTACAAACGAGTACTGGTGCAATGCAAGCTTGAACTTCAATATGTTCGTTATCAATGTTAAAATTTTCGTCCCAACATGAGACGGGCTTGTTTTCATCAAGTACTATTCTTGATCCGGATTTTGTGGATGTCGAGAAACTGTCATCCATAATTAGAGTTGCTTTCTGCAAATCAACCTACAGAGAAAAATTTGTTTAACTATTACGGAGAAAAAATTTAATCCAAATAACAATGCAGATCTTCGAAAAAAAGTTCATAACTCACATCTTGTGAACCACAAACGTGTCGATGGGCAGTGAGTGAAGCTTTTGCAGCAGCAGCAACTGTATTCTTCCAGGAAGAATTCTTTACTGTAAAAATAGCTTGATACGCAAGCGTGTGAACGTGAATTCTAGTCAACTTCCTGGATTTCTCAACATTCTTGCTTTTCGTACGAATAAGTTTAAAGAGCATCCTCATCTGATCAAGAATTGTCGCAACTCTTGGGGTTGAATCTGTGACTAGAGATATGTTTCCGTACAACAAGGAGTTGTACAAGTTTCCGATTTCCTGTTCATTCATACCTAAACTATCAGCAAAAGGAATAACCTTATTACAGAGTTCGTTAAATAAATTCTGCTCAACAAACGAGGCCATTTCGAAGTGGATTTTTGTATCCTTTGGCTGACTTATCATTTGCTTGTGGACTTTCTGTAATCGACTAGAACGAACGCCTGAAAGAATTTCATTTCAAAATATAGGAATTAATTAACTGTAAGTTTTTGAGATTAATGATTCTTTTCGAAAATAATGTTCACCTGCTTCGAAAGGAAAACTATCCATCATTTGAAGACCACCGATGACTAGTAAATTGGGCTTAAAGTCCGGCAGGATTTTGTCGAGGTCTTCAAGTGCACTTATCATTGGATTATTGTTATCGTTGTGAAGAATATATCTAGAGATTAAAGAAGAATTTTACTTTTACGCTATAATCGAATATCTTAATTATACAATCCATTCTTTGTTAATTATGAGGACCTATTTGCCCGTGCACTAGTGTAAGGCCCCCAAGATTCGTGGCTTTTGTACTCAAGTATCAAATGTATGTCATCTCGCTTGGCTTCGCCTCCCACAATTCTAATTGCTTCTGGCATTATTTGCTGTAGTGATCGAGTCATTTTTGCAGCCAGGACAACATCGCAACCTTCCCTCACGAATCGAAGGGCCATCACGGCTGCATTTCCCCCGATCGACGAATAAGACGAAGATGCCTTTCGGGCTTTTGCAACCAATTCATCAAAGAGGACGCTATTTCCCATGAATCGTCTAAAAGGAAAAAGTTCAAACAATTAAATTAATTAACAATTCAAACATTCTAATCGTCTAACTCAAAGTTATTTTTTCAAATTTTCGAAACTCAAAACTGAAACAGAAAAAATTACGACGTGCAACTTAAAGAAGTCTGTATGGAGAAATATCTCAAATCTTCCCAGCAATTCCTAACATTAAGGTCTTCTACAAACGACATAAAAATTACAAAATTTTAACATTGGACTTTGAAGTAATCTCTAAAAATATGAAAACAATTCTTATAACTCAAAATTAGTCAGAATTAAATCTGTTTCAGGATGGAAAAAAGCACCTTTTTAAAAATTGATCTCTGACAGAAAAGTGACTTACTCAGCAGCTGCCCCATGACGAAAATAGTAAGCAAAGCTTTTGAGAAATTCTAAATCGGTATTAATTTCGTCAAAATGTTGAGGATTTCCTACATTTGGGGTATATTGAAGCAAGTCTTTGGCGTCAACGAAGACATCTGTACAGATTCCATAACCTATTGCCACTTTTGGAGTACCACTAACTTTATACCGATTTTCTAATCTTTCTAATCCATGTAAAACAGCCATAAGACGTTTCTGGAGTCCATTATCGTAATTTTTATAGTAAATAGCTATTAGCACAATTATTACTGTTAAAAAAGATCCGAATTTAAGTCCCTTTTTCCCCATTGTATACATCCCAAGGATTCCAAGATTTCACAAGCCGACGAGATGTCAAAAATGCAACCTAACCTCCTCCACGTGCTCCACGTCAACGACGTCAACGTGATAAGCGTGATAAGTAAGTCAAGTCAAGTCCTGTCAAGTCACCTATATATATGTCCACTATCCATGTCAATTGATGTCAATCAAAGGTCCAATGTTAGAAAAAACACGACAAACTCAAATATACGATTTTCAAATCAAATGAAAGAAAAATGCTGATTAATCTGATTATATATGCTGATTAAATTTAGAATTTATTCAATAATAGTTACACAATATTGATTAGTGAAAACACACACTGGGAGTCAAGTATACCTTATAGTCTCTTCTAAACATATCTATAAATTAGCTTAGGAATTTATTTTCAGGAAGACCTGCTTCTCAAGGAAAGCATTTCATTCTTAATCTAGTTTGAAACATTAAACCTATTATTACATAGTACAAAATGAGCTTAAATACTCGTCGCTGAAAGATAATCGAAGTTCAACAGTCTTGTTCTCAATTTCTGATTCCTATATAATTTTCCATCGGATTTTACGATACTCATTCAATTTAAACATTAAAATGTTAGTAATTTTAAAAATAAAATATATTTTATGAAGAGTACTATAAAACCGTGAATTTAGAGCGGAATCTTCATTAACGATATTTTGTATAATAACTAGATGTATAGTTCATAAATTATAATTACAGATCATGTTTTCTTGAACGAAAATAAACTATTTTTTAGCAAATTTTTAAATCTCAGCGTAAAATTACAACTAAACATGTCTGTAAGATATATCTATGTTGAATCTTATATGTACACTGAGTTTAATAATATTAATTTTTTATCAATAGATCACGTAAGAAATCACTTTTGGGAAATTATTTTAGAATAATTATAATTAGCCCAGAAATTATTTAAGAATAATCTTTTACAAAAAAAATAATTACTATGCAGCATTTTACAAAATACGCAGATTCTAAAATTATTAACTGATTGCCAGTTATTTTTAATATCACTCCCACAAAAAAGATCAATTCTGTTTAAATCTTTTTGTGAAAATTATGGAAGCCTTCAGCTGGAACTTCTTTACGAATCATCGGAATAATTTCAGTCCTAACGATATTTTCCTCGACCTTTTTAACATATGTATCACTTGTATTTACTTTCATGTGAAGCCGCATATGTTTTTTCAGATTATCCAACCTGTTACACCTCCGATCACAGAAATTACACTGATAAGGCATAGAATTGCTGTGAACAATAATGTGCCCATTCAGATGACTGACTTGTTTGAACTTTTTCCCACAAATAGTACAGAGGTGAGGTCTCTCATTCATATGTGCTGAAGCAATATGAGTTTGCAAATTCGTCTTTCTGACAAAAGTAGCTTTACATTCATCGCATTCAAAAGGCCTAACATTTGCATGAATTGCCAAATGAGACTTTAAAACATTCTTATGCTTAAAGTTCTTCTCGCAAAGGTGACATTGGAAAGGTCTCTCATCATTATGAACTTTTTTATGAACTGATAAATGTGCCAGTTGCTTAAACATCTTCGCACATAGTTCACATTGATATGTTCTTCCATCTTCATGAGCAGCACTCACGTGACGTCTTAAAGTGTCAGCCAAAGTATATCTTTTCCCACAGATTTTGCAACCAAATGGTTTTTCATTCGTGTGAGTCATTAGATGTCCATTCAGATTTCTTTTCTCTAGAAATCTTGCACCACAAACATCACATTGGTAGGGTTTGTCTCCATTGTGAATGTACATATGTTTCTTTAAAGAATTTGCCAAACTAAAACGTTTTGAACAGATAGTGCAGGAGAATTTTCGTTCTCCTGTGTGGACGAGCATATGAGATTTCACGTGACCTGATTGCTTGAATCGTTTTCCGCACACTTCGCATTCAAAGTTTCTTTCGTGTGTATGAGTGAAGATATGCCTCTCCAAAACGCTTTTAGTGGTAAATACTTTTTTACAGATGTCGCATTCAAAAAGACGAGTCGTTGGAAGATTAGGGTTTAACTTTGGATTCGATTCACTCGGGTGGGTCTGAGAATGAATTTTGAGAGCATCTAGTGACTCAAATTTGACACCACATTGACCACATTGAAGAGATCTGTAATCTGTGTGAGTTACAGAATGCTGGCTAAGATGTCCGAGCTGCTTGAAGCTTTTGTTGCAGACTCTACAAACGTAGGGTCTCTCGTTCGTGTGCGAACGAATGTGTCTTTTCAAAACACTCGGAAATTCGAATTTTTGGTCGCAGTAGCTACATTTTAACAAGGTTCCGTTCAACTTAAGCCGCTTTTCCCGGAGGTTTGATTTTTTTCGAAGAGTCGGTTGTTTAGATTTTGAAATCTTCTCGGAAGATATTTCCTTGGATTCCTTCACTAGCGAATTGTTACGAGTACTTGCAGGATTCTCTTTTTGATTAGGATTTTCGATTTCTGTGCCAAATTTACTATTGCGATTTTCAGATTGTTCCTTATGAGACTTACTCATGTGATTCTCATAAAGAGTCTGAGTACGGAATTTTTTTGAACATTTTGTGCACTCTAAATTATTCGCTTTGTGCGATTTTAGATGATTCGTTAAGTGTCCTAGTTTTGTGTATTTTTTGGGGCAGATTTTACATTTGTGAGGTTTTTTTTCTTTCAATTTTATAGGCGAAGTTTCTCCGCTTTCTGAAGTCGAATCTTCAGCAGGAGCTTCTTCATTTTTTATGGTAAAAAAGTTCAAAGTTTTGAAAGTTTTTGCAGAAATTACAGAAGATTTATTTTGACCAGTTTCTTTGTGAAATATTTCTTCACTAATTTCACTATCGTCGTGATTATGATCTTCATCATGATTATCGTCATCAGAAATAGAAGAAGTATCATCATGATCTTTGTTCTCCACTTTAAACTCCTCACAATCAAAATCTCTTTTCTCGTTACAATTAAAAGGAAAATTCTCATAGACGTTCCTATGAAAAAGGCATTCGTAAGGAAACTTTCCATCCTTGGAAAGAAAGGTTGCGTTTTGTAAAACCTGAACAAACTTAATACTTTCAAACCACGTTTTGTTTGTGTGCTTTTTCATCCACGATTTAATAATACTTTTAAAATTTCTTTCATTCGAGGAAAATTTTAGAACGTCTGCTGTAATTATACTGAATCCGTCCCACAATGAACACAATTCCTTAACGACTTTTTCAGTAAAATTTCGACCATTTCCAGATTGTAAAATACGAGGAATGCCGATGATTGTTAACACTTCTAGAAGTTGCATTGCTATTTTTTTGAAGTCATTACTTTTCATGGCTTTAAGTACAACATATCTTGATGTTCTGTCTTCATAGATAAATAAATATTTGTAAGGTGATGTATCTTCAGTCTGCATGTCTATTACATCAATTTGCCCTCTTTTTTGACTTTCAGACGGATTTTTTGAAAGAGGATCAATTATTCTCAGCGCATCCGCTTCATTCTCTAGTTGCGAGAAAGACTGAAAATATATTATTGTTTAATTTCAAGCGGTTTCAATTGGAAGTAAATACGTTTAAAATGTATTCAATATGAAATTATTTAATTTTAAGTCTTTTGAATTCAAATAATTTGTGGAAATTCACTCGCAGACAGGCTTGGAATAATTTAATAAGTAATTTATCCTAGATTAAAATTCTACATACGTAGAGAGTATTGTTAGCATCATTTAATAACTACCTCCTTTATCGAGTTTGCTGTTTCATCGTCATTTTCTTGTCTAACCGAAAAAAAATGCGAATTGACATTTGACATGTCATTCAGTGCACAAGAAAGTGTAATTGCCGGATTTAATAATTCAGCATTCATGCTGGCTCCAAAACGATCCGTTTCTAAAAAATGTATGCTTTTTATTGCAAACTGTGTTTGAAAAGTAACCTTAATTAAATTGAAATGTAATAAAAGCATAGAAAATGTAAAATATTGCAAATTCATATTATTTTACTCAATAAATTACTTTCTATAAAAACAAAATAATTAAAATATAAAAAAGTTTAGGTAGCATAAACATTTGGTTTAATCAAAAGAAATAAAATTGTATTTCACATATAGGAACTTCTTGGAATATAAAAACTACTGAAACAAATCTTTTTAAAACATCCTTTTTTAAAAACCGGCATTTCTTGTTTCTAAAATGTTTGAAAGGACGCCTTTTAAGAAATATGTAAGAAAACTAACCTGCAAAAGAATAAAAACCACTCCTAAATAGTTTAAAATTCCTTTCACAGGAAAGTGTTAATTTTAAAAAAAGATGCACATATTTAGGCTAATTATTTTCTGCTTTTTGAGCTGTTTAATTTCACTGGTATACATGAATATCCTTAAACATTTTTTTATATATATATAATTAATATCTAGAGAACCCAGCTTTTCCAGCTGATAGGTATCGATACTTGTGATATCGATATTAATCGAAATTGGCTTTCTTTTTTACAATAAATAAATATATTATCCAACAAAATATCGCTACTTAATTAATAAAATAAAAACAATAAATTTGCGGAAGCAAATTTACATTTATTTGTGTCATAAAAAATTAGGATATAGATAATTTGATAATAATTTTATACGTGTTTATCAATTTTTTGACTTCAGTAGTCAAGTGAATGACAGTTCATGAGTCGCCGGTATTTTGTAAACAAAGATAATTTTATTATATGTAGTGAAAATGTCATCTTCCGAGTTTTATGACCTTTTATATGGCAGTACATATATTCCGAAAATGACTCCTGTTCCAAAAATGCCAAAAACTCTTGAAAATGCAGAAAATAGCCCGTTTTGTGAATTTCGCATTGATAAGGTTTTATGCGAGCTTTTTCTTATTTATAGTTTCTAATATTTTAGATTTATTATAATTCTGTTATTATGTTTAATATGTAGGTATACTAACTAAATTGGATTAAATATTAATTGTTTAAAAAAATCACAACTTCTGGCAATTTATTTTTAGGTTATAAAAAAAATTCTTTTGGAAAAATATCATTTTGGAATCTTTCATGGATCTTCGATTTTTTAAATTCTTGTTATATTAAACTTCCTTTACATACAATTAAAAATCAAATATTTATGATTAAAGGTTCGATCCCGAAGACTTCACAAAGTTATCGAAGAATCAGCTGAGAAAGCAAAAATCGCCTACTTTAAAAATAAAGAACGGCATAAACCAGATTATGAATGCTTACTACAAAAACCTCAAGTCTATTATGTTTTAAAAATGAAAGAATATGCAGACCAACTTCCAACGATTGGTCTCCTTCCGGTAATTAAAAAGCTTATAATTAAGATTATTTAAACAATTAGAGCCGCACAATTAATGAAATTTAATTATAAAATTTTATAATCTTCAGAAATGGGAAGAAGATATCAAAAGGTTGATACCAAAAGATTTGAGAATGAAATTCTGCGAAACATTTGAGAATCAAATGAAAGAACTGAGAGAACGTTATTATCAAGCATTACATGAATTAGGAATAAGGCAAATTTTAAGAATGGAATGTGGCTGTGAATGGCCTGATTTATCAGATCCACCTTTCAAGTTGCCAGGACATACAGAACACAGAAATAAGTTCTTAAGAAATCGAAACCTGATAACAAAGAGATACTTTCTTTCTCATAAATTAATTAGAAACATAATCAGTAAAGCAGTAATTCTTCCTGAATTGTTGTGCGATTTTGGAAAATATCGAGCTCTCGGCTTCCTCGAATTGCCAAAGTATTTTAATATTTTGTATTGTATTTTAATTTGCTAAGCCTGCCAATTGCAATTTAAGCTTTTTCATTTTAAAGTTAAAAAATTGAAAACATTTGTGAGGTGCTCCAAACTGAATCGTTAAAAAGTTAACATTAATAAATAATTTCTTTTAATAATTACTGTACCTACAATTTTTATTAATTCATAACTTTCAGTTTTCAGGATTTGGTAGACGCGGATTTAAAGAAAGGAGTATTAATTATAACAAATTCATACTACAATAGTATTGTGAGGCTAATTTCTCAACCTCGATATTTACACGAAATATCAACGAATATTCTTCCTGACTTTTTAAACTGTGCCTCGAGGCTTCTTGCTCTTCAAATTATTCGTCGGTTGATAAACACAATTGAACATTTGCTGGATATTTTAAACGATTATTTCAGGATTCCAGTTTTAGCAGTAAGTTTAAATTTCCAAAGATTTATGCAAGACTATCATTTGTTTGTTATATTTTTATTTGTAAACTCCGAAGAATATTTTTCAGGAGTACATTAATCTTATTGTTGTTCTTCCTAGTTGAAACTGAAATGTGAAAACAACGAATTGTTCGTTGCACCCTTAATCCGCGATATTTTTTTTGTATTTCATTCTTTCATTGACAATATCGCAAACGCAGCTCGTCAATTACCAGCTTTAGAATCTTGGATAAACATTAAAACTCGAAACGAATTTATACCAATTGTTTTACCAGAATGGTATTTACAACAATCGCATCAACGAATTGCTCACAATCTAGAGACAATGTTCCAACCGATAAATACATATGTGGAGAAATTTCACGAGCAATTTAAAGTCGTCTACAACCCAAACACGCATGAAGATATTATTAATTATATCGCAGAAGGTCACGATTTTGTAACTTGTTTAGATAAAGTTGACGAATTCAAAAATTTTGTTTCGGAAATTAATGGCATCGTATGTTCTAATTATTTAATTTAATTTAAATTATTTATTCTCTTTATTCAAAATATTTTACTGATTTTGGAATATAATTTCAGACTGGATTCGAGTACTTTCCAGTTGGAAAACTTTGCCAAAAGGAGGCAAAAATGGGATTAAAAGTCTACGTAGAAGATGTGCAAGATCTCATAATTAGAGAATTGATTAAAAGACACAGAAATTTCAATCTTGAAATATGCAAAGAGTTTGAAGAATTAGCCGAAAAAGCTTTAAATGTTCCGCAAAATACGAAAGACTTACTCCAATTAGGTAAAATATTGAAACCACATTTAAACATATATTCTAAATTTGAATTTATAAAGTTTGAATTCTAATTACAGGAAAATACATGCTTTATGCAACTACGACTTTATTAACCCAACTAAGTGAAAAAGTCTCGCTTTCTTTGTTCATGATGGCTTCCCTACTTGAAATGACAACTTTGCACAAAGATCACATCGAGTTAAACAATACAACAGTGAATTGGTTACAGAGAATTAAACCGATCTTCGAGCAAAACAGTTCGATGTTTGAACAAAAGAAATTCGAATTGGAGGAACAGCTACAAAGTAGAATTAATACTCTGATTACTCAAATTGATGAAATGTTTCCAAGGCTGGTGATAATGGATGATATGGACGATGGAAAACGAATAAACGAATATATCGAGGACATGCGAAAACTTGTTCGTGGACTTGATCGAATGGACGATCAGGTTGAGTGGATAAATCGAGAAGAAGAACTTTTTCAATTTCCTCTCAGTGTTTATCCCAAAATCAAGGAATTGAAAGAAATTATTTTGCCTTATTATGCTCTCATATATCGTGCTTATCAATGGAAAAGAGATATGGGTGTCTGGATGGATGGTCCGTTCGAATATCTTGATGCCAATGATATTGACTATAAAACGTCAGAATACTTTACAGACTTCTCGAAGATTAGCAAGACTTTTAAAACGAAGATCAAAATGCATATTGCGATGGGATATCCCTACAGGTATTTCTTTTCAGGAAGAAAAATGTGATAATCAAATTTGACTTGTGAAAAATGAAAAGTACTAGATATTTTTAATAGTTTTGCAGGTTCAGTAGATGATCCAGATCCTTTTCAACAACCTGCTCCTGCAAAATTGTGCTACCAATTATTAGAAGAAGTCAAATGGTTCAAGGTACTTTGAATACTTGAAACAAGTAACTTATAATAATTAACTTTAAGTTAAGCTTATTAAATTTTTAAATAACATTGTTAATATTTCTCAGCAATATGTGCCTTTGGCTCTTTGTTTTTGCAATCCAGCCCTTCGTCAAAGACATTGGGACGATATGTCGGAAATTGCTGGTTTTGATTTAACCCCTAATGCTGGAACAACTTTGAGAAAGATAGTCGCTTTGGATCTTCTTGATAATCTGGATGAGTAAGTTTTAATAAATTATAAAATAATTAATAGAGAGGTAGATTAAGAATCTTTATTTAATTTATGTTTTTCAGATATGATATTATAAGTACAAGTGCAACGAAGGAACTCGCTTTACAACAACTTCTTGATAAAATGACCCACGATTGGGACGAGGTTGTTTTTAATACTATGCCTTTCAAGGACACCGGAGTTAATATTCTAACACAATTAGATGAAATAATAGCATTGTTAGAAGAACATATCGTTAAAGTTCAAGCAATGAGAGGCTCTGCGTTTGTGAAGCCGATTGAAGAGGAAGTTAAAGTTTTTTATGAATTGCTTCTGCGAATGCAACGCACGATTGAAGAATGGACCAAGGTTTGAAATTCTACTTAAAGGCTTTTAAAAAATCTGAGAAAGAAAGTGTGGAAAAGTAAAGGAATTTTTTAATATTGCAGGTACAAGTTCAGTGGATGTACCTTTTGCCAATTTTTTCAAGTAAAGATATCGTAGCACAGTTACCTGAAGAAGGAATTTTATTTTTTGAAGTTGATGGAACTTTTCGTAAATCAATGAATGGAGTGTTTAGAGAACCGAGAGTCAGAGAAACTGCAGGTTCTGTACGTATTTATTTAATATAAGAATTTTTTGAAATTGCTCTTGAAAGGGAAAGCAAAAGAAGTTCGAAACATTTTCATTGGAAGTGAATTTTCACTAACCATGTTTATTCAATTTTAAAACTTGCATGGTTTATTAATATTTCAGTTCGGACTTTACGAAAGTATGAAAGATGCAAACGAAACCATGGAAAAAGTACACGAAGGAGTTGTAAATTATTTGGAAAAGAAGAGATTATTTTTTCCTCGATTTTTCTTTCTCAGCAACGATGACATGCTTGAAATTCTTTCAGAAACGAAAGATCCACTTCGTGTGCAACCTCATTTAAAAAAATGCTTCGAAGGAATCGCTAAACTTGGGTATTTGAGAAGCCCACTCAATTAAAAATTAATTTAGTTTTGAAAATCTGGTAACAACATTAATAAATAATTGATTTTTTTACAGATTTAACGATGAATTGGAAATTTACTCAATGTTTAGTGACGATAAAGAGGAAATCAAGATGGAAGATTTAATTTCTACATCTGCTGCTCGAGGCTGCGTTGAAAAATGGCTTGTTCAGGTATCATAACTTTGATACTCTGACCTTTAGTAAACAATTAAGACTCCTACAATAAAAGAAGGTGCTTGATTTTTTTAAATGAGCAATTTTTTAAAATGAGCTATTGAAAAGAATCATAAAGCTTTAAATTATAAATCGTAAATTAGAAATTTGTAACTTTAGGTTGAAGAGCAAATGGTGAAGTCAATAAGACACGAAGTTTTGATGAGCTATCGAGACTACGAAATAAACGAAAGAGTTTCCTGGGTTCTAATCTGGCCAGGAATGGTAGTTCTCTGCGTCTCTCAAATTTACTGGAGTATCGATGTGCAAAATAGTTTAATAACTCACATGATATCTGTTATGGAATCTCTTTACGATAAACTTAAAAGACAGATTTTTGATATGGTGAATCTAGTAAAAGGTAATCCAAAAAAATATTACAAATTGTATAATTTGAAGTTATTTTAACTCGAAATTATTTTAATTTCATTTCATTTCAATTTGAAACTTTAACTTACGAAAATTTTGATAATATTAGGAAAATTATCAAAGCAAAATCGAACAACATTGAACGCTCTGATAACAATTGATGTGCATGCATACGATGTAGTGAAATTGTTAATCGATAAGAAAATCACCAACGAAACTGATTTCGAATGGTTAGCACAATTGCGATATTATTGGGAAGATGACGTTTTCGTGAGAATAATAAATGCAACTGTTCCCTACGCTTATGAATATTTAGGAAATTGCCCTCGTTTGGTCATAACGCCATTAACCGACCGGTAGAGTTTATTATTTCGATTTTATTTAATATTTTTGCCTTTAATTAACTTCCTTACGGATATTATTAACTGTTATTTTTATTTCTAGATGCTATCGAACATTAATTGGAGCCTACTCTCTGCATTTGAACGGAGCCCCTGAAGGTCCAGCCGGGACTGGAAAAACGGAATCAACGAAAGACTTAGCAAGAGCTCTTGCCGTTCAATGTGTAGTCTTTAATTGCTCAGAAGGTCTCGACTACAAAAATATGGGAAAATTCTTCAAAGGCCTCGCGTCTTGTGGAGCCTGGGCCTGTTTTGACGAATTTAATCGAATAGAACTCGAAGTTTTATCAGTCGTAGCTCAACAAATTCTCTGCATCATTCAAGCAGTTCGTGGACACCTTGAAAAATTCATTTTCGAAGGAACGGAATTGAGTCTCAACCCTGCAGTCTACGTCTGTATCACGATGAATCCAGGCTATGCTGGAAGATCCGAGCTACCAGATAATTTGAAAGTCTTATTCAGAACGGTAGCTATGATGGTTCCGGATTACGCAATGATCGGAGAAATATTCCTATATTCTTCCGGATTTACTGATGCAAGAGTCCTCTCAGTAAAAATTGTTACGACTTATAAACTCTGCTCGGAACAACTTTCTTCGCAATCGCATTACGATTACGGGATGAGAGCTGTGAAGACTGTTTTAACTGCAGCACAGAATATGAAACTCAAGTTCCCGAATGAAGATGAGATGATATTGATGCTGAGGTCGATTATAGATGTTAATTTACCCAAATTTTTGGCTCATGATGTTCCTCTCTTCGAGGGAATTATTTCGGATCTTTTTCCGGGAATCGCGTTACCGACTCCGGATTATGAAGTTCTTTTGAAAGCGATCAAGGAAGTTACGAAGAGGAGGAATTTACAACCAGTTGATGGATTTCTGCTAAAGATTATTCAGGTTTGTCAAACTTCTTAATTTTCTTTTTTTTTTTTTTTGCGGAAACTTTGAAAAATGATTTCTCAATTAAATTACATTTTTAGGTATTCGAGATGATGATAGTAAGACACGGTTTTATGCTCGTTGGTGATCCTTGTGGAGGAAAAACGAGTTGTTTGCATACTCTTGCAGATACTTTGACCTTGATGAAAGAGTGGGGAGACGAAAATGGAGCAACAACAAAATTCTTTACCATGAATCCAAAAGCGATCACAATGGGTCAACTTTATGGTCAATTTGATCCAGTTTCTTCTGAATGGACAGATGGTATTTGCGCTGTGGCTTTTCGTCGCTTCTGTGCTGAAGAAACACCAGACAGGAAATGGCTAATCTTCGATGGACCAGTGGATGCTGTTTGGATTGAAAACTTGAACACAGTCCTAGACGACAATAAAAAATTGTGCCTGACTTCGGGCGAGGTAATGCAAATGACAAACGTGATGTCAATGATTTTCGAAGCTATGGATCTACTTCAAGCTTCACCAGCCACAGTTTCAAGATGTGGAATGATTTATATCGAACCCCACGTCCTAGGATGGCGACCATTCGCAAAATCCTGGGTCAATCAAGTTAATCCAGTTTGGAGAGAAGGCAACGAAGCACTCCTGGAAGAAATTTTTGAGTGGCTGATGGATCCTTGCCTCGACTTTGTTCGTAAAAAATGTCGTCTTCCAATCACTGCTGGTCAGATTAATCAAGTCACGTCGACTTTGAATCTACTGGAAATGTATATGAATGACGCAGTTGAGGAGGCTCAGAAAGATTATGAAGATTATATTGTGCCTTGGATTCAAGCTTCATTTCTGATGGCAATGGTCTGGGGAGTCGGTGGAACTTTAGATTCCGATTCTCGAGCTGCGTTTAATGAATTCTATATAAGTTTTTGGAAAAATGAACACCCTGAGAAACGAGTACCAGCTGCAATCGGAGAGGCTACAATTTCTTTACCAGGAGAGGGACTGATTCACGATAATTATTACGTTTTCAAGGGAAAAGGTGCTTGGAAGAATTTTGGGGATCTGGCGAAAGTAGAGAAACTTGTGGAAACCCAGAGTATTAGTCAGATGGTGGTTCCGACTATTGATACTATGAAGTATCAGAATATGTTTATGAAGCATATCAAAAATAAGAAGAGATTTCTCTTATATGGGGAGACTGGAACGGGAAAAAGCTTTTATATTCAGGATCTAATGATGAACAAATTAGAGGAAGAAAAGTACCTTCCTAATTTTATTACTTTCACGCCCAAAACTACAGCTGCTCAGACGCAGGAACTTGTTCTTTCTAAACTATTTAGGAGGCGAAAAGGACATTATGGACCGATGGGTGGTGCTTATTGTGTCGTTTTTATTGACGATGTTAATATGCCTACTAAGGAGGTTTATGGTGCACAACCTGCTATTGAATTGTTGAGGCAGTTCTTCGATCATGAACAATGGTAATAATAATAATAAATCTTTATTTCTTTTCAATATGATAAATAATTGATGTACTGGATTTAAACTTTACAGGTTCGACTTGAAAGAACCACAAACGATAAAAGTTTACGACATAATGTTCCTCTGTGCAATGGCTCCACCAGGAGGAAGTCGACAAGAACTCTACCACAGATTTCTGAGACACTTCAATCTTTACACAATCAGCAATTTCTCCAAAGAAAGCATATTCAGAATCTTCACGAGTGTCGCTTTAGTTGGATTAAAAAGAAATGGATTTCCAACAGATGTTTTGATGACAATCAACAATATTGTGACTGCTACAATGTTCGTTTTCAGCAGTGCGATTAGCGACCTTAGACCTACTCCAGCAAAATCACACTATCTTTTTAATTTGAGAGACTTTGCAAGAGTCATTACTGGATGCACGATGATAAAAAAAGAATCTGTTGAATCTAAACTGACTTTTATCAGACTCTGGGTTCATGAGATCCTTCGAGTTTTTGGAGATCGTCTTATCGATACTAAAGATCGTCAATGGCTCTTTGAAAAAACCAAGGAAACAGTCCTAAGTATCTTTAGAGAGCCTTTCGATTATGTTTTTGAACATTTACCCAAGTTTGATGACCAGTTGACTGAAGAAAGCATGAAAAGTTTAATATTTGGTAACTTCATGGATGTTGATGCAATTCAAGAAGACAGAAAGTACGAGGAAATTTTATCTATGGAAGATTACAAAGACGTCGCACTCTCGTGTTTAGAAGACTACAACAATACCCATAAAAATAAGATGGATATTGTTTTATTTCGTTATGCGTTGGAACACCTGGCTCGAATTTGTAGAATTATTGCCACTCCGTGTGGAAGTTTATTAATGGTGGGGGTTGGAGGATCTGGAAGACAATCTTTAACTAGACTTGCAGCCAGTAAGACTTTTATTCCTTTTGATTCTTCAATTTTATGTATTCATTTACCTTACATTTTAAATCTTTAGGTATGGCAGGCTACGCACTATTTCAACCAGAAATCGGAAGTGCTTACGGAGTGAACGAATGGAGAGACGATATTAAAAAAGTCTTAAAAAATTCCGGAGGGACTGGAAAAGACTTGGTCTTTCTTTTCACTGAGGGTCAAGTTAAAGAAGAAAGTTTTCTCGGCGATATTGACAGTCTTCTAAATTCTGGCGAAGTTCCAAATCTCTTTACGACTGAAGAGAGACAAGAAATAATTGAATTAACGAGACTAGCAGCTCAGGGTGGAAATCGAAATCTGGATATTTCGATTCTTGCAGTCCTTGGATTTTTTGTAAATCGATGCAAAGAAAAGCTCCATATTATGCTTTGCTTCAGCCCAGTTGGTGACTCTTTTAGAACTAGATTGCGACTTTATCCAAGTTTGGTCAACTGTTGCACAATCGACTGGTTTGAAATCTGGCCTGAAGACGCTTTGGAACAAGTTGCTGTAAGATTCACGACTGATTTAAACGTCGAGGAAAACATTAAAGTCAACGCTGTCGTCGCTTGCAAATTTTTCCATATTTGTGCAAAAGATATTAGTACTCGATTTTATGAGTCCTCTGGAAGGAAAACTTACATCACGTCGGCCGCGTTTTTGGATTTGATTAGAGCCTACAGCGATTTGATGACTTCAAAGCAGGAAGAATTAACGCTTGCTAGGTTAATTGCTTGCTGAAATTATTATTTTAATTGAATGCATTTTTTGTTGAAACTATTATTAAAGAATTTTTTTTCAGGGATCGTTATTTGAACGGTTTGGATAAATTGGAATTTGCAGCGCAGCAAGTTGAGAAGATGAAAGAGATTCTTTTCGCTTTGAGACCTGAGCTTGAATCTTCGGCTAAATTAACAGCAGAAACGATGAAGAAGATCGAAAGTGAGAATATCGCGGTTGAGAGAGCAACGACTTTAGTTAAAAAGGACGAAAAAGCGGCAAATGCTCAAGCAGAAATTGCCGGCGCCTTGAAAGCAGAATGTGAAGCTGATTTGGCAGAAGCTCTACCGATTCTTGAAGAAGCCATAGGTAGACTAAGATTATAATTTATATTCCGTTTCCATATTACTTGACATTACATATTGAATCTTTACAGCTGCTTTGAATACTTTGAAACCTGCGGACATAACACTGGTGAAGTCGATGAAAAATCCACCCCAAGGAGTGAAACTAGTGATGGCAGCGATTTGCGTTATGTTGAATATTCCTCCTGACAGAATAAATGATCCAACAACTGGTGGAAAAATTCTAGACTATTGGGGTCCTAGTAAAAGAATACTGAGCGATATAAAGTTCCTCGATTACCTGAGAGACTATGACAAGGACAATATTCCGGTTCAAACAATGCAGGTAATTTTTTTATTTACAGTTACTAGATCAATAGAATCAAATTATTTATTCCTAACTTAAAATTTAATTCTTTTTTTCTTTAGACCATAAAACGGGTTTATCTAACTGACAAGAGTTTCGAGCCTAAAATAGTCGCAAAGGCATCTTCAGCAGCTGAAGGTCTTTGTAAGTGGGTCCGTGCGATGGTTCTCTACGATAAAGTAGCGAAAGTAGTAGCACCCAAAAGAGAAAAATTAGCTGCCGCGGAAAAATCCTTTGAAGATGTCATGGCTATTTTGACTGCAAAGCGCGAGGCCTTGGCAGAACTTAATGAAAAATTGGCTGCTTTAAACATCAGCCTTCAAAATATTTTGGCAAAGAAAATAGATCTTGAAAACCAGGTAAAGAGAAACTAAAATAATTAGGAATGATCTAATTTATAATATGTTCCTCTTTTTTTATCTAGGTGACAAATTGCAAAAATAAATTGATGCGAGCTGAGAAGCTTATAAGTGGACTAGGTGGAGAAAAAGATCGATGGATGATGAGTGCAGAAAATCTTCAGAAAGCTTACGATACTTTACCCGGTGACATTTTAATTTCCTGTGGGATGATTGCTTATTTGGGACCATTTACGACAGCCTATCGGGTAGAAAATATAGAAAAGTGGCGACAATACATCAAGAACTTAAAGATTCCTTGCTCAGAAGTATATAATTTTATCGAGGTTTTAGGTTCTGAAATAAAAATCAACTCGTGGCATATCTACGGTTTGCCTCGAGATTCTTTCTCCACTGAAAATGCAATCATAATGGATAATTCAATGAGGTGGAGTCTCTTTGTTGATCCCCAGAGTCAAGCGAATAAGTGGATTCGAAATATGGAGAAGCTGAGTGAACTAGAAGTCGTTAAATTAACAGATAAAAATTATATGGACATAGTAGAGCAGTGTCTGGAATATGGAAAGCCTGTTTTGATAGAAAACATCGGAGAAGTATTAGATGCTCCCCTGGATCCAATTTTAACCAAAAATATTTACAAAATAGCAGGAATCTGGTATGTCAATTTAGGGGAGAAAAGTGTCGAATACAATTTGAAGTTCAGATTATATATGACAACAAAACTTCGAAACCCTCATTATTTGCCAGAAATCTACAATAAAGTGACTCTGGTTAATTTCGCTTTGACGATTGAAGGATTGGAGGATCAACTACTCGGAATTGTGGTAGCGAAAGAGAGACCTGATCTTCAGGAAAAAAGGGAATATTTAATAGTTCAAGGTGCTGCGAATAAAAAGGCATTAAAGCAGGTTGAAGATAATATTCTAAGAACCTTGTCCGTTTCGGGAGCGACTATCTTGGAAGACGAGGAAGCGATTGAAATTTTGGACTCTTCTAAAATTCTCTCTTTGGATATTATTAAGAAACAAGAATCTGCGAAAGAGACTGAAGCAAAAATCGAAACCTTCAGACAAAGTTACAGACCAATTGCAAAACATAGTTCTTCACTTTATTACACAATTACTGACTTGCCTAATATTGATCCTATGTACCAATATTCTTTGGCTTGGTTTATCAATCTCTATGTTTTGTCCATTGAAACGGCGAACAAGAGCAAAATCTTAGAAAGAAGATTGGCCTTCTTGAGAGAAACTTTTACTTATAATTTATATCAAAATGTCTGTCGGTCTTTGTTTGAGAAGGACAAGGTTAGTGTTTATTTTAGTTTCTTTGAATCGAATAGGATTTACTTTTAAATTTTATTAAATTAATATTAGATTTTAAATTGTCTTTGTAGCTCTTGTATTCCTTTGTACTCTGCACGACAATTTTGCTCGCAAATGGGGAGATTAATCGAGATGAAATGATGTTTTTCTTAACTGGTGGAATAGCATTGGGAAATGAAATTGCAAATCCAGCCTCAAGTTGGCTTTCTGATAAATCTTGGGATGAAATCTCTCGTGTTAATGTCCTGCCTTCCTTTACAAACTTCATAAATAGCTTTACTCAAAATCTGAATTCTTGGCAGAAATTTTATGACTTGACAAGTCCACAAAACTTTCCTTTTCCTGAACCTTGGGAGAGTAAATTAACCATGTTTCAAAAACTGATTATTATGAGATTAATCAGACCAGATAAAGTTACTGCAAAGGTGATGCAATTTGTGGAAAGAGCGATGGGAATGAAATTTGTGACACCACCTCCATTCGATCTCTCAAAATCCTACGCTGATTCAAATTGCCTTGTGCCCTTGATTTTTATCCTATCACCCGGATCTGATCCAATGAGCGCTTTGTCAAGTTTCGCAGAAAGTATGGAATATTCCTCGAGGTTTACTTCCATTTCTTTGGGACAAGGTCAAGGACCAATTGCTCAAAAACTCATTGAACAAGGTCAGAATGAAGGATCTTGGGTCTGTCTACAAAATTGTCATCTTGCTGTTTCTTGGATGTCACAACTAGAAAAAATTTGTGAAAATTTCGACACGAGAAATACCTCGATTAATTTTAGACTTTGGTTAACTAGTTATCCTTCAGATAAATTCCCGATTACGGTTTTGCAAAATGGAGTGAAAATGACGAACGAACCACCCATGGGACTTCAACCAAATTTATTAAGGTAGACTCTTTAATATATTAAGTTGGCAACTATCGCTGTAATATTTAAAATCTTTGATACGAATATAAAGTGTTTTATTTTTAGATCTTATAAGTCAGAACCAGTCAAAGACCCAGAATTTTATGAAGGTTGCCCAGGAAAGGAGAAAACTTTTACGAGATTATTGTACGGTTTATGCTTTTTTCATGCAGTTGTACAAGAGAGACGAAATTATGGTCCACAAGGCTGGAATATTCAATATGGTATATAAGAAATTTTTCCAGAAAATATTTATCAGCCACTATGTGATTTATAATTTTGTAATTTTTAAACTTTCAGGTTTCAACGAATCCGATTTTCAAATTTCAGTTCAACAACTTCAGATATTTATCAACGATTACGAGGACGTTCCTTTTAAAGCAATTCTTTATCTAACTGGTGAATGTAATTATGGTGGAAGAGTGACTGACGATAGAGATCGAAGGTGTTTAAATACGATTCTACAGGACTTTTATAATCCGAAAGTCATTTCGGATCCTAATTATACTTTTTCGAACGTGGGACCTGAATATTCTCTTCCTAAGAGGCAAGTTTCCATAAATCAAAAAAAAGTCACAAATCTTTTGAAAGATCTACTTCTCCTCTACAATAATTTTTCCTAATTTATTATTTTTTATAGATTCGAGTACAAAGATTATATAAAACAAATAGAATCTATCCCCTTCACACCAACTCCTGAAGTGCTTGGACTACATATGAATGCTGGAATAACAAGAGAACTTGATATTTCGAAATCTTTCTTTGATTCTATGGTTCGATTACAAGGAACAGTTGGAGTAGGCGAAACATCGAAACAGGACGAATTACTTTTAAATATGAAAAAGGATATTTATGATCGACTTCCTGATTTATTTGATATCGAAGAAGCTCAGAAAATGTATCCAGTATCGTACATGGAATCAATGAACACTGTTTTAACTCAAGAAATGGAGAGATACAACATACTTTTGAAGGAAATCAAAACATCGCTCATAATGCTGGAAAAAGCTATCCAGGGAATGATAGTTATGACGCCAGCTCTCGAGGTAAAATTAAAATTTCGTTATTTAGGCTAAACGTTCAGAAATTGAAAATTGTAATTTTATCATAGCAGATTGTATAAATTAATTAAATTCTTATTTTGTGTAGACGCTTTCTTTTTACATGCTGAGTGCGAAACTCCCTCCCACCTGGGCAAAAGCAAGTGCTTATCCGACTTTGAAACCACTACCCAGTTTTATAAACGATTTTCTCGAGCGACTCAGTTTCTTAAGAAAGTGGTTAGAAAATGGAAAACCACCGACTTTCTGGATATCAGGATTTTCATTCGTTCATGCTTTTTTAACTGGGGCTACGCAGAATTTCGCAAGAAAGTATAAAATACCGATCGACAGGATTGATTTCAATTTTGAGGTGAGTTTACTTTCCTGATAAGCACCCTGATAGATAAGCACTCAGATAAACACCCAGATAATTAATAATTTATAAATTTTCATTTTAGGTTTTATCAACGTTTGAATCCAGTGTAGCTCCAAAGGATGGTGTTTATGTTTATGGGATGTTTCTTGTTGGGGCTAGATGGGACATGAACAAAATGATACTCGCGGAAAGTATTCCAAAAATTCTTTGGGATGAAATGCCTCTGGTTTGGTTTAAACCGACAGAGGTGGATAATATTGAAATTGGGGGACGTTATGAATGTCCTTTATATATAACTTCTGCCCGATTTGGAATCCTAAAAACTACAGGACATTCTTCCAACTACGTCCTGTCGATATTGCTAGATAGCAATATAGACGTGAGTCATTGGATTAAAAGAGGTCTTGCACTTTTATGTCAACTTGACGATTGAAAGAAATTATCAACTCTGTCATGTAGGTAGTAAAATACATTTCACCAGAGCTCAATTCTGTTGTCGTTGAAAATTCCTATTTTTAAGTTGTTTATTTTCAAGAATCACTCTTTACCAAATTAGATTTTGCAAGAGTCTTATAATTTATCCTACGACCTTGATCGGAGGCAAGAGGAACCTGAAAAGGGACTTACATACTTATGTTAACTTCATCCAGTTTTATATCCTTCAGATTCTGCAAACAAAACATTTTTATAAATTAAAAATACAATATTTTTTAAAACTACTTTGGAATTAGCTAAAGAAAATAATGATTTACCTGCTTCCTGCTTACATATTGCCCAGTAATCTCTTGATAATCCCAAATATGGCACTGCACTTCACTCGTAAAATAATGCACAAATTTTAAAGAAAATATTTAAATCGATCCTAAATTTTGATTTTAATTTAAGTTCATAATTTGAATTTAATACCCAAATAGAATTACAAATAAAAATATAGACTCCGTTTAATATTAATTTAATAAGATTTAAAAAAAAAAAAAAAAAAAAACTAATAATGAAATTCAACAATATGACTTCCAATAAAAAAGAGCAATTTTCTAGTCTTAACCTGTATGTTTGAAAACCGAGATTTTTTTATAAAGTAGACCCAAAACCGGCCATCTTTGCAAAGTGTTAATAACGTGTAAGATCTTTATCCTAACACCGAAACTTATAGAAAATTGTCTGATAATATATAATATCTAAAGGTTCCCCGACCGAAAAAAGTTTGGAAAAACAGGCAAAAGTGCCAACGGATCGTCACCTTACGGATTTCACGCACGACTTTGTGAAAAAAGTACTAAAATTGTTTTCAATGACATGGCGAAATCGACGAAATCAAGAACTTTTATTCCCGGAACTCGAATGTTGAAAAAAGCTATTAAATTCACTTTGATTTTCCGTAATTCTTATATTAATTTGTTTGTCACTGGTTCCGATTGTTGATTCAACTTGAATTTGGACAAAAACTGTTGAAAATTATATATTTTTAACTTAAAATTCACGAGCTCCACGCAACACGGTTTCAATTCTTGGAACGGACGTTTTCAACTAGTTAAACATTGTCGACCAACCGTCGATTTGAATAAGGAACACGAATTTCAATTTGCGATAATTTAATTTTTTGGGCTCCTTTTGATCCAAAACTTGCAAGTTTGTAAGAAAAAGGGGTTTATTACTTTTCTAATCTATATTGAGGCTTATTATCAGATGAGAAAATGCATAATATTCTAAAAATAATTCAATTTTCAAAATTCGCCAAATTGACCATGAATGCGCATGCGTTAACTTCAAAAGTGATGGCGGTAAAATTCAAACTAACGAATAGAATGTTTTTGGTTGATTTAACTATTAGATTTAAATGTTTATTTAAAAATTCATACAAAAACAATTAATAATTAAGTACTTAAAAAATTCAACGCTTTAAGGAAGTTATTAAAGAAAGTAATTTTATGAATACTTATTTCTATTTAATGCGTGAGCAGGGTTTCAATCTTCTATAGGTCAGCCCTGAACGTGAATATTAAAAAAAATATGACAAATAAATATTTTATTGATTAAAAAATACCTTCAGGCCCGTAACAATTAGTTTTTATTTCACATCTTAAATATCTTTTAATTTTTAATTTATGCTCTTCAAAATTTCTTAGATTTATAAAAATACTAAATAAAAGCAGAATTCTATTGAGAACCACTGAATGTTTCTATAGTGTTCGTATAGTGTAGTGGGGGGGCGATGCAAACCAGTGCTCCGTGGGTGTGTGACACGGTGTGTGTGCTGTCGAGTTTCCTGCTGGTACATTTGTGAAAAACTGCCCACGGGGGCCCCACCCGGAACAACTAAAAAATGTAAGTGGTGTTCAAAATTGTGTTTCGAACCCTGGAAAAAAGTTTATCCATCGATAAATTCAAGAAAAGCCGGCAAACGCCTAACCGTGGTAGTGATCAATGAACTCTGCTTGCCGTCGTGTTTTGGGGCGTGCTATCCTTACAGACAGAAGGACGGACAGACAGACAGACATAAACTCTAAAAAGTGTTTTTTATTTATTATTTTTTATTCTAAATTCATAAAGAAAATAAAATTTTTTCTGTATTTCCGAAATAAAACTCTGTGTGCTACTTGACCTCTTGACCGTTTCGTCCAGGATTCTGCATTTCTGTTAGAAATGGCGTTGTGAACATCTTCGCTGGAAACTTTATAGATACGAGATGAAAAGGGCTAATGAGGGAATTAATATTTTAGAACAGAAAAAACTTGGTTATTTTATGGTTTTCTGAGGAATTTTATCTCTAAGCCGGCGAATTTACTTGATTCCCTGAGGTTGGAAGAACTGAAAGGATATCTGCAAGTATTTTCAAGAATTAACGTTAAATTTACGATTGTTTCATTTATTATTGATAGTGTTCTTTTGACTGTTGCTTCAAAATTATTATAATCATTTTCTGATAATGTTTTCTTATTAGGTTATTTTAGATTTTATTGAAAGTTTTACGTAGTTTTTAATTCTTTTAGTTATTTATTTAAATTAAAGACATAACCTATAAAAGCAATAAATTTAAGTAAATATTACTTTAGAATTAATTATTCAAGTATAAACAATTTAAAATTAATGCTCGAGTATAAAATAAAAAATTCATTCATAATTTTATTAATTAAGCAATTAAAACTGTTGAATAGTAAAAAATAAATGTAAGCTCTGTTTATTGAAGTCCGAATAGAATTTAAATGCTTAAAATTGTTCGTAGAAATATTTTAATATTATTTACATAATTCAAAGACTCAAGAATGAATTATCTTGAATTACTTAGTAGTTTTTCTCGTCAAAACTGTTTACAACGTTCCAAGTTAACATTACAATTAATGTTTGTTGCGTGATGCACACACGTTTATATTATGTAAATTTATGTTACATTTTGCCTGGCACTTTTAATGCTGACGAAAGTGAAAACAAATTTCATTACAAGATAAAAATTCTCTTCATAATTAAAATTTGTACCCTGGCTATTTTTATGTAATTTTTTACTCACAATGATTGCACAAATCTTTAAATTACATAATAGTAATTTGTTTTTAATATTGTTTTAAATTTAATAATCTTTGATAAACATACTCTATACAACTTAATTATGAACCATGATGCAGGGTTTATCATTAATTGTATTTCTCTCTGGAATGTATAACTATTATCATCGTCGCTTAACGTGTCCTGTTTTGATAATCGGTTTTCCATTTTGTCCATGAAAACGCGTTGTACATGTTAAAGTAAATTATCAACAGCTTCGTTACTGACCTACCCAAATTTATTTTTTGCAGATAATATTTTGCACACAATTTAAAATAGCAGAAGTAAATCTTTTCAATGAAATTATTTTACGAAGAGAAAAGATTTATGAAAGAATTAATTTATGAAAACAGATTGCAAAATGAAGTAATGTTTTTTAAGCAAAGGAAGAAAAACAAAAAAGATTACGTCAAATTTTCGAATTAAATTGCTTTGATTTTGCTCGAGCCGCTTATCGAAAGCTGTTTCTTCAACAAATAATTATTTAATGGGCTCTACTTTTACTCGCGAAGGTGATACTTTACTCTCCATGATATTTAAGAAGGCCATTCAAAATATTCTGCACGCAATCGCTTCCTTCATGCGAAGAATTTTTTCCTCCATTTTTTCACTCACTGATCTTGTAAAATTACAGTTTTACTTCTACAAATTTTTCTTTACATACCTGTTGTCATGTAATTATCTTTTCGTATCGTAGAGATCTTTTTAAACGACAATTCTCGCTGACCTTCTGACTCCCTTTATTAAAGTTTAAAGTTGAATAAATTTAGATTTAAAATAATCAAATATTTAAAATTCTAGATTTGATAATACATAATCATTTTATTATAATCAATTTCTTTTTTATTTTTCAATCAATTATTGTTATCAGTTTTCGATAATTAACTAAAAATATATTTTCTATAAATTGTTACCCTGAGTTTATTTCAGTACTGTCTATATTTAAATTTAATAAAGAATGTTGTACACGTGGAATTAAAGCATAATCTATTTTTTTAATTTTTCTATTGCTTAAAAAAATCGACTCAATTTCATTTTCAAAAATGGTTTCTGGATTTTTTAAACTCAGAAAGTTGTTTTTATCTCATCTCTTGTTATTTTAAAAAGTATGTGAAGGAAAAATTTCCGATACTGTATGAGCATTATCCGTATCATTTTCTTAGATAAGAAGATTATAAGCGCGTGTTAAAAACTAGAAACTTTCAAGCATTTCATCGAAAAATGGGTCGATATTACATTATTTTGGTCCTTGCTCGTTTCCTGCTTGGCTTTTTTATTCGCTACTAAAATTAGTCGGACCCTCATTGTTTTCAGGCGTCCTTTGTTTTCATTCATTCCGAATTTTAACGAGAAACCTGATCCCTGACTGCTTCATATGAAATTCATATTATATATCATTATTATGTACAAAATAAAAGACTCGTTTAAAATCTTTCTCTTTTTAACTTCTAGGGAAGTATTAACTGAAAATTCTGTATAAATGAAACTGGAAATCTCGATTTACACTTCAACTCTTAAAATGCAGTTTATCCCGCTTTTGTTCAATTTACATTTCAAAGTGTTTTAGACACTATTATTTTTCTGAAAAGCATCACATCAAAATGAATGAAAAAAGTCTTTTTCTATAAAATAATTTTAGTCATAAAGAATAGTAAATTTTTTAAAATTATATTTGAAAAATAAAATCTGAAATAAACTTTCTTAGAGTCTAACTTTTGTAAGCTCTCTATTCGAAGAAAAATCTGATTTCCGCAATACTTAAAAGCTTCTATTAAGTTTCACTTTGAATTAAAACTTTCCAATCATTGTACTCTAAATTCCCCAGAAAGTTTTCAACTTAACAACATTCGAGTAACAATCCTAAAAAAATTTCTTTAAAAAACAAAAAAAACAAAAAGACTCTAAATCTTAAAGAATGAATGATGAGAAAAAAGACCAAATATTCTCGATGAGCATAACTACAATAATTACGTTACGAGCCATATGAGTGTTGTGTAGATAAAACTCGATCTGAAAAACCATTTATGTTAGCTCAATATCTGAACGTCAGTGATTTCATTTGCTTATAATGTGTTTATTCGATTGATTCGAATCAATTGAACTGAAGAGTTCTTGCATCGATTTTCACTATTGGTCATTCATTTGACTGGAATTTAATTTTTAATTTTTCTATTTTAGATGACTACCTAACAGAAGCTGCTGCTGACTCCCCTTTTACGCCTAGGGCGTAAATGAGTAAAGCCAGTGAGTGAAGAGGAGAGGAAAAGCAGCAAATGTATAAAAATGAATGATATAGAAAACATCGGCATGAGCGGTGGTTCCAAAATGCCTCACAGCCATTCTACACCGGCCGGTGTTGATGGTGGAAGTCGGACACCACCCACAACTCCTAGAAAAGCTGGAAAGATGCTTGCGGTTCGAATACAGATGCTGGATGACACCATCACGATGTTTCAAGTACAGGTAATTTATTGATTTTGCTTTAGCGAATAAATAGACCCACTTACGTCTCCTGGACTTTCTCATCCCAAGACGAGCCAATTGCATCAATTTATTCCTCTACCCGGAAAGCTAATAAACCTTAATGGTCTCAGAACCGTTTACCTTCAAAAGTTCACTTAAACTCAATCTAAGAACTACTTTTTAAGAATCAAGACGATTGCCAAATTAGATCTTAAAAAATTAGTCAATCTTTCATTTCTATTGCCTCCGTATGAAAAATAAAGTTTTTAGTAAGTTTAAATATCAAAATTGCATCAATTGCTAATAATATTTATAGTCTCGGGACCGTTTATCTTAAAAAAGGTCACTTAAATTCAATCTAAGAGTCATTTTTCAACATTAAAACTGATTGTTAAATAATGACTAAAGATTGTTCTGTTGTAAAATTAAAAAATCGGTTGTTTTCAAACCTATCCGCTTCTAAACTTAAACGCTAAGATTATTTCATCAATTCCTAGGAGTCAAAACCGATTATTTTCAAATTCAATATAAAATTTTAGCTTTAAAAATAAAGATGATTACACTTCTAGAAAAGACGACATATTTATGTTACTGTATTGATGTCGACAAATTCTGCAATAACACTTTGCACTGAACTATTACTGTCTTGTACATAAATCGTTGATGACGATTTACATATGCAAAAATGACTTAGGAAAAATAGTTTATGAGTAATACGCCAACGTTTATTAATTTGTTGAAACTTTTTTTTTTTTATTTTAATTATCAGGTTCTGTCAGCGCCGAAAAAATTTCTAATAACTAAAATCCTCAGGAAATTTTATGGTTTTTAAAATAAAGATCTTTTAGTGTTTTAGGTGTTTTATATTGAAACTTTCTGGTTTTTTTTATGTTTTTAAACTAGGAAGCTTTTTATTTGAAACTTTTTATATTTCGTGTTTCAATTCTTTGAAAGACTATTGAAATATGTGACGATATTTTAAATCGAGGGTTTTTAATTTTAATTCTTTGACATTTGAAGGATGGTTTATATATTGAAAGGATATCGAAGTCAGATATTTTAACATTTTACCGCTTTTTCATTTAAATACTGTGAAGGTTTGATATTTTCCTGATTTAAAGCTTTTTAATTTAACCTATCCTTTTTCAGTTTTAGTATTCTCAATTTTGGACTTTTTTTTAAAGAAAAGTCTATTTTAAATTCACATAATTCTTGTTCTTAATTTGAAACTTTCGTTTTAAAACATTCGCTTTTATATTCGAAAACTTTCGGAATTGGATTCGCTCCAAACCGATATCCTTTAAATTTTAATGATTTTAATTCTGTCGTTTTTAATTTTAGAGTCGTTAGAAATCAGAAATTTAAAAGTACGACAATTTAAACTTTAAAGTTCCATTCGAAATCATTGGTTTAAAAGTAATTCCTTATTGTCAATAATGTATCAGAAATATTGGAAATCTCTCAATTTTCTTTTCGTTTCATTGTCAATAATAATTCTTGCTTACAATGCGGTGCATTTTTATTATATCTCTGATCTTTTGGTATAATTCCAAGGCTGCATTCTTACCGATCACATTCATATTCCATTGTATTCAATCCAAAGCTTAAATCAGAAAAAATATATTATTTTTTGGTCAAAAAATTGAAAGAATTTATTAATATTTATGTAAGCTATAATACTGTAAGAGTCTTGAAGGATAGTTTACCTAACTTTTTTTTATATGACAAAAGAAATTATTGTGGAATAACCTTTATCAAAATTCATAGGGTCGAAATTTCAGACATTGTTCAGTTGTGTACTTCACTTGTAATGCATGCCTATTAGAATTGATTAATCTCAGATTTGCAGTGTGAGCATTTTAGCGTAACCATTGACTATCGAGGTCAAGGGGCGTGGGCCGAGAGTCTACTTCTAATGATCTTCGCAAACTCTTCAACGTACTCGATATCTTCAATTTCTTAATTAATCAAGACAAGACTGCTCTTTATTTTTCTCTACAGATTCTAGTTGAAATTAAATAGTATGTCTCAATTCCATTAAAAGAATAAAAATTCTCCTTCAAAACAAAATAGAAATTTTTTAATACTATTAAAAATTAATTATATTAAAAATCTAATGTATTGATTAGATGCATTTTGATCAATCGAAATAACTTTCCACACCAATTTGATTTTTATTTTCTTATGATCCTATTTTTCGTATTCTGAATTGGTTAATAAGTTTAACGTTTTCAAGAAAGTGACAATTTCAAGTGCAGTCTGGCCTTGAAAATCATAAGCGTGAAATCGCTTAAAATACTAAATCACCGTTTAACCAATTCACCTTGGCTGACTCACCCTTTACATAGCTCTACTGAAACTTTATATAATACTTCCACAACGATGAACTATTAGAGCATATAAGGTATTGGTTATACTGCACCATGTAATGTAGATGTAGGGAGATGCAAGCTCTTTTATTGATTTCCTCTTCTAGCTTCACGTGCATAGCATATAAAAAAATTATCTTTTTTTTTGTAACATACAGTTCCTCTCTCATAATCAGCCTTCACTTTATTTCCGTCTGCCTTTCATATTAATAAAATATAGAATAATTAAAAATAGCCCCTCGATTTATTTTAAAAACTTCTCAATAATTTTATATTCTAAATATTTTCAGAAACTAGAATTCTTCCATTTTAAAAGCTGCCAAATTGAAATTGCAGAATTTTTAACGCTTCAATAAAAAAATTCCCTCAGTTTCAATATTTTACATATATGTAGTTCAATTCCAAACGCTCTCACTTCTAAAGCTCCTGATTTTAAATTGCGCAATTTTTCTTCTTCGTAAGAAATGTCCAATTGATCAGAAAATGTTTAATTTGAGATTAGACCAATTATCGAAAAATGTTTTAAATTAGAACCAACATGCCCTTTAATCGCAGTGCACTATTTTGCTTCATTTGATTACAGGAACTTAAATATAATTATTAACGTAAGAAAATATTTGATACTTCATGATTTTCCAAATTAAAAATTTTAAAAGTCTTAATTAACTGAACCAACATCTTGTAAATTAAAAAAATTATCAAAGCGTCTGGAAATTCTCAAGTGAATTTAAGATTCTGAAACTGCACATGAGACAAGCCCTAATTTAGCAATAAGCTCAAGTGGACAAATTGGCTTAAGTGAGATTCTTAATTTACAGGCAAAAGCATTAGGCAGAGTTCTCTTTGACCAAGTTTGCAAACAGTTGCACCTCCTAGAAGCAGATTACTTTGGCCTTGAATATCAGGAGATTAACGGAACGAGGGTAAGCTCGACAATTTCTTATCTACTTTAAAGCCCGTTAGCAGTTCCTCGACTCGTAAAAAAGATGGATGTTGTCGTTGGTGTTTTATAGCTAATCTCAATCGCTTTTACGATTTTTCAGTACTGGTTGGACCTAGAAAAACCAGTTTGTAGGCAAGTGGGGCTGTCGCTGGTCGATCCGCTCCTGAGGTTTTGCGTCAAGTTTTACACGCCAGATCCTGCTCAGCTCGAGGAGGAGTTCACCAGATACTTGTTTTGCTTGCAGATCAAGCGAGACTTGTCTCAGGGTTTGTTGCAGTGCAATGACAATACTGCAGCATTAATGGCGAGCTACATAGTTCAAGGTGATTGTTTATTATTTACAAATGATAAAATTACTCGAGGAGACAATCGAAATTTAATATCTAAAATGATTCTAAAAACTGAGAAGATTTAAAACTGAGAAACAGAGCACACGAAATACTTAATGGCCATTTCGCTCGTCATCGTAGGAATTATTACAAGTGGCACGGATGTCTTGATTATGTCAATCTGAGCACAATTGACTCATTGTCATAAGTCATTGTAGATTTATAGCTTTTCTGACTCATTCAATATTGAAAGAGTTTAAAAATTATGTTGCGAAAAAGAGAAAGAAAGAGTTTTATTAGCTTTGAATTTGCAATTTAATTTAGAATTTATTTTGCAGCTGAGTGTGGAGACTATGTTATAGAAGATTATCCTGATCACACGTATTTATCTACTTACAAATTCGTGCCTCACCAAGATCAGGAGTTAGAAAGACGCATAATGGAAAACCATAAGAAACACGCGTAAGTCCTTGATAAATAAATTTGAGCTTTTTATTTTAATTTGTTATATTCTTATTTTCCTTTTTTTTTAATTTTCAACAGAGGACAGTCTCCTGCGGAAGCAGATCTCAATCTTCTGGAAACTGCTCGACGCTGCGAACTCTATGGAATGAAAATGCACCCTGCAAAAGTAAGTTTAAAATGTAATTAGCTTCCGAAGAATTTAAAATAATGTTTATCTTCTTAATTAGGATCACGAGGGAGTTTCCTTGAATCTGGCGGTTGCACATATGGGTATTGTAGTTTTTCAACACTATACCAAAATCAATACCTTCAGTTGGGCGAAAATTAGGAAAATCAGCTTCAAGCGAAAACGATTTCTCATAAAACTTCATCCCGAGGGCTACGTAAGTTTCTATCACTTATTAATAACGATTATATACCGGAAACTAATTAATCCTAGAACTTCTGAATTTTCCAGGGTTATTACAAAGACACAGTGGAATTCTTTTTCGAGGGTCGCAACGAGTGTAAAAACTTTTGGAAGAAATGTGTGGAAAATCATGGCTTCTTCCGCTGCTCTGTTGTGAAACGTGTAATGCGCCAGAAGACGCGAGTTTTGAGTCGTGGCTCGTCTTTTAGGTAAAATATTTATTGTAAAATGGATTTGAATTGAAAATTTGAGTTTGAACTTTGATTTTCTTTGAAACAGGTATAGTGGCAAGACCCAAAAGCAAATTGTTGAGTTTGTTCGAGACAACTATGTGAAGAGGCAGACGTTCCAAAGGTGAGAATTTTTGAAAACTTGAGCCCCTCGAGTGACGATCGTACCAGTCACTTGAGTAATTAGTAGATAGTGCATGAGTACCATTGCGTATACCCTCCCCCCTGATATTGGTTTGAATCATTAAGATTTTGATTAATGTGCGCACCAATCTTGTGGAAAAGAAGGGAGGTGGCACGGTCTTGCTTTCACCAGGAACACGAGTCGGTATTTTGCACTTTAATGCCAGGGTCGCATTGCACTTCGCGACTGGTTACACGTCGTACTTTCAGTTTTGTGTTGAACTAACTATCTTCTATTTGTTTGATTTATGCATATATTTCCGTTTGTCAGTGTTGCCTGCTCGGACAGGGGAGGCGGGGAGTCAGGCTCACCATCAGGCACGATTAACCCGAATGATTGATGTACCTATATTAATCACTGATTTATTTATCGATGTAACCCGACGACACTATAATATATTATAGTATATAATACTAATATTATATATGATATTGTCCTCTCAATTTAATACCAGCAAGATACTCGTCAGGAGTTAGTATAGCAGTAGCTTACACAATAGAGAAGAACCTCTTGTAATACCTGTAATGTTTTTCCTTGTAAATACGATTGGCGATAGATCAATCGTCAATAATTCTTGATTTGATGCACGATTCAAAATTCTCACTACTTACACAATAATAAGCATTCAATCATACTTTTAAAATATAATTTGTGGAAAGAGATGTTTAATTATAAAAGATTTATTAATAAGCATGCTCAAGTTCACTTTATAATTAGATCTCACGATAATTTGCATTGTTAATTGATAATTGAGTAGAAGTATGCAAAAGAGAGGCGTACAGAAGTAATTACAAGTCGAGTATTTCTCAAGGGAAATTAAAATGTCCAGATTGAAAACTGAAATATTAATGTTTTTCACAATTACATTTGCATAGAAGATTTCAAAGATTAGGCTTAAATATGACCTTTTTCGAACTCCTAATACTATTTTTATGTATTTTAACACTTGAAGATTTTAAAACTATTATCTTAAATGTAAATAATTTAAAAGTGGTATTTTAAAATCAAAACTCGATTTGCAATTCTTTTCCTGGTCTAAACATTGACGTAAAAATATAAAATATTAAAAATATCTTTAAAAATAATTAAATATCTCTTATTGACTGGACAATATCTTACACTTATATTCAGATAGATATATTCTCAAGATCACCTTCCTCTTCTTCAGAATTACCTATAATGTGAATTTTAAAGTCCTTGCAATAACTTTTTACTAACAATAATTTGCTATAAATTTTAATTTATGTTTTAAGAATGTAGAATTAAGTCTAATGTTATTATGCATAGATGAGTCAATGGTGGTGTCGATATTATTAGTAGTCTAAATTTTAAGTTTAAGTTCGCGTCAGTAATGAAAGATTTTTACCACAATCTCAAATCGCACTTTAATGTTTTTCTGATAATTATAGGCACAAGATTAAGTAATACTTGTATTACTTGTATTATTAATTATCTAGTGAATCTGATGATGAATCTGACGATAAATCTAATGATTAGTCTGACGATGATTTTGATGATGAATCTCATAATGAATCTGATTATAAATCTAATGGTGAATCTGGTGACAAAGAAGAGATAGAACAGCCAAGTACCTACTCTTTTAGAATATTAGTAATGTTGACAGGTGTTCAGCTTAATTATTTCCATTGACCTCGATATCTCTCAAGAAATAAATAGAAGGATTAACTGGTTCTGGAAAACCGGCATTTAGTGGCGGAGGTCTGATGCTGAACTTGACTCTCTCTTGCTCGCAGGTCCAATTCGTTCCGGCAGACTAGCGGTGGTAGGGCATTGCAGGGCTCGGAGGGGGGAGGTTATCGTGGCGCCACTTCAAGCAGCTCCCTTTTGGGCAGCTCCAGCATCTCTGCCCACCCCCTCCTGCCCCTCGGCGACCCCGGTATGTACCATGACCGACACCAACCACCACAAAAAGGCTTTCTTTAATTTTCTTTATCATTATCTCCTTCTCCAGAACCTTTCGTTTGATTACTTCGTAACTTGTAATTCGTAACTTGTAATTTGTAACTTGTAATTCGTACATAAATTGTCCTCAAGTAGTGTAGCATAGTGTATCTTAGAAAGCTTCTGACTATTCAATCTGCTTTCGTAGAATCTTATACTGTCTTGTCCACATGAAATGCTATCAACAAAATCATAAATAAGAAACTAAAAACTTGCATAAATAAATTGCGGAGACAGGGTGTCTGCCTACGAGTCAATTTAAATTTCTTATTACATATATTAAAGGTGTCTGCTTCAGAAAAATATGTTTTTCATCAATTTTTGAAAAAAAATTTAGATCTGATACTCGCTGGACACCCTGAAATAAAACTAATATAGTACACTATAGAAAATTTGCAACTGCCTGTTCTTGAAGACTTAAAGCTTTGGGATTTTGAACCAAATGTATTTATTTCTGCACCAGTTTAGAAGTGCACTCACGGTAATATTAAATTTCTTTACGTTTTTCTTCTTGGTTTTGGCACATTTCTTTATTCATTAATATTCATTCATTCTGCACCTTCCAGATGTTCTTTATTCAGTTGCTTCAGTATTTCTTGCATATCATCCTCTTTTTCTTGACTTCTTTTTAAATTTTCAGAATTTTGGTGAATTTGAAATTGAAATGGTTTGTCTTTACAGCTCTGGGAACTCCGGCTCTGTCTCTGTCATGCGGTTCGATGACACTGGATTCTCCGACGACTGTGACGAGTGTCTCGATGGGAGGGACGAGTCACCATCGCGACGACACAGCTACGTCCTTTCGGACGCTCACCTCTATCGACGTACATTCGCCTGCCAGCCCGAGCCAGGCCCCAGTTCAGCGACAGTCACTTGCTACCAGTCAACAACGGATTACAACAGCAGGTCGTATCAGCCCCTCTAACAGCGTATCTTCCCCTGAATTCCCACCGCCCCGACCTTTGCCCCGATATCCTTGGCAGCGATCGGCTAGTTGCCGAGAATTGTATGCTTCCAGCTTCGAGGATTCTGGCAAAGCGCGACCGAAAGAGGAGAAATCCTCCGGGGAATCTGTTTTAACACCATTCCAATTACCATCCCAAGGAGAACTCGACAATCCCGTCACGCGTTATGACGAGACCAATCGCTCGTATAGCGCCGCGAGTTCTAAATTACCCTCACTCGATCACGATTCAGTCCCCGAACGAATTTACAGCAGTTCTTATCCCGGAACATCGTCACTGTCCACTGAATCCGGACACGAAGAGTCCGGCCAGGCGGGAGATCTTTCTCATGATGATCTCTCGCACGATTCCTACGAGTTGTTGGAGCGAGAGCACGAATTTGAATATCCAGAATCCTATTCTAGTCCCCATGATGAAAACGAACCCATGTCTGATAATAGCGACGAAGGGATCGAGCCCGAGATGTTCCAAATGGACTCTGAGACCGATTCCTTTGTCAAACACCGCTCGATCAAGTCCACTGATAAACAGCTTTTCAAATCCGTGCTCACTGACATTAAGAACATAAGAACCAAGTCCATCGATCGGTACTCAGCCATTACGAAACCAGAAGGTGAATTTATTGTCACCGAGTCTAGAATTCAGAGATCAAACACACAAATTGAACGTAAATTCGAGACGCGACACGCGAATTCTGTTGATCATAAGCCTCCAATTCCACATCAGGATTCAAACAAGAAAGATCCGGTGATCTTACAGGTTCAGAAGCAAAAGATGACCGTGTTAAATGAGTTAAAGAATCTGAAGCCGAAGCATAAAATTACTCATGTCGATTCGGAGGTTTTAAGGGATGAGGGAATTATGAGACCCAAGTCGCGGATTGATGATAGTCTTAGCCCTGTCGAGGGTAAAAAATCGGTTAGGACAACGAGGGCTAAAAGTATTGCGAGTTTAGAGGAGCATTCGTCGAGGCAGTTTGTGGAAACGGGTAGCTTAGGGCGAGGTAATAAATCTCGTGATAGAAGACGCGAAGCGGAAGCGATAGTCGATAAGGTCTTTTCGAAGATACAAGAGAAAGAACGAAAGCGGATTGAGAGGGAAAATTCAAGGGAAGCTAGGAGAATGGAAAAAGCTGATTCTAGGGAACGAAGAGAACGAAGGAGTATTGAGCGATTAGATTCACGGGAGATTTATAGGCGACGTAGTGTCGAGCGTAACGATCTTCGTGAATTACGTAGAAGTATTGAGAGGCTAGACACACGAGAAAGAAGTTACGAGCAATTGGACTTTTACCGAGATGATTATCGTGAAACGCGTGTTGAGCGGGAGAGACGTAAAAGTCTTGATAACTTGGATAGGGTTCACAGAGAGAGGAGTCATCGGCATCATGAAACTAAAGATCGTAGAGAAAGAAGCATCGAACGTCTCGATTCTCGTGAGGTGCGAAGGAGTCCTAAGAGTCCTAAAAGTCCTAAAAATCTAAAGAGTCCGAAAAGTCCTAAGAGTCCAAAGAGTCCCTTAGATTATAGTCAGAGACACACCTTGGAGCGTTTAGATTCTGGTAATAGAAGTCCGTTTGAGTATTTGAAAGAATCGAGAGGTAAAAGCGTTGAAAGATTGGACTCTAGGGAACAACCGCCCACATTTGATTTTGATCCAGTTGCTATTGAACGTATGAGTTCTCTAGAACGTAGTTATGTTGAGCAATTTAGTATTAAGGATCGAAAAAGTCTTGAGAAATTAGACTCTCGTGAACGGAAAAGTCTAGATCGCTTTGATTCAAAAGAGAGGAAGAGTTTTGAGTATGTGGAACAGCGAGAAGATTATGAGAGAAAGAAAAACATTGAGAAGCTTGATTACAAAGATACGAGAAGGAATGGAAAAATGGAAAAGGGAATCTCAGAGGAAAAGCCAAGGGAAAGAGATGATTGGAGGAGTTTGGAGAAAGCGAGGAAGGAGAATGAACGTCGAGAGAAGGAACGTCAAAAATTCTCAATGGAGTCGCGAACAGAGACTGTGATAGGTGTTCCGAATGAAATGGAGATTTTGAAACCAAAGGCAGTTTTCACTGAGTACGATCCAAAGATAATTGGAGGGGTTGTTGTCGGTTTTGATGATCCTAACTTGCCTGGTCATATTCCTGTTGAACGCACAAAGAGTGATCCTAATCCTGCTAGGACGAGATTAGGTTCCAACAGCAAGAGACACATGCTTATGCATCAAAAATCTATAGATCTCACTCCAGCTGATTCCGGAGATGAAGATGCATTTGCAGATGGAATTAGTTCTCAAAAACCAGTCATTGACATCCCCTATACGTTGCATAAACGACATGTCATGAACGGTACTGCATCTGATGAGAAATCTGAGTCAGATAGTGGCAAAATGTCCAAGGCGAAAACCCTTGCGAAAGAATTGCCCCAGTTGCCTTTAAAAACAGTTATAGATGTAACTTGTATTGATTTATCAAAACTTCCACCAATAGATAAACCTATCGCCAAATTATCCCCTGATAAACCCAGAAGTATTTTAGTAAGTCCCGATAAACCGAAGTCAATTTTAAGTCCCTCGGATAAATCTAAGAGTAATTTAAGCTCGGGCTCAAAGCGATCACCGACAGATCGACAGACATTTGTCTATAATTTGTCATCTACTGATAGAAGTCCTACAAAAGTTACTTCAAAGGGTCCGACACCCAGTCGACTTGCACCCAAGACCATGTCCTTAGATCGAGGCAAAGGTGATGCTTCCTTGGGTGATAGAACCTGTACAAAGTCCTCGAGTCTTGATAAAAAGTCTTCCAAGTTGTCTCCCACTGAACCAATAGTTACGATTGTTTCAGTTATTGAGAAACGGTCACCAAAAGTCTCGCCTAAAGTTTCACCAAAGGTTTCACCTAAAGTTTCTCCCAAGGTTTCGCCCAAAATATCACCCAAAGTCTCACCGAAACTCTCGCCAACTGATCCTCTTGTTACGATCGTCTCGGTGCTTGAGAAGAAACGATCTTCCGTGGATAAGTCAAAGGACAATGCAGGTTTTAATTTTGCAGACGTTGTTGGACTTGAAATCAAACAGGAATTGCAACGAAGAGAGAAGGAGAAATTAAAAGTGCCAGATGACAGTTTGGAGAAACAAGACAGTATTGAAAAGATTCCTTTACCTGAAATTCCCTCACTGCCTTCTGAACCCGGTATGCCGGTTCCGCCGACTGAACCAGGTGCCAAAAAGCCCCCTATACCTGAAAAACCGACATTGCCGATCAGAAATATACCTAGTAGACTTTTAATTACTGATCACTCTGAGGACAAGACTGATAGCTTCGTTAAAGGCGAAAAAAGTTCGCCAGTTTCTCCAAAATTAATCATTTCACCCGAGAAATCCAAAGTAGTCAAGCCCAAAGCTTTGGAAAAGCCAACGATTCCCGAAAAGACTAAAAGAATCTTAGATAAAATAGAGTCAAGATTTACAGAAGCTAATAAGAACTCTGCTACCAGAGTTTCAAGACCTAAAATCATTGACACCGGTTTTGATGATTTTGTTGATCCAGTTGCGGACCTTCCACTTGATGAAGTTCCGGTCAAACCAGCTTTAGAGTTAGATAGCCTTAAAGTTCCAGAATTCACTCCCTTCTTATTGAGACCACATGGAGAACCTTTGCGTTCCAAATCTCTCTCCTTGGCAGAGGAAAAAGCACCTATTGACACTCTATTGTCCCCGGATCGTGAAAATAAACATTTTGTGCAAGATGTTTCCCCGAAAAAGATCAAGAAAGCCAAATCCGAACCGAAGAAGGACTTTAAAAAGCAATCTAAGTCTTTGGAAGGTGATAAACCAACTCTAAAGAAAACTTCGCCGGCTAGTTCCAAGATAGATAAGTCAAAACTTAAACTAGGAGAAATGCCTCAGGAAATTATTATAATAGATTCCACCGATGTGGTACCGGAAGTTAGCATTGTCCAGAAAACTAGATCAAAGTCGGTAGGAAGATTATCGGACAGTAGATCTTTATCGTGCTCTAGAGATGAAAAAGACGAAAGTAAAAGACCAAAAGGAAAATCTGCTTCTGTCGATGATGATATGATTAAAAGTGCAGGAAATTTGAAAAGTGAGAAGCCAAGACCGAAGTCTCTTGGTATTTCTAAGAGTCTAGGAAGCACTGAAAAGAAGGATTCTATCGATAAAGTATCGCCAAAGAGATCAGCTTCTGTGAAACATAGACCTGATTCTAGAAAAGAAATAACTAAATCTGAAGATTCTAGTCAAATCAAACTTGATTCAAGGCAGGAACCTGAAGTGGAATCAAGCTTTGATGATATTATACCTCCTCCTCTTGAAGAAATTCTTGAAATTGAATCAAAACCTGCTGAAGACACTTCACCTGATGTTAAAAAGTCACCAGTAGAGAAAAAAGATATAAAAAAATCTCCTATCGCCCAAGAACTTGCAGAAACTCCAGTTGTTTTGCGTAAACCTGGACAGAGTCCAATTTTGTTTGCTCGGGCCAGATTAGGTTTGTCGGAAGGCAGTGGAATTGGTACTTTACAGCGCCAGGGTGCGACTCAGTCTCCAACTTCTCAAAGAAGAGCAAAATCTCTAGATGCACCTATTATAGCTCTGCACAGATTGCCACCAGTTAATGCCTTTTCCAGTAAAGATGACACTGTGGATATGTTAGAGGAAGTTGAAAAAGAAGAAAAGCAGGAGGAAATTCTTCACCCAGTTTCGAGGCAGTCAATTCAATTGGATGTTTCACCAAATCACAGATCTGACAGTACTGACCATACAACAATCCCAGATTCTTTATCAGTGACAGAAACATCAACACAATACTTGGAATCGCCTCTAACAGAGAATATTGAAATAGTAACATGTCCTGATTTGATTCCTTACGAGCAAGAGATCCAAATGCAATTTTCAAGTGCTACTGTGGACGGAACTAAGTTCAGTGAATTGAAAGTCAACTCCTCAACTAAATTTATTGACCAGAGTTCTGTGGAATCGAATGGTGAACAAGAAGAAGCTAAAGAGAAATTAGAAGATACAAGAGCTGATAAAGTAGAAAAAGTTATGAAAGAAACTGTTTCTGAATCAGTTCCAGATGTTGTGCAAGTCAAGGAAGATATTACAGTAGAACTCAGGGAAGAAGATATAGTTGAGAAAGTAATAGAGGAAAGGACCAGAGATATAAGTCCCCGAGGTTCGGTTGATAAGGAAGAAGTACCAAATGTGACAGTCAGCGTTGTACAAGGAGATTACGAACCTTATGCCTTTAACCAAGATCCTCCGGACATGGTTCGATCGCCAATTCAGATTTCGATAGAAGAATGCTCTGATGAAGCTAGATCTAGTGATGAAGACCCGGAGGTAATAGATCAAGAAACTTATCAGGCTGAAGTTCACGAAAAACAAAGATTAGATTCTGGGGATACTAGTGAAGACACTTTAGATGCATTGGATACTCAGGTACAAATGCAAGGAGGTGATAGTGACATGAGTTCACCAGATTATGGAGTTGATAAAATTGACGAGAAAACTCTCGTGGAGGTTGAATTAACTCCAGAATATTTAGAGATGAGAAAGGAGGAGGAAGAAGGCGCTGAAGATTTGCCTGAAGACGAACCTGTTAGTAAAGAATCCCCTGACATTTTGGACCTTCATCGATTGGGAGTTGACAGAAAAATGAGATTGAGCACTGAGAGATCTAGAAGTGAAGATACCAATACCTGGACTCCAGATAGAGAAGATCCAGATTCCAGTTCCTGTTCTATTGCACGACCCCTTGGTATTGGTCAAGTACAGCCAATCATTGACAGAAGGGAAATTGCTATGATCAGAGAGTCTCGTAAAGAAGGATCTTTGGAAGAAGAAAGTAGCAGTAGTTCACACCCTTATCCTAAACCAGAATTAAGTTCAACCTGGAGACCTTTTCCTTTAGAAAGTTCTGGAAGTTCAAGTCTTGAAGAAGGTTGGATGCCTCCAGATGACAATCATCATCAGTCTCATTCAGAAGATAGCAACGGACCAAACGAAGACAGTTTTCAAGAAGATCTTATGGACTTCCCGGGTGGTTTCAGTTACCCAATAGGACCCGAAATACTCGCTAATTACGGAGCCTTTTCATTATCTCGTACACTATCCCGAATCTCAGAGCGCTCTACAACTTCTGAACAAGACAAGAGCGACATAGAGGATTCATTTAAACCAAGTTCTCGATCTCCGAGTCTTGAAGATGAATCTCTGATATCGAGCGATCACCAGCCTTCTTTATCTTCAGATCCACCTTCCGGTGCCGCTCATCCTTCAGTTTCTGAAGACCGTAGAACTTCCTCTGAACTTCCAGACATCCCGATCGATGTTCAGGATGATGAAGGAAAGTCTTCAAAGACAAGAAAGTCTAGGCTTCAGTTGCAGTCCTCTGAAGACTGGCCTACTCCTCCAAGTTCCCCTCTTTTTGAAACACCAGTAGTCAGTCACGTCGAGACTTTCTATATGGAAATTAAACCAGAAGAAGCTGTTAAGGTTACTGTCACTGATAGTACAGACACAACAACTGGAAGGGTCGATCAGGACAGTGATTCTAGTGACGAGAACAGAACACTCCATGAAGACTTACACTCTGCCTTCATGGAGGATGGACAAAGTTCAGCTTCAGCAACAACCGTTGATGGCACTGTTAAGATTGCAGTAAAACCAAAATCAAATTCTTATATTACTGGTTCTTCTCATAGCGAGGACACATCCATGGGACTCTCGATGTCTGAATGGTCAAGCTCAAACAACACCGTCCGTCAATTTTGCCAGTATTCAGGCACAAAATCAGATGACAACTCTCTCGCAGAGTTAGGAGCTTCCATTTCTGATTGGTCTGGTAGCACCACAGTCATTCCTCAACAATTTTACGCTAACTTAACAACAGATAAAAGCCAGAGCGATACAACAACCTCAGACAAAAGTGTGACAAGCATGAGACCCAATTCAAAGTGCCAACTTGTTGAGAGTCCCTCCATTCCGGATGATGAGAACGCCAGAGGAAAAATGCTCGGTGATGACGAAGACTCCGGCAAAGATGAATTTGATGAGGCTAGGAAATTTGTCGAAAGTCAGTTTGACGAGCATCGCCGTCGATTTGAAGATGACACCGGAGCTCATGCTTTTGTTGATATATCCCCGCCCAAGATCACTTTTGAAAACGAATATGCTGAGGCAATTAGAGAAGACTATGATGTACTTCCAGACGTTGTGGAGATTCCGGATATCCCAGGTCCAATTCCAGAGGAGGATGAGGATCAGTTGTACGATAATGTACCAGCGATGAAGTACTCAAGTGTTGATCAAGTTCGAATGGAAGTCATTCGAGGAGACAGTGGAGAAGATATGCATGAGAAATTTGCAGGTTTAGCTTCCAGGTCAAGGTCTGGTGAAGAAGAATGGACTTTTGATGAGCCAAGACATCCTCAAGAAGTTGATAACTCCAGACGATCTGGAAAATTTAACAGATTTCATTCTGAACCTCAAGAATACAAACCTGGAACCAAGTCTACCGAACGACCTGTGGTTTTCCCTACTAGAGCAAAGTCAACGCCTTACTATTCGACTACAAGTTTGAGTGGGGAATCGACAACTTCCAGTCCTCCAATGCAAGTCAGGGCGCAAATTAGAACGAAGACGATGCCTTATTCTTCAAGTAGAAGTCCTCAAAGTGAGGGAGACACTTCCTCGAGTATGGACAGTCCTGCTCACACTCCCGACAGGGGTCAGAGAGCTTTTAGGAGAAAAAGACAACAGAGAAGACACCGGGTTTCGGTGGATTTAGAAATTAAGGAAGGGCAAATTGTCTCTAGTACTGATTCTAGCTTTGATGTTGCTAATCTCCCACCACCTTTGCTTCCTGGTCAGAGTATCGATGTTGAAGGTGGTGGTGATGAAATGTCAGATCCTAGGGATGAAAAAGAGGATGAGGAAGAGGAAGATCAACAATAAGAATATTTTAAAAATATTAGAGTCGGAGGAAAATATAGTATCGAACGTTTCTCAAAAATGAAAGGGTTGACCATTGGTGAAGAAATTAAACTTTTTTAGATAAGAATTTTACTCATTTTGAATGCTCTTTCTCACTGAATGTTCAACGTTTTCTGATGGTTAAACGATCGACAGTAGAAACGAAGCCAATTAAAAACAGCGTTTTATGCTCGAAGACAACGAAAACTTGCCAACTCGGCTACTAGAAAGCATCATCGAATCTCATTTCCTAAAGAGAAAAAAATCGAAAGTCAAGAATCTTAGTTTAATAAGAAGCTTGTATCCGAGTTAAGTGAGTTTGAAAGCAAGTCCGATCGAGGGAATTGAAAAATTAAAGTGGAATTGAGAAACGCTATTAAAAATGGAAGTAGAAACGAGAGCACAAGAGAATAGCATCAAAGCGCTAAAGCCGTACAAATTGTTCGTAAACGCTTGCGATAGTTAGCGTCAAATTGAGTCGTTTGCTTTTAACGGTCCAGTTGGACGTTAGCATTTATCGAACAATAATTAGGAATGTTCTTCACGTTTTGACACGTGACAACAATACAAAGACTTCTAAAAAAAGTGCTTTTTGGTTACCAATCCCGGAACTGTAAAGTCCTTTTTTGAGAGGCTAATTATAGAATTTAAATCTAGTGACCCTGTGGATATAATTTACATGGGAATAGAGATGAGAAAACCAAAAATATTCAAAGATGCAAGATCAAAATGATCCGATAGATTATGTAGAGAGGTCTTTATAGAAAATATTTGTTACGAGTTTTAAGGGTCTAACCTACTATTTGAAAAATTCAATGAGATTGAAAAAGCAAATTCCTAGTTAATCTACATTAATTTTTATCTTGGATTATTTCATAGTATGATACTAAACAAGACTTGCACAAATACACTGTGCTAATTATGGTGGTTTAATTGTAAGGATTAATCTAGATGTTAACGAATAGGATCTGAAGTAAAGAAAATGAATTAATGAATTAAAGGAGTTGAATGAATGAAAAGTATTATTAATCGTTAGAATCGAGGGGCGATGTGATCGTGTGACTTGAGTTTACGAGGATGACAATCATCGAAATGTCTAAAAGGAGCGCTAAATTCGACCTTGAGAATCGAAGTTAGAATTCAATATTCCTTTATTCTTAAAAAGTTTATTTACAGTATAATAATAATGATGTTGATTCTTTTGAAACTTGAGATTAATTAATAATTAGAATCTAAGAAACTTTGAAGCTAATTTCGATTTTGCTCGGTCTGACGCTGTTTGAAAATAAAAATAAGATCGAGGAGCATGTTTCAACCGAGATTTAGTTCGATTTAGGCAAAGGGAAAGAAGTTGCTCAAAATAGATTTTAAGAGGGTGCACACACGTCATTTGGTTAAAAAAATTAATCTGAACTGGATTGAAGAAACTATAAAAAAATTAATTTGAGAAAGCAAATTGAAAATTTTCAGGAGCTTCTCTGCACTTTATAATTATTAACAGAGTTTTTAATTTTTAATTCGAGTATTTTAATTCTAGATTCCTTTTACCGACATTTACCGACATATTTCCAATTTGGTATTAATTAAAAAAGTAAACTTGCATTCTTATCTTATTTGATTATAAATATTATAACAAATAGATTTAAAATGATAAAATTTTCACTAAAAGCTGTTTGAAGATCAAATATCGCGTATTGAGTTATGAAGAGATCAATATTCAAGATAATCGATCGATGTCCCATTGATTTTTAAATTTTGCACCGTGCCTAGTTTTTATACCAAATCCATGATACACATTTTGATAAGACCTATTTATTTTGTAAATTAATCTCGAAACCAGCTATTCGTCGCGAATGTTCCATCAAAAATATTAGTCATCCCCGAATCAATCAATAAATTATGACTCATTAGTTAGGAAACTTCATAATTTAAAAATGTAGAATAAGCGAAATATCAATTAATTTCACGTAGCCAAAAAAAAAACAGATTCTAGGAGTTTTAGGAGAGTAGAATAGTCTGACATTTGAAGTTAGTAAAAATTCCTAAATTTTGAATTCGATCAATGTCTCGAAACGTGGAAATTTTCAAGCTGAACAATGTAATTGATTTCTAATTTTCATCTGATTTAATATACTATTAACGTGATAGAACTTTTAAAACATATCTATATACTAGCTTTATTTCATTAATTAATTTAGCAAAATTGTAATTAATATTTGAAATTCGGGACATTGAGGCGCCTTCAAGGATTTAAAAGCCGAGGAGAAGTTTCTTCCTTCAGAGAAATTTCATTCCGTTGATTGTTAGGAATGTACGAGTCTTAAATGTGAGCAAAAATATAGAACTTGAACTTCTTTTGCTTCTTAATCGAAAGCAAAATTTCTAGTCCTTTAGGGCACCGCAATTTTTAGTTGTTAAAAGTCTTTCCTTGCATTAATATGAAAGTGATATTATGAGTCTCATTAGCTATGAAACGACCATTATGATAAATTATATTATCGCTTTCTATTATTGAATTAATAACGTAGTGGACAAGATAAAACGTTATATATCACAGGTACATTATATATACATAGAATTATACACAAGCAAAAATTTAAAAAACCGATACACTTGAAGTGCTGAGTGCCGATTTATGATGGCGAATGTATTTAAAATTTAAATCTATGGCAAGTTTATGTCTCGTGATTGTTTAGAGTTGTTATTAAGACAAAAAAATTTCAAGTTGGTAGATCTTGTCTGTTTGCATAAATATAGTCGAAGCTAGGCTGGATGATGAGTTACGAAGCGTCTATAGGAATGAATGAATTTTAGGTTGTTGCATTGCTGAAATACGTAAATTGTTTGATCATTTTTTTGAGGGTCGGCGGGCCCAATTTGTGCTGTCTCGTCTCTTCCTTTTCATTCATTGATTTCCCCTCGAAGCATGTGACTGAATCTTTTTGAGAAGTCCTGTTTCCTTATAGCAGAATCAGTTCCAGTTTTGTTTCGTTCAACTAATGTATGGTAATTGAATTAATTATTTAATTAATTGATTAATCGTTAATTAGCAACTAAGCTGGTGCTGCTGCTTCTTAGTTTTCTTTTGTTTTACTGGCATTTTCACAAATTGTCTTTATTTTGTTTCCGCGTAAATAATTTCTACATTCTGCATTGTCTGCAGTCCATCGTCCTATCGCACATGTTTATCGCACTTTTCATTTATGTTCTCGCTTCCTTTTCTTGAATTTCTGAATATTAGAAAAAATTATTCTAGTAAGAGGAGGTCTCAGGGTATGGAAGTTTTATTTCATTGGGTAGGAAATGCAATGAATTTCCACGAAATCAAATATGAATAATAAGTGACCGGGATGTTTCATAAATATTAGACTAAAAAATGAATTTCGTATTGAATTAAAATTGTCTCTCTTGTTGAAATTGACTTCATTTGTAAAAATCTCTAACTTTTGAAACATCCTGTGATTAATTAAAATGTGTAACTGTAAATACACAGTGGAAACTTATTTATAAATTAATGATTATAACTAAAACGAAAGCGTCAGGGTTTCATTGATTCACTTAGAAATATTCAATATTGGTAAACGACTGAAGATCCTAGTCATTGTATCTTTGATATAAATATTTAGAAATATCTGAATATAAAAAGAAATTTGAGTTTAGGGAACAATGTATTGGTACGCGAGTATTGTATGAATTGACACATGAATGTCCAAGTCACTCTTTGATTTTTTCTATTTTTTACAATCAGATGAGACGAAAGGCGACGTGACACCTCCCCTTTCAATTCGAATGTGCCGACTACACTTTGAGTCCCTCAAGATTTTTGCCTTCAAAACTGATAATATTAAAACTTAAAAATTATGTGAAAGTATTTCTATAAAGTTGCTCAATCTTAAAATCTCATTATTCATCGTTATATTAAGTTTTTGTCACCTATTTCATTTGACTGCTTCTTTTTAGGACAAAATGTGAAGAGCTGATCTGATGTAGGATCTGATGAATTTATAAATTTCATGTCTGAGATGTTTTTTAAAAGGAAATTTGTGATGAAAGTTCATTTCTGATTTATCTTTTGGAAACTAAACATTTTGGTCCTGAAAAGTCTGGGTTTTGAGAATTTGTCAGTTTGATTGGTCCTTAAGCATTTTTACGAAGATGAAGTACTTCTTGACAGGTGGTGAATACAATCGTTGGACCTTCTCGAACGGGTATGTGAATTCGCCAGCTTGGCACGTGCCGTATCGGGTCAACCAGGTGCGTAACGTAATGGTTCACGCCACGCCCCGCACCTTGACCAATCGCTTCTTACCAGTTTATCCACGATGAAACGAAGAAATGTAAAGAATCAGAGAGCCACACCGAAAATAAAAAAACGAATCTTGTTTCTAAGGCAGAGAAGTTTGCTAATCTAGCAAGTACTGAACTCTAAATCTCTAAAGTTTACTTTAGAAACTCTACGTGATCATTGAACCAAAATCTGCTGACTGAATAGGAAAAACAATCGTTCACAATCGAGTATTGCATTTCGATTTAAAACGCATCAAATTAATTATGTTTGGGTTTGAACTGCTTTCATTGATTCGCGAAATATCGACCCGTCATTGTCCTGCAAAAAGTTGAATTTTAAATGTTCTGTGTTCCCAATTTCCGAAAAATTATTCTGAAAGAGATCCTCAATTTCAGGGTTGCTATAGAGTGGTCCTTGATTTTTGGTGTTCATCCCCAATTTTTGTCGTCCCTTTGCACTATCAACCTTTTTTATCTCGAGTAATTTGATTAATCTCCCAATATTTATCTTTGATTAAACTTGTCCAATCTATACTTTCATTTTATTTATCGATTTTTTGAAGGAACAATGACGGACTCGTTTTTCATCAACCATCGTGAAAATTTTAATAGATTGCGCTTTAGATTCGTAAAACAATGAAAGTAATCTCCTATCCCTTTTCACAAAAACCTTCGATCCTCCTAGAATATTTTATTAGTTGTTTCTTCTTAGTTGCTAATGCTCTCATTTTTTTCATCTCACATTTTGACATTTTTAAATCTTTATTTAGTAACGCTTAAGGTTCACCTCATAAAAAACAAGTTCCATAACGTTCAATAAAAATAAAATAATCATTATCATCTAAATAGTTAAAATTAATTGAATTCTAATCTTTACAATGTTAAATTAAACAATAAAAATCAACGTTATGGTCTTGGTTGACTCACTCATCACCCTAATCACCGTGGTTGTAAATCCTTAGGATAATGTAGTCGATTAGAGACTTAGCCTCTTAGAAGTTGTCTTTGTTAATGATCTTTAATGACTGTTAACTAGTTTTTACACAAGTGATCTTTGCTGATATTTGCAGATTTGCGTTGTTATCAAAACATAGTGATAGTTTTTCAAAAACTAGTTTTTCTATCTTTCCTTTTAACTTTTTTCAAGTAATAAAAGCTCATTTCGAGCTATTTTATTGTCTCCCTCAATCATCTACTACTCATAATTATGTAAGTCAATTTAACAAAGATAAATGCTCACTGCTCCAAGTTTTTAGCGAGCCAATTTCTCACTATAATGTTAAGTAACTGTTGGACATCTTGAATTTTACAGAGTGTGATTTTTCTAGTTCAGTCTTTCTACTTAGGATTTAATAATTAAGAGTTAGTTGTATTTTTTCTATCGCTTTATTATCACAATCGTCATTCATCAATCATTCATTTACTCCTCAGTTTGTCACTTCAGTTTCCGAGAATTTCCATTTTAAAACAGAGCCTATGAAAATAGAAAATCCAGTAGAACTTAAACTGCATAATTACAATACATGCAGTTTTAGGCCCTGTTTTATAAAATTTTCAACGCTTTATGCTTGTTTAGTTTTCGTAGACTTGGTTTCATGGATGCAGCGTCCAAATCCCTGTCTTTTTATTTTATTTTATTTTCAGTGGCGTAACAGCTTGGTCTTTCCTCTCCTTTCCTCTAGAAACAAAATTTTTTATTCCATCACCGAAAATTCAGTCTGTCAATGTTAACTTGAAATTAATTTAACTAGAAAATACAAATCAGGATTATGATAATCTAGTTTGAAAATAGTGGATGGATTTTTAAGTGGGAGCGCATATAAATGGGTTGAATCCTGAAACAAACTTTTAATTGCAGATGAAAGTTTGGATTAATGGAGGGAGTGGTCTAGTTACGCTGCTGGTTTTACCATAGAAGTCCTAACTCCTCTTTTGTGTGGTAATAAAATTTCCCGCATCGTATTAAATGGCTTTATTGTCACCTGTGAACCATTACGTAGCGACCCTGCCAAGATCACGATCACTGCCACTTGTCACGATGTCTCACCGTTTAAGAAAGTCTGTCCGTTTAAATTTAAAGACAACTAATTTTTAAATTTAAATTTCGATAACACAGATAATCTGAAAGCCACTATATTTTCCAACATTATACCACAGTATAGTATATAAATGGATTTTCCGTTACCCATTTTCTTATCTTTTCTTCTTAAGGGTGTTCGAACCTTCGATAAATCCTTCTCCACAAAATAGAAACGATAAATCTACTGTAAATTTACTTCTGGACTGGAAAATCCAGAGCTGTTTTTAAAAGAGAAAATCCAATGAAAAATTCAAGAGGATATATATACTTATCTGACCTTTTGAATTAATCAAAAAAAAATTCCTTAAAGATTTAAATTCTCAATAATTTGGGTCGAAGCGTCGAACATCAATTAGTAATCTCAGGATTATTTTTCTGATTTATATTCCCGTAATTGTTACTCAATTTTAATTCACTGAATCGAAGTACCTTCGATGATCTTATGTGACTGATATGGTATATTTCACTGCATGATTTTTAAGCATGGTCCAAACTGAGCAAATAGTATCTTAGAATACAATGGAGTTAATAAGACTAATCAACTTTATGTTCTTTCATAGCTCAGTAAAAATCCCCCCGCGTGCACCCTTTTGATAAATATACGTATACCTACATATTTATAAAAAAGAAAAATGAAAAAAATTGTGTCACTACAACTTTTTGAAAACGTAACAATTTTTCGAGTAATTCGGGTTTTGCCAAATTACCAAAGAATAGTTTAATAGTTTATTACTTAAGTACGTCCAATTAAAAAATAATGTCACTAAATTTATTATTTATATATTGACATTTTTGTGCATTATTTTCAGAGTGACTAGAGGAATATGTTTGTTCCATTGGAAAGTTTTTATTTCTATACGACGATTTTAGCGATATTAATTAGTTGTGTGGAATTTTTGAATGTTAAATGAATATTTCAAGTAATGAAACGAGAGCATGTGAGAGGGAGGGAATGGTAGAAACATAATAAACGAAAAAAAAAGTAAAGTATATAGTTACCACGACGCTCTTCATTAATTTATATTCGTGTAATTTTTAAAGGAATATTATTATTATTATTAATTATTATTAATATTGTAACTGTTATAACTCTATATCCGTTGCGCGATTTCCCCGATGAGCGTTGACACACGGGGAGACAGGCTAAAGAGAAACTTATATTCCAAAAGTAGGGAGTATATTGTACATTGATTATTGATACATAACTAATATATAATAATAAATTATATAAAAAGTCACTATGCAGGCGTACTGCTAATTTCGCTTTAGTTTCTTCAGGTTCTCTTTTGATTTTCTATTTTCGTTTCTCATTTTTCCTCGCATCGTACAAGCCTGTGTGAATCCCAGTTATTTGATTTATAGGTCATTTTCAGGCTTCAAACCCTAGTCCCTGTTTTCCTTATCTTATATTCTTTCAGTTGTGAGCAAGAAATTTTTTTCCTCTGTTCTTTCTTCGTTAATATTTTAGTTAATTATCATCGAGTTACCTTTTTAAATTAAAATTCATATTTCGTTTAAAAAGATTCCAAAATTCAAAGCCTTAATATCTTTAAGATTTTTTTTTATGGTAATTTTACGAATAGGAATTTTAATTTAAATATAATTGAAAAACACTAGAACTTCAAATTTCGAAACTTGTAATTTTTATTTTAAACAAGTTTGACTTTTAAAATCCTCAGTTTTTGATCATTTTCGCACAGGTTTTTGAAGACTATCCTCGCTTCCGTTTAGGTTGTGATTCGATTTCGTGTATATTTTCTTTTCTTTTCTATTTCGTATCTTTTTATCGCACTCCTGGAATTGTTGATCGACTGGATGACAATATACCATGTGTGAGTAATCCCCAAAGAAACCTATCTGTGAATATTTTTTTCTCCTGTTACATGAATGATATGTGATTAGTAGTGCATCCAAATTTTACTTTGAGTCTGATCTCAGCATTAAAAACAATATTCTCTGACGAACTTCCGTCTTGTTATACCAATTATTATTCCGAGTGAGGATTCTTGAGTAGCGAATTCGTTAGTATCAGTTAACAGATTTACAAATGTGAGCACGTTTGTTAGATTTATATTCTTGAGACTCGTCCAAAGACATGCATGCATTAAATAGATGTGCATTTGAGTAATCGAGTATTTTTAGCACTTTTCGGTTACTTAATCTTTTATTAAAAAATTATTTTCTTAAAACTTTCAAACTTATAAAGACTTTTCTAAAAAAATTCCAAAAGTCGAGTGGAAGAAGAGAAAACCAATTTAATTCTCTAATTTTTTTTTTTTTTTTTTTTTTTTTTATGGATAGTTTATCGCTTTCCCGATATTTAAATTTATACAACATTTTTAATAGCTCCGAAGCATGCTGCCCATTTACGTATTTTATGTTAATATATTTTCATATTGAAAACGTTTTAATTATTCCTGTTATTTTAATTAATTATCTCATTAGGATTTTGAATTGCCGGTTGACTAACGATTCGTTATTTACAGATTCGGAAACGGAGAAACAGGATCAGTCACCGAAAAAGGAAAACAACAATTCGGTTTTCTCGAATTCATCGTCTTCGGAAAAACGGACCAATGGTGTGCCAGAAATCAGCAATTTGAGTATAGTGAATACTCCGGACCTCAGTCCTATGAAAACTTTAAGGAATGGAGAAGTCGAGGATGTTGAAGTTAGAAGAACAAAGGTAATTTGAAAAATAATTGTATGAAAGTAGACAATATTAAGATAAAACTTATTAAATATCAAATTTTTAACAATTTTCAGAAGTGGCCTATTGACAAAGCTTACTTCATCGCAAAAGAGCTTCTCATGACAGAAAGAACCTACAAGAAAGATTTGGATGTGATAAACATCGTGAGTTTCAAAACGATCTTATAGAATTGTATATAAATAAATTTATTTATCAAATATCAAATATATAAAATAATCGTTTAAATTCTTTCAGTGGTTCCGAGAAGAATTAACGAAAGAATCAGATACAGAAGGCGACTCTGTGGTGACTTTACTAGAATTTCTTGCCGATGCACATGGTCCTTGCCTTCAAGAAATGGAAGCTCGCTTAGCTCGTTGGGAAAGTAATGCGAGGCATAATATAGGAGATTTCCTTTATAATACCCTTCTGAATATACTTCCGCTTTACGACCAGTACTTGGAAAATTTGATGCCCGTTCTGGAAAAAATGGAGTATTCGATTCGAACCTCAAAACAATTCGATCAATTATGTCAGGATTTTGAATCTCAGAAACATTGCTACCTGCCACTAAGCTCGTTTCTTTTGAAACCGCTGCAGAGATTATTCCACTACAACAGTATTATCGATAGTAAGCTCATTTTGTTTATAAAATGATATTGACCAACATTATATCTTTTTTAAATATTATATTGGTACTAGGATTTTTGAATTAAGTAAGCTTTTGATTATTTTTAATTTACGTAAATGTTATTTTTCCTTTCAGGGTTACTAGATCATTATCCGAAAGACCACACAGACTTCGAAGACTGCTTAGCCGCTAGAGACAGACTCGGAGAAACATTACTTGAGGCTTTCACCATTTTGCATCAAGCGGTATGTCACCCTTTTTATACTTTTTTGAAGTAAGACAATGACTTAAAACTTTTCATCTATCTTCTTGCAGGAAAATCTTGTTCAGCTTTGCGAATTACAAAGAGATATAAGCGGGTTTGACCATCTAGTCCAGGGAGATCGCAAATTCATTAGACAAGGTTGCTTGCAAAAATATAGTCGCAAGGGCTTTCAGCAATGGATGTTTTTCTTGGTGGGCAATTTATAAAAATAAAATTGAAAATTAATTAAAGCAAATTGAAATTAAAAAGACCAAAACAATACAAAATTTCGCTTTTCTATATTTACAGTTCTCCGACGTATTACTGTACACATCCAGAACTCAACAACCTTCTCAATGTTTCCGAGTACATGGTCAGCTTCCTCTGAAAGGCATGTCAATTCAAGAAAGCGATAATAAGACAGGAACGGATTTTGCTTTCGTTATTCTAGGTCAAGGAAATCAGTAAGTACCTCTCAGGTATTTTGTTGGAGAATTCAATAAAGAAAAATTACGATTGTTTTATTTTGTTTCTAGTTACTTGACAGTCGCAGCTAATAATGAAGAAGAAAAAGAACGGTGGTTGGAAGATTTGAATTCCACTGTTGCGATGGCAAATGCAGCGGATACTAAGTCGCCTTATTCAAATCTCAAAACGTGCAGTAAGTATTTTTATAAATAAATATCCAAAGTAGAAATTTATTGCTATTCTTTAAATTGAAAAGTTTTAGATTCTGCAGATGAGATGGGCGATGGACTGGGAATTGAAGTGGACAGAACAAGTTGTGGTGGAGCTAAAGCTTCTCAAAGAAGTAACACAACTGTTCACGTTTGCTGGCATCGAAATACGAGTATAAGTTACAGCGACCAGCTTCGTGCGTTTGAAGTAAGTTATTATTTTTTAATATTTTAAAATTTGTCCTCGTAGTCCCCATTTTATTATTCCTTATTTCAACCCAACCCAAAATTTATCCAAAATTCTAATGTATTGTGTAACTTAATGCTTTCAGAATCAACTCAGTGGATTTCTCCTCAGGAAATTCAAAAACAGCAACGGATGGCAGAGGTTATGGGTTGTGTTTACAAATTTCTGTCTATTTTTTTATAAATCGCATCGAGACGATTTTCCACTGGCCAGTTTACCTTTATTGGGTTATGCTGTCACAACTCCGTCGGAAAAAGATGCAATTAATAAAGACTTTGTCTTTAAACTCCAGTTCAAAAATCACGTTTATTTCTTCAGGGCAGAAAGTGATTACACTTTTGGAAGGTAAGGTTTACAAATATTTCAAATTAATTCGAAGTTTTTGTTCGTCAAAGGCACATTGAACTTACGTCAATTTAAATATATAAAAATGAAAATGTTTAGATGGATGGAAGTTATCAGAAGTGCAACCCAGCAAAGTCACATCCCGATGAATTTCAATCGGAAAGAAGACTACTAAAATTTCTTTCTATGAAATCATTCCCTTTGCAATTATTATATACCTTAAGTCACAAAAGGATTAATTTCTCTCTCATTGAACATAATTGTGAGAATGATTATAGAAGCGTAGCTGCAAATGGAAAAGTTGAAACTAAAATCACATTTCCGTAGCATTAACGTATGGTAAAATTCATAGGAAGATCTTTATATTGAATTTATTTTTCACTTTGTAGAAATATAAAGATTGTGTATTTGCGTTTACGGGTGCAAGAATGAATGGGAAAGAGAATGATTTATAGGAGATAATAATATAAAAAGAAAAGAAAGTAAGCAATCAAAATCGCGGCCTTAAAAATTCAAATATAAATAAAATGCAATTCAGCGCAATGCTTTGAATGAAAGTACATATATATGTATGGGACCGTACTTAAATTACGTAACGTATTTTAAGCCTACTTTAAGACCTCCCCTCCTCCCTATAACAATCCGTAACAAAATATTTTTACCTCCCCCCCCCCCCTTTATTGAAATTAATGGAAATTTTTAGTATTTGTATTGTAGTATCTACATACTTTGCAGATAAAGACTTCTACGTGTATAAAAATTCATAAATCGAATCTACGTTAATTTCTGGGAGTTATTTGTTTAATTTGCGAATTTCCAAAAATTACGTACTTGATTGAAATAACCCCCCCACACACACACACACACACACCATAACAAGTCGTAACGGAATCTCTTGACCCCTCCCCCCCTTTGAACTGTTACGTAATTTAAGTACGATCCCTATACGCTATTACAAGCGATTTGTATTTGGTTGTACGTGTAAAGGTTCACATGGCTTACTTAAGTTAGAAATTGTAAATAGATTTGAATGCATTTTTTATAAGCATTTTTGTGAAACGCAAATGTTAGCGAAGCACGATATTGGACCAATTTGAAGAGTCTGATAAGTTATGTCTTTAAAAGACAATAATTTTGTTAAATTTTAAACTTTATTTGTGGTTTTTGAAATTTTACTACGGAAATTAATTTTTGAAATTCTCTATTAGTCTTCGGATCTAGAAAATAATTAAATGTCTTTTTTACGAAATTCAATTTATACAATTAACAATCAAGACTGGAAACGATAATCTAATTATTATACACGTTATTACAGTTTAATGATGCAAACGAAAAAAGCGTATTTTCTATTGTTTATCCCATCGAAATACCTCATGAAGAGAAAGAGAAATCGACAAATTATTTTACACAATCATGTCGTTAGTTTGCTAAGTTTTTGTTGATATTTGTGGAAGAAAAATGTTTTATATTTCGCGTCTAAGACGTCTAATTGTTAACAAGTTCAATGTCTCTAGTTTCCTCTCTATCTTTCGACAAATTAAGTTGTTAAATATTAATCTGACATAAATCGTCAAAGTTTCTACTTTGTAACATCACAATTATACACAATAAAATTTATTCATCAACAGGAAAAGAGGATTTTAATTTTTGTCGTTCTTATGCATACTTCACTTTATTTAGGAGGAATATTATTATTATTTGATAGTTTAAAAAAAATAGAACGTAAAGAATGGGAAATGATTAATTACTCATTTCAAGGAGGTAAATCAACAGTTTTTTGTGAGCAATTTAAGTAATTGAAATAATTAAAGGAAATGGATGTAAATATAATTGTAACGAAACTTTTGGAGAAACTCCCTATCTTTAATTGATTTATTTTTCCATTTTTTCGTCAACAGGAAGAGAGGATTTTTATTTTTGTCATCCTTATTTAGAACTATGTTTAAAAAAAAGTGCAAGGGAAGCGATTAATTACTCATTTCATAGAGGTTGTTATTTGGCTCGGTAATGAGCTAACAAATTTTCAGAAGGAAATGTAAACTTTGAGAATATCTTCTATTTTAAAATGATTTATTTTCAATTTTCTGTTTTGTTTGTAGATTATACGACTTGAAATAGGGTTCTCTGAGAATTTATTCCAGCAGCATTGTGAATAAATTTTCTCCTGGCAGCGTGAGAACTTATATGGCATGATGAATAATTAAGCCAAATGATTCCACATCATCTTTACAATGTGGCGCGTATTTCATTGTCAGATTTATTTCAAAGCTGAAAGTAATTTTAGAGCATGATCGTTCATAATTGCTTTTTGATCGAGTGCTTTGTCACGATAAATATCTTGATTAGGATAAACAATATTCACGATCATCAGCCAATTTCCTTCTCAGTTGGTTTCTTCCGGCATTTGAGTAAACATACATTTATAATCATGACAATATCCTCTCTTGAGAATAACAAACAATTTTTCTGAACTTTGACAATAACTATTGTCCTTGACCTACATTTGAAATTTAATAAATTTTCAATTCAGAATTTTTAAAAAAACGTTATTACTTCATAACAAAAAGTTTTTATATTATTTTTATATTATAGTTACATATATAATTTTATGACGCAATTTTTTAACGTATTTTTATGCATCATTAAAAATAGAAATCACGTTTATGGTATCTTTATATTTTGTTAAATAAAAAAATTATTGTTATGTGCAGTAATAAAGCCAAAGTAAATCACTTTTTGAATTACTTTTTGATTATTTAGATGACTATATGTTTTTTAGAATAGTTGGAAATTCTGATTTTAAGAAAAGAATCAAGGAAAACCCTTGACCTTTTGCGGCGGGATTTTGATACTGTTTCTGGGAAAAAAATATAATTAATGGGAAAGAAGTAGGTCGATGAAATAAAATTTTATCTCGTAATCGAGCATCACTTTTTAATATCAAGTTTCTTATGAAAGGGAACTCCCAAACAGGGGAATCCCTGATTACAATGGTCAAGTTCACCTCTCATTAATAAAAAAAAAAATGAAAAAAAAAACTAACAAAGTAAACTGATTTTGAAATTTCTGGGAAATACCAATCAGCGGACTTTTTCATGTTATGGACAAATGTATTAATACCTAGTATTTTACGAAAAAGAAGTATCATGATAATTTATGTTCTCACATTTTGGCTGTTTGATGACTTTAGAGACTTCAAGAAATTTTTAGGATCTTAAAATCCTGTTAAAAAATATAAATAGATTTCTAAAACTTGTTTTCATTCTTTTAAAAATTAAAATAAAACGTTAATATTTTCTAATCGTTTATTTTTTTAAAGTTACGTCTCAATATGTGTTTAAAAAAATAATAAATGGGTATAGGAGTATCCAGCAGTGAATAGCGATTCTATCTTGGGTCACGATCACGGTGAAGGTGATCTTTTATGAACTATGTAAAGTATCTTATCTCTTTGGAATCGCCTTTGATGACTTAATAATAACGGCAACTGCCTACATAAAGTCTAAGAACGAATGACGTCTATCAAGATTCGAAATGAAATTTCTAAGAATTTATTTTTGGAAAATTCAAACTATTATTTATTGTACTTGCGATTTACGATTATTTTTCTCACTGACAGCTCTATGAGTAATTTTTAAATACCTGATCTCAGAGATTAGGCAATTTATAAAAATATGATGCATGACTAAGAGGTTTTCCAACTTGGGAAAACCTGCCTTGCTTATTCGAAAACGAATTTTATAGTTTTATTTTCTATCTCTGATTGGATACTGTAAGAAATTATGTGCGAATAGTTAAATGAGATGTTTAGAATTGAAATAAGATGGGAAAGTAATAAAAATCTTAAATATTAAAAATATTTAAAAAGCGACTAATAATAATGAATTTTATTTGTAAAAAAACAGATACGTGTACTTTCAAAACTTTTGGTAATAAAATTTTTATTACCTGGAAAGAAATGTTACATTCGATAAAATTGAAAGAATATAGCTGATGTCAAAAAATACTAATATTTTATATCTGGAACTTAATTTTGCTATAAAATTTGTGGTTGTCTATATAAGAGTTTAAATTTTTTGCGCATCTAAAAAAAATATATTCAATATTTTCTCTCAGTAAGAACGATGAAGATCAATCTCCTTTCGTTGAGTATTTTTGCAGTCCTCACGAACCTCTACATTTTTGGTGAGTAGGCTATTTATTAAATTTGATAAACCCGTAAAAACGTTCACATGAACTATTTATCATAGGTCACACAAATATCAAGCAATTAATTTTCACAATTGTGAAGTGTGAAGTCTCCTAAATCTAAAATAAAAAGTCAATAAAAAATGATTAACAATAGTATTTTATAATTTGGTACGGTATTATATTTAAATTAAAGCCTGTATAATTTATGTACTACAATAAAGCTTTAAAGTAAAATATGAGAAAACTTTTATCCTTCAGTTGAATATGAAAATAATCCTTGACCTATTTTAAGCTCTGTTGTAAATCAAAATGTTATTTCTTTTTACCATATAGTCTTAACATGGACAACTTTATAAATGTATATCTAATATGTAAATTAAATTAGAATTAGAATTAAGAGGGATCTAGAATTATTTCAAGTAATGTAAAGAATAGCCAAAATATATTTAAAAATAGACGAAAAATTAATTGAATAAATGATCCTCTTTAGGTAAGTATATGATAGTGCAATATTTATTTTTCATTTTCAGAAAATGTAGAAGGTGCTGAAGTGGAGGATGAAAGGACGATGTTTGGAAGTTATGGACGGAAATTATCATTTCCATTTCGTAGACAAGGAAACTATGATGGTCAAGAAAATTACGTTGGTCAAGCAAATTTTGGTGGCCCAGCAAACTCTGGTAACCAAGACAATTATGATGGTCAAACGAATTACAACCGCAATTTAGATGTCAGAGGTCAAGTAACTTTAAATGATAATTCCTTTTCTGGTCAGATTAATATTACTATGCCAAGCTTCGGAATCTGGAAAGATTTAAAAAAAAATCTTTTACGGTACAAAAAAAAACTACTAAATTTCTTCCAGCTCAGAACATACATCACCCGAAGTACTATAAATACTGTTTTGGAAAAATACGGTCAGATGCCTGAAAATGTTAAACAACAAATATCAGTTGCTGTTCAAAATATTCTTAGCAAATACAATGTTTTTCTTATTTGGTTACACATTGACAAAATTACAGGCAAGATTCAAAATGAGGTTGAGCTTATTTTGTCAAGGAGTCGCGCAGTTCAAGATAATGTAATTGGAACACCCAAATTTAAAAAAATGCTCTTGACTAAAATCACATCCCTTGGAAATAGAATTGATTCAATCCATTCTTTGAAAAAACATATCTTAAGTATCATTATGCAAGTAAAAGGAAACCTTTCTGCTCATGTTAAACACAAAGTTTCGACTGTTATTGATGGTATTCTTAAGAAATATACACACAATTATAAAATACGCCTTCATCAGATCGTAGAGGAAGTTAACATTGCGTGTGGCAAAATCTTCTTAAACCTTGATATCCTAAACGATCTTCAACTCTTTCTTCAGAAAAATTTAAATGTTGAGGTATCTAGTTCCATTCTAACAGAACAAATTATGAACACCATTTTAGCCAGACATCCCCGCCTCTCAAAAATTCAGATTCTAATTTTGCAACATAATATTGTCCACATTCTTTTGGAAAATAACTTTGGCATCGAAGGTTCCCATGAAAAAAATCACGATCTTCTTTTGCAAAAAATTCTCGGTTACATTGAGAATAATCTAGACAGGAGTTCCTTTGTGGATGAAGGTAAATCTTCTCCAGCTTGTAAAAATTGCCAAAAAGATTTCCTCAAGCTTGATGATGAATTACTACTTGCTTTGACTACAACCATCAATACTCATGGTCAGCTCTTGGTTGAAGAAAAAGCTCTTGCAGAAAAACTTGCCGACATAATTTTGAATTCGCATGTTCTGTCTATTGCGATAAAGAGAGATGACTTGGTGTTACATATTGAAAAAATTATTCATAAAGCTAAGCTTCAGTACAAGTCTATCAATATTTATGACCTTGAAAATAACATTGCGAATTACGTTCTTGAACTGATTGCTGAAAAAGAATTGCACCTTGGTAAAGGAATATCAGAAATGATATATCACAATCATATGAAAGATAGAGATGACCTTAAATTCGGTGTTGATGATAGACAAAAAAATCAACCAGAAAGTAACGATGACCATGACGATGAAGAAGAACATGGAATTAACTGGCACCAACAGGAGCAAACTAACTCTCCTGTTCAGCAAATTCCTCTTCCTGTAAACCAAGACTTGAACCAACCTCAAGAAACAAGTGCCGAGTCAAAAAAAGAAGGTGTTGATCAACCTCCTAAGCAACCTTCTACAAACCAAACCTGGAACCAACCACAAGAAACAAGTGCTGACTCAGGAAAGGAAGGTGTTGATCAACCTTCTACAAGCCAAACCTGGAACCAAACATCAGAAACTAATGCTGCCCCGGAGAAAGAAGGTGTTGATAAACCTCCTCAACAAACTTCTACAAGCCAAAACTCGAACCAATCACAAGAAACAAGTGCTGCCCCTGAAAAAGAAGGCGTTGATCAACCTCCTCAGCAACCTTCTACAAACCAAGACTCGAACCAATCACAAGAAACAAGTGCTGCCCCTGAAAACGAAGGTGTTGATCATCCTTCTCAGCAATCTTCTACAAGCCAAAGCTCGAACCAGTCACAAGAAAGAAGTACTGAAACAGAAAAAGAAGATGTTGCTCAACAACCTCCTACAAACCAAGACTCGAACCAAACACAAGAAACAACTGCTGCTCCCGAAAAAGAAGGCGTTGGTCAACCTCCTCAGCAACCTTCTGGAAACCAAGGCTCGAACCAATCACAAGAAACAAGTGCTGCCCCTGAAAAAGAAGGTGTTGATCAACCTCCTCAGGAAACTTCTACAAACAAAGACTCGAACCAATCACAAGAAACAAGTACTGCCCCTGAAAAAGATGTTGCTCAACAACCTTCTACAAACCAAGACTCGAACCAATCACAAGAAACAACTGCTGCTCCGGAAAAAGAAGGCGTTGATCAACCTCCTCAGCAACCTTCTGGAAACGAAGGCTCGAACCAATCACAAGAAACAAGTGCTGCCCCGGAAAAAGAAGGTGTTCAACAAACTTCTACAAACCAAGACTCGAACCAATCACAAGAAACAACTGCTGCCCCTGAAAAAGAAGGTGTTGATCAACCTCCTCAGCAAACTTCTACAAGCCAAAACTCGAACCAATCACAAGAAAAGAGTACTGAAACAGGAAAAGAAGATGATGCTCAACAACCTTCTACGAACCAAGACTCGAACCAATCACAAGAAACAACTGCTGCTCAGGAAAAAGAAGGCGTTGATCAACCTCTTCAGCAACCTTCTGCAAACCAAGGCTCAAACCAATCACAAGAAACAAATACTGCCCCGGAAAAAGAAAGTGTTGATAAACCTCCTCAGCAACCTTCTACTAACCAAGACTCAAACCAATTACAAGAAACTAGTGCTGCTCCGGAAAAAGAAGGTGTTGATCAACCTACTCAGCAACCATCTACTAACCAAGGTGGAACCCAACAAAAGGAGGTCAATGTTGACCAAACCCCCTCGAGTAACCAATCTGACAATGGTGAAACAGATGTTGGTAGTAATCAGAAGCAGCCACCCCCTACACCAAGTACAACTGAAGCAGCAACTACGGCTAAAGAACCTACTAGAAGTGCAGAATCAACTTCTACCATAGAACCAACTACTACCGCAAATTCAACTACTACCACGGGATCAACACCTGAACTTAATCAAACAGTCTCAGTACAAGTAGTAGCCAAGGAAAAAAGCGGCGTGATCATAAACTGGTCCCTTCTAGAATCCAAAATCTCGAGCATTCTATCTTATTACCTGAACAGTGAATCAACTGTTGATAAATCTCTAGGACATCAAATCGCCGACATAATCTTCAATTCGAATCCTTCTCTCCACATGAAACTCAGTCTCGTTGAACTTCAGACTATCATCATCGACATTATTTCCAAGGCGAGAGCTGAAGGTCACAAAGTGACCTTCTCTACCCTCTCGAGTGAGATAACATCTGCTATAAAAACTAAATCCAAGATCAAGGACGCAGCAGGACCTAGTCAGAACATCACTATTCCAATCAAGAAAAAACAGGAGGATGTCAAAATAGATTATGCAAATTTGCAGAGCGAAATATCTGACTCTATTAATTCTGTAGTGAAATCTAAAGGCTCTTCTCAAGTAGATAAGGCTTCGCTAAGCAAATCACTCACAACAACTTTTATCAAGGAGATACCTGACATTAGTAAACATATCAGCTACTCAGTTCTCGAGACTAAAATATCAGAAATTATTTTACAATTAATAGCACAAGGCCATACACAATTCTCTTCAGAAGATGTCAAAAGATTGATTTACCAAAAAGTGTTACAGGTTCTTTTGACTTTACAGCAAAGCTTATCTTACAAGGTGTTGATTACGTTCAGAGACCCATTGGCTCAGAATTTGCAACAAGAAAGTATGAAGAAAATACGTCAAGTTGTAACCAATCAGATTTTCAGTATGGGTCCTAAACATATTAATAGTAAGCTACTTGATCAGAAGATACTTCAAGCTCTTGCTCAACTTAAAATTCAGGCAAAAGTTACGGTTACTGATACTTCAGTTCCAAGCATTCCTAAAGTTGTTGCTGTGGTTGAGACACCAGAATTTAGGAAAAAAGTCGAACCTCCTCGTTTGGAAGCAGAATTAGACTTTGGTTTCTCTGATTCTTCTAAAGCGGACTCTGGAGCTCTTCAAAAGAAGATTAATTCGATACTTAAAGAGAAATTAGCTCAGGGAGGTAAAATTGATATTGGCTCTCTTAAAAAACAGATCGCAGAAGCAATTTCTGGTAGTAATTCTGATGTCACTGTTAAGATCCACAATAACAAAATTTTAGATCACAAAGTAATTTCTCAAGTTCAACACAAAGCTCCTCCACAAAATAAGACAAATACAACAAATATAGTTTCATTTAAAGTAAAAATTGCTCAACGTAGTATTGATAATATTGATCAGGAAGGACTCAAAAAAGCAATTGGCACTGCTCTTAGGAAAGAAGTAAGTTCTCATGGACTTCACAATATCGATGCTGCTTCACTTAAGAGCCAGATTTTGGATATTCTTTCTAGCGTCAAGGCCAACGTAACTGTTCAAGTTTTGGATAATTCGAAGCCGAATCCAGTTGTTTTGGTTGCGGAAAACCTAGGAGCTCCTTCTAGTAATGAACCAGGTATAATTTATACCTAAAAATATAGTCTTTGTTTTTTAATATTGAGATTTTAGATAAAATTAACTTCTGATTTAAAACTTATCTTTTTTGTTATTTCTTTGGTTATTTTTTACTAATTGTCTTTTTCTAACACCAATAAGCATCTGGGATACCACCTAAGTCCTCTAATCCTGGAGCATGATCTACGGAGAGGAAAGTGCAGTAATAATTATGTAGCTGAACTCAAAGCGTAATAATTGTAAGATTTATTTTTTTATTCATAGAAATATTTATTTTTAATATTACATACATTATTTCAAGTTTATTACTTTAATATTTATAGAAGATGTTTCTTGAAAATATCACTGTTTTAAAATAAATTAAAATTTTTTAATCTCCCTCTAAATTTTTAAGATTAGAGTACAAAGTATTAATAATTCTGTATTTTTTCTGTATTTCAGATTTTATTCCTGCATTGGGAGAGATAATATTATAGAGACAAGTCACTTTCCAAGAATACTAAGTATAATTGAATCAATGTTTATATAAAATTATGAATCAAAATTATTTTGAAAAACCTTGGTTTAAGCTCATGAATATTTACTAAATATAAAAATTTACCAATAAAAGAAATTACAATGAGGAAATAGGGCTAAGCAGAAATACCGAAAAAATAAATACCGAATACACGAATTGACGAGAAATAAAAATAATGAATTAGAATAATAACGAATTATTAAATTTATTGAATTATACAATTGCCTAGAATTATTTTAATTTAAGTAATTAGAAAAATATATTATTACATATTAATAATTCTTAATTACATTGATATATTCATATAATCTATGTAAATGTACCATTTACCCATTAAGAAAAAAACAATTAAATCTCACTTTATAGTGGAGGTACATATATTTATTTTTACATCTAGATCTGGACTAAAAAGCGATACTTAATTCGTGTTTCGCAATTATGTATTCAAGATCAGTCATTTTATCGAAGTGACCATTTTAGACATAATTTTGCTGTGACCCATTTATCGTAGATAACTCACAACAGATATTATGAAATTAAGTTTAGAGGATCATTTTTAGAATGAAAACATAACTATTTCATAAATTCCATATCTTGTGATAAAAAAATATAAAATATTGGCACAAGTTGATATAAATTATTGTGAACAACAAACAAAGTTTAGGAAAAAAGAATTTCCATATGAAAGACTGTAATTGTAAATAAAAAAACTACGAAAATGTTTCGAGATATTGTTAGGCTTTTTTTAAGAAAAAAATTCTTGAAAAATTCTTTTTCAAATTCTGCTAAAAGTATGAGGCTTTCTTGTTAACACTTATTAACTCTAATAAGATAATTTTTTCTTAAATTATGAACCTCTACAGAATATTTTATTTGTTATCGTAATTAAGGGAACCAGTTTTCGTTTTAATTCTCATTCAGATGAATTCTTAAACCGTTTCTTTTGTCAATTTCTTCCTATCTTCATCGCTTAGCTAATTAATGCAAAGAATCGGACGTCCTCTCTTAATATTGCACAATATAGTAAACCGGTCCTCTATTTGGGAATTACGGACTACACGTGATACGTAGAAACGAGAAAAATTTGTCATTGATAGAAACTGGAGGAAACATTTATTTTGGTGGGAGTCAAGTATTTAAGAAAGAGCCGAATTCATGCAAACCATAGTCTTCGTATAGTCATTTAATCATGCAGTATCAAACGGTCATCGGCCTCTTGGCTCTCCTAGTTGTCACCGCCTGTGTGGCTGGTAAGAGAAAATATTCTATATTATTGCTTCTTCTAATTTTATTTTTACTATCGAGTGAAATAATAATAATTTTATAATTTTGGCTTCGAATTTATAAAATCTATGCCTTGAATTCGAGAATTTAAAAATGAGACATCCATAACTTGATCTTGCTTTTCCTAATAAATATAAAAGGATCATGTCTAAATTCCATTTAATATTAAAATCTTGAAACACCGACGTTATTTTATAATTTGAAAACAAATTTAAAGTGAGATATGTGAAATGTGTATTGGCCTTCAAAACAGCATTCAAATAATCGTTGACTCATTTCAAGTTATCTTGTAAAACAAAATCATTATTTCTTTTAGCGTGAAACTTTTTCTTCAAAATGCTGAATATTATTGTTCTCGATTTTTATTAAACAAATACATTTTCGGATTTTATTACAATAAAATAATATTTTCAAGTAACTTTTATGTTATTTTTATCAGGAACTTTTTCCGAAAGGATAAAAAATATCTACTTCTTCGAAACATAAACATAAAAATGTATCAAGAATGTAATAACATGTTTTCGAGTTTTTAAAGGCTTATTAAAACAGTTTAATTGGTTTGAAATATAAAATATATTGATATATGACATAAAAATCAATCACTTGTTTATATTTAAAATCTTAATATATAATATTGTATTCAGGGATATTTTAAACACTATTATAGATTTTGTTCTCCTGAGATTATCTGATAATTAAAATACTTTAAAGAAGAGAACCTGAGATAGCATTAAATAAATACTAACTGCAAATCCAATTTGAGATTCAACAAAGAAAAATTTACAAAAGAATTCACAATGCGATTTTGTGTTAATTTACAGAAACCTTTCAAGGAGCGAGAGGAGAAGGATTATCCGTACTTGACCGTCTAAAACGTCATTCGAAACACAAACATCATAATCGACATGAGGAAACTTTCAATCTACCCGGTTCAGCTTCAAGTTCTTCCAGTTCTTCCAGCTCCTCTACTTATGGTGGCAATACAAATACAAAGACCAACTCCCAGACAACTGGTCTTGGAACTGCAAATGCTGATGCCACTGCAAACTCACATTCAGCTGGTCACGGTGGATCAGTAAGCTATGTTAATCCAGGTGGATTTGGCGGACAAGGAGGCTATGCTAATCAAGGAGGCCTTGTTGGCCAAGGATTCGGATCATATCCTGGAAACTTTCATGGTACCTTGTCTCCAAACTGTCCTATTAGTTTCTCCAAATTCAAAATGAATTTTGCAATTAAGTCCGCTCGCAAGAAACCACGATTCCATACAGTTGCTTCCATGAGGGTCAAAGTAATAGCCTATGATCCTGATCATAGGCTGATCCCTCTAGAGCTAGAGGAAGCTGATCTAGAGGCTGATCTAGAAGCTTAGCTAGAGGAAGCTGATCCCTCTAGAGCTGATCCCTCTAAAGGCTGATGCCTCTAGTTCTGTAGCAGAAGCTCAAGTCCTTGTTGAAGTTGTTAGAGAAACTATCTCTCAATCATATAATGGAAATGATTGTTCTGCTAGAGAAAAGGCTTCCCTAATTGCAAATGAATTATCAGATCTGATCCTCAGAATTCTAGTTAGTGATCGTACTGAAAATGCGGTTTCTGATCAAACACAACTCTATCAAATTATAGTTAAAATTCTTGAAACTCTTGCTTAACCAAAGTATATATTCATTATTTTAGTTTGTGTTTTTTTTTGTTTACTGCTTCTTTATGAAAATAAATCCTAGGGGAAAAATTATCTGTTATTTGTCTCAAAAAACAAACAATTCATTTGTTTACAACTTACACACGTATTTTGCTTCTTATTTCAAGTGTGCATAGTAATCAAGTACTTCAATGGATTTTACTAAATATTATATTTTTTTAATATTTATTGCTAAAATTGTTTTATTTAAATATGTGAATTTTCTTTTTAGAAACTGGAGTCAATGGAGATCCAGGATTTGGTGGAGTAAATGGTATAATAATTATAAATAATTTATTTAAATTTTCTTTTTTTTTCTTGTTTCTTGTTTCATTATAATTTGACGATAATTATTTTTTTTCTGACATCCTACAGGATTCGGAGGACAGCATGGAGGATCCCTTTATCCTGCAGGAGGATCCTTAGGAAACGCTAATGCCAATGCAAATGCTCAAGCCAATGCCAATGCCAATGCACAAGGATAATAAATTTATAGTTTTTACAATCTCTACAAATGAAGATTTGTATCTATTCGGGAATTATTTATGTAAATATACCAACTTTAAGAAAAAATAAAACTTTTTAAAATTCTAATTCTTCGAGTTTTAACTTCTTATTTTATATTTATGTCCATCTACCTATATAATAAATTTATAATAATTATTGTCTAATTGTAAGTCACTTCTAACTGAAAAATGTTTATTAAAATATTTGGTTAAGCGCATTTTGAGGATAGAAAAATTAATTCTTTAAGTTATCATTTTTACTGCATTTCTATCATTTTTTTTACTTCTTATTATTGACTACTAAAATTTAATAATCCATTTCTGCCCGTGGATAAGGATGCCAATATTTATCTTAAAGAAGGTTATTATTTTTGGCTTATTTAACATTGTTTATTTAAAAATGAAATTTTCATACTTCGGGTATTTCCTAAACTGATTAGTTGGGGAAATTTGCATGATAACGATATTCGGTACGCATGATTTCAAACGTCTTCAGTTGACTATACGTTATAATAAAAATTTATTTTAAAAACTCCACTTTATCTATATTTTTAATTTAAACAACATTCTGTATTTCACAAAAAATCTATTTTTTCTATAAAGTATTACAAAAATCCCTGAATTTTATAAATAAAGAGTATGAATAAATATTTAATAATAACTCATCATCACGAAGACAGAAATTGGTTTTTTGAATCCATTCATAACTCTCTTTGACGATAGTATGTAAATATCTCAATTGTTATTTTAACAAGTTTTCCCTCCCTCTTTGCAATGCTAATTATTGCCAAATTAAACATACCTCCCTCCTAGAAACTGAGTTACATAAGATGTTTGGTCCTCTAGTTAGGAATAACTGCTATCTTTTCGTGGAAATAATCAAACTTTACCATATTTTAGTGGGGACTTCGCTATTTAAAGAAGAATTGATCTCAGAAATGACACAGTCTTCCTAATATTCTTCAATGATGCATAACTTCAAACTCACCGGCCTTTCGGCCCTTTTTCTTCTCGTAGTCTGCGCTTCAGGTAAAAACTTTCTTTTTTAAACATTTTACCGCATAATTATCAAAGATATCAAATTGCATTTAATATTTTTTCACTAAAATGAAATTTTCACACAAAATAACAAGTCTACTGCTCTAAATAATTTCTTTCATTTCGACTGCTAGAAATAGAACTAGTAAAAGAAAGCTTGAGATATTTTAAGTTTTAAAAATGCGATTCTGATGTATATGTTGTTTTAAACATTTTACATTTAGGCCACCATTATGGACTGAATTACCCAGCTTCAGGATACGGAAGTTCAAGTTCTTCCCAATCAAACAGTAATGCATTTAATGGACAAATTTCAACTGATACAAAGACTCAAGCTACCGGAGGTGGATCTGCAAATGCAAATGCTGATGCCCAATCTAACAACGATTACTACCAACGTCCAGGTACTTGTAGTCATCAATCAAATTTAAAACTGTTACTTTTAAATGAATAGAAAGGGTCATTTATAGCTTATTTATTTTATTTCAATAGTTATTAAGTAATCAATCATAAAAGTATAAAGTATTATAAAAGTAATGTCCTCTATTTAGGATACCAAGGAAACAACGGTTATTATCCAAATAACGGTTATTATCCAGGACAAAATGGATATTACCCAGGGAACAACGGATATTACCCAGGAAACAATGGATACCAAGGTATTAACAATATTAACAATAAATAATTTGATGTAATATGATTTTGAAAATTATATTAATCTATATTTTTTATTCATGAAGGATATTTCCCCAACGCTAATGCCAACGCCAATGCTCGTCCTTTGTAAGTGTCCGAAGAAATAATTCTCGTTTTTCTCTTATTTCCTATTATTTAGTCATAAAATTAAAAACCAAGAAAGTATAAAGCATTTGAAAAAAATTAGAAGCTGCAAAAGATTTTCGAATAAAGAAAACTTGATTTCTAACGAATTATTCTTTTGATCATTGGAACTTTAAGATAATTTGATAAACTTGTGATCTGTATTAATCTTTCAATTAATTATTAAGCTTAACAATTGATTTCTTTCATTTTTTTCCATAGCTTCAATTCTCGCTTCAATGACAATGATGAGGTCGAGACAATTGCAGTTGTACCCTCTGGAGGTGGCGTTTCCAGCTCCTCATCTTCATCGAGTAAAAATGGAGTTACTGAAATGAAAACTAGTGTAAAAATTGTGTAGAATTTTGAAAATTTATTATACTGTATATAATTCATAAGGCAGGTTGACATTATGTAAAAGATCAGATAACAAATATAAAACCTCTCTCATTTCTAGTCATAGTTTCTCTTTATTCCTTATTTTTACTAAAATGTTTAGTATTTATTCTTATGAAAAAATAGAGCTATTTTACTCGAAATTAAGAAAATATAATTTAAAATAAGGCAGTGTCTATTCATACTGAAAAAATTCGGCTATTTCTATGGATATTTCGAGATATATAGTGCTATTTATAAAAATATTGAATTATATTGATATACTTATAATTCATGACTTTATTGTTCAAAATAAACACAAAAATATTCCAACCATCTCTAAAAATTCACAAAAACCTTCGGACTGAAGGTTTTGCATTACTTAGAAATTATCAGATAATTAAATTATTCATCAGGTTCTGTTTTCGTTTCTTCAAATATTCCAAAATGCCTTCTTTTTGAAATATTTAATTTAAAAACTTTTATGATTCCTCAAATTGTGTTTTATTTTAAATTTCGAAAAATCTTTCAAATATTGATCAAAGATCTTTTCTAAAAAAAATATGTGAGAGCTCATTTTGTAGTACATATGTAATCTTTTTAAATTACAACTTTATCGGTAGGATTTCTCATATGGAATTCCTCTCCTTTCTTTAATAAACTATAAATCAAATGTCATTCGTTCAATAAAATTTGTAGATCTACTGATTTTGTAGAAAAAAAAAATTCAATGGACTTTTTCCTTTCGTAGAAAATGCTGCATAATGCGGGTAATAAAAAATTGCCTTTTACTCCAATCAATATATAAGCATCTATAGACATTTAAACATAATTCATACACTTTATTATTACTTTTTATTATCATCTAAAAAAATTAGATAATAATCTTTAGATAGTGAGACATTTTATAAATACTATTTTTCGTTTTTTACCATGTATACGAATTTAAAAAGATTTAGTTTACTTTACAAAAATTGTTTGATATATTACTAATACACAACTTTTATCTTTTTTGTTTGCAGATTCACTTAAAACTATAAATAATTTTAGAAAATACACGAGTAAAATTTCCAGTTCAAAGAATAACCGCTAATTACATATAGATTTGAGATATTTGTCTTTAATAGTTCATCGTAAGTGCGTCCCTATAGGTGATATTGGGATAATCCCAGAATTTCTGGGACATTGAGATAGCCTTGATGTACTCTTGTTTTTCATCTGGGAACATCCAAATGCCGTCATTTCAATGGAAGGAAGGGATCATAGGTGGGAGTTTCTGCTATTTAAGAATCACATGAGTCCAAGATTATCACAGTTAAACATGAGGAAGCATCAAGTGAGCATCGGGCTCTTGGCCCTTTTGGTCATCAGCGTCTACGCAAAAGGTAAATTATAACACAATTTATATATACTTAGATTACACACCTTCAAAAACCAAACTTCAATTTCAAAATTGCGTTAAAACTTAGTTTACGTGAATTTTTTTTTAAATTAAAGAAACTACAGATATTTAATAAACAAAAGCTTCGATTAATTATGATCCTTTAAGAAATTTACTTAATTCTCTCTAAAAAATATTAACTCAGTTTTTGTAATGGTGCAAAAGGATGCTAATTGTCTATAAATTCGAAAAATAACGATAAGAAACAAAATTAATTCTAAAAAGATCTTATCTTATAATAATTAGACAATAAATTAAAATTACAAATGAGAATGTAAATTTTGAAAAATTCGTATTCAAAGTTTTGATACCAATCAAGATTAAAGTTTAGATACTAACATAAGTTATTGTTTTTTTGATATAATTAGTTGCCAATATTGGAAGTGAATATTAAATGTTTTAATAGCTTCCCAATGATTATAATCATTTCTTAGAAAAACTATTAAACTACAAATCTGAATAATTAAAGACACAGTCAATTCTATAATGAAAACTAAAGAAACATTTTAATTATTGCATTTTCAGATTCAATTTTTATATTGAGGATTTTGATTTGCCGACTATAAATAATGTTGATATAATATGTAAATGAAAATTGCGCGAATCAGTCTTGAAATAGAAACATGTACTTAGCGTCTGATATTTGTAATGGAATCTGGAATGTTAGCGTTTGTATTTACGGAAGTGAAATGAATTTTTTATAAAGTAGATTCAATAAACATGACCTCTCTTCGTAATTTCCATCTTATCTCTATTAGATTGATCCTTTCGATCATTTTTTTTTCGTTTTATTTTAACGGCATTTTGCTGACGTGCTTGACCTTGTGTTTGGGTTTTCCCACTCTCTATGTGAGAGCACGTGCAACTTGTCTATACTTCTTTTCAAGTTCACAAAGTTCAATAAATCTTCCAAAGTTAAATTACACTGATGAATCTGGACTTTTGAATATCATTAATTTACATTCTATATTTTATGCTCAAAGTGTTTCGTCCACTCTGATAAGTACGAAGATAATTTGAGATTTGTGATGTAACAAGAGAAAAAAAATCAAAGAGAAACAAAAAGAAAAAAATATTGAGGAATGATATAAACAACTGATTATTTTATAAATTCCTTTAATCCAAGAATTCCAGCACTCTTTCTTGAAACTTGATTGCATTGTGAAAATATTATTGATTGTTATAAACTTCACCGAATAGTTTTTTCTTGATCTGCACTAACGTAGACTATATTTAGTCTTCAATTAACTCGAGATTGATTTTCGATGTTAATCATCTTGGCATTGAAAATGTGTGTACCTTTTTTTTTGTGTTGACTCAGATTATACACAGACTTAAAAATTACAATTCACACGACCTTCCTAAGAGTAGTGTAAAGAATAAATTAGAGATGATGATGTCAATTATGGACATTTTATTTCTTGCATTGAGATTACATATTATGAATTCTTATGCAAGTATTTAAATATTATTTGAAGTTCACTTAAATTATTATAAATAAATCTATTGATATAAAAAAAACTTCGGTTCATTTGACAAAATATTTTGACCACATCTCTTAATTATTTTGCTTTCAGATGAATTAAAGTTTGTTCGTGCCAAGCGGTATGCTTATAGCGCTAGTAGTAGTAGCAGTAGCAGCAGTTCTTCCAGTTCTAGTTCTTCAGGTGGTTCCGGAAGTACTTTGACCCTGACAAATTCTCATGCCACGGGAGGTGCAACTGCAGATGCTAAAGCTGCAGCTACTGCCGATGGTGCCGGAAACGGTTACACTTTTGGAAGTGCTAATCAATACGGAGGTAATTATGGTAATTTCCAACTTTTAATTCAGCATGTAGAAATTATTCTAATTAAATTGACAATTCAACAATTAGGGAAATCGTTAAGTTCTCGTAGACAATTATTTTTATATAAATTACTTGTATAAATTAAAGATTACATAGATAATTTCAATTTATATGAAAAGAAAGATGACTGGACGTATAATTGTTTTTATTACAGATGTGAATAATTACTCTTTTGAATTTACAGTTCTAATCCATTATTATTTATTTATAAGATACGCTTGGATCCCTTTTTAATAAAGCAAGGCTTCTATGTATTATTATTATTATTTATATAATCAAAATGTGAAATTTGTGACTAAACAATTCAATTCCATATTAATCACTGTTTTCGTATATTATTTATCGTTTTATTAGAAAAATTCTCATTTAAAATTTTTCCTTCTTATATCTGGGGGTCGATAAATTTTCCCAATTTTCCACTTTCCTAAATTCTTGCAAGCATGACACGTTTGATGTTTTAAACTTGAAAGATTTAGAGATTTTTAACAATCGAAAAATGGAAACATGGGAAAGCTTTGACCCCCTGAGTGTTGGAAATACTGTCCACTAAAAATAAAAGTCATTAAATCATAAAAGTATGATAATTCTATGTGGATATTATTTAATTAAAATAAAATAATTATAAATCTAAATAATTATATTTTTTAAATAGGTGGTGCTGGAGGCCATGGAGGAGGATTAGGAAGTGGCTTTGGAGGAGGATTGGGAGGTGGCCAAGGAGGAGCTCTTGGTGGCAGTCATGCTGGTGGAGCTGGTGGATATGGTGGCGGATATGGAGGATCCTCAGGAGCCGGAGGATCTGGTGGTTTTGGATCTGGTGGTTATGGAGGTAGCCAGGGAGGAGCTGTTGGTGGCAGTCATGCTGGAGGAGGTGAGGATCACTTCTTTCAATTAACAAAAAAATTGTCTTAGAATTCTCTGTAAATATTTCGACTTTTTCTAGAAGAAAATTCAAATTCCAACTTGCAATTTTACTCTTCCTTTCACTAAATCTAAAAACAGTTTAGATTATTATTCTTTTCATGAATAGTTGCTAAAATGGTTTTCTTTTGGTTTTTAGGTGGATATGGAGGTGGTGGATACGGAGGTACAAAAGCAGGGAGCAGCCACGCAGGAACTGGCGGATTTGGAGGAAGTTATGGAGGAAGCTATGGAGGAGCTGGAGGTAGCCATGCAGGAACTGGTGGATACGGAACTGGAGGTTCGGGTCTAGGAGGCTCAAGTCTTGGAGGCTCAGGTCTTGGAGGCTCAAGTTTAGGAGGTTCTGGTGCAGGTCTAGGAGGTGGATATGGAGGAACTGGTGGATCTGGAGTCAGCAAAACTGGAGCTGGTGCCACTTCCAGTGCCAATGCCAATGCTAATGCCAATGCTGGATCCACTGCTGGAGGTAAGAGTTGTTGTGAATTAACAAGCCTTGCAAAAAAGGGATCCAAGCGATGTTTTTTATATCATAAATTTTTTGGTATAATGCCTAGAGAATATAAGTTCTCTGAGTACAGAGAACTGCGTCAAGAATTAAGGTAACTTTCATCAATTGATACTGTTTCATTCTTGTTGAGTATTCTCAATTGTTCATCTACATATTGATATAAAAACGAGATAAATAGACTTAAATTAAAAGAGAATGATTAACTTTGTGCTAGAGTTTTGAGAAATATTTGTAAAAGACTCTCATCCAATTTGATCACTTCTATTATTTATGAAATGTATAGAATTTTTGGAATCTATTCTTATGTTTGAAATTTAAATTTGAAGGACTTGGTGGAGCAGGAGGTCTTGGTGGAGGACATGGAGGAGGAAGTCTTGGTGGGGGAAATCTCGGTGGAGGATTTGGAGGAGTAGGAGGAGGTCTTAGTGGAGGACATGGTGGAGCAGGAGGTGGTGGAGGATTCGGAGGCAGCTATGGAGGTAGTTATAATCCTTTTATCGAGTTTATTATGTATCATTAATTTTATTCACATGTTTAATTAAAATATGATTAAACTATTTCCAGGAGGCCAATCTGGAGGATTTGGAGGATCAGGCGTTGGAGGTCATGGAGGTGGACATGGAGGATCTGGTGGTAAGTGATTTATTAAAGGATTAAAGTATCTTGCTTTAAATACTTGATATACATTATTTATAAATATTTTATTATAGGTCTCCAAGTATATCCATTACCTGGTCAGCCAGGATACCAAGTTGACCCAGGATTTGCTCCAGGAACATTGAAATACCCTACATACCCATTAGGTGGTGGTGGTGGTGGGGGCGGAATTGGTGGTAGTTCTGCTAATGCCAATGCTGATGCTTCAGCTCAAAGTAATGCAGGAAGTATTGGAGGAAGTGCAGGACATGGTGGTCAAGGAGGATTTGGTGGTGGACAAGGAGGATTCGGAGGTGGTCAAGGAGGATATGGTGGTGGCCAAGGAGGATTTGGTGGTGGTCAAGGAGGATTCGGTGGTGGACAAGGAGGATGCACTGGTGGTTGTTCCCTCGGAGGGGGACACGGTGGTTCCCTTGGAGGTGGACATGGTGGTTCCCTTGGAGGTGGACACGGTGGTTCCCTTGGAGGTGGACATGGTGGTTCCCACGGAGGTGCCAGTGCTGGTGCCAGTGCCAATGCTAATGCTAATGCCAATGCAAATTCTCTAGGTGGTGCTAATGCTGGTGCCAATGCCAATGCCAATGCCAAAGCTGATGCCAACGGAGTCAGGTAAGAACAAAACAAGTTTTATTTATTTTTTGAGAGGTGAATTATTTTAAAATCGGAAAAGCCATGATTACTAAAAATGATCTTACAATTCTAGCATCTTCTCTCGTTTTGGTGACGCCGAAGAGGGTGTGAGCCAAGGTGGAAAGGTAGATAATGCCAAAGGAGTCTTCAGTTCCAGTTCCGCCAGTATCGGTCCCGATGGAAAAGGATCTTACAACGTCCAAGCGGGCAAAATCCCTAACTGAGAAATCAGAACAAAATGCAGTCATAACATTTTCAACATTGCGAATAACGACTGATGTGTCAATTAGAAAGAAAGCAAAAGCACTAACTGATTTTGACAAAAAATATAAAAGATATTTGTACTATAGGTTTTAGAAAATGTTGCAGTATGTGATCATAATTGTTTTTATGAATTTTAACACTTCAGTGTTAATAGGCTATCTGAGATAATTTTAAAACTGATTGTTAATCTAGCTTGGAAATATCGTTCAAGAATTCTTTGAAATTTTATTAAAATAATAAATTTACAAAGATGTTTGAAAGGTATTAAAATTTGTCGAGCGTAATAAGTGTTTATAGTAAACCGAAATGAAAAAGACACTCGTTTATAAGTACTTAAATTAAGTTGCATTGTGATAATAGTATCAATCTTCAAATAAAAATTAATTTTCAAAAATAATTATGTTTTATTCTTCTGTCAAAATTAGAGTTTTTATAAGTACATTTTATTAGTTATTAACAATTTTAGATATAATTTTCCATTCATTGAATTCATTCAATAGTAAAATAGAATTATAATAAATTAAATAGATGATAAATATTTGCTTGGAACGATTAAGAACGTGTACAACATCCATTATATTGAACATTATACATACAAGATAATAACATTAATAAGAAATCTACATTTATCGGTCAAGGATGTACCTAACTCATCTTCATGGTGTTTTATCTTTGATTTATGTCTAATAGTTCCTGCCTAACATTTATTTCCTTATGCAATTTAAATAATTATTTGAAACGCTCAATTTATTCAGTACGTCTTAATTAAAATTTTTTATTATTTTTTATTTTAGTACTATGTAATTGCTTACATGATCGTTTTTCAGATTTACTATTACTTTTTAATGATTTTCTTCATTAGATACTACTATTAATTCGTTTTCTATTTCTTTTTATAAACAATTTTATTTAATCTTACTACTCAACGCATAGGATGAAAAAAAGGATACATGACTTTTTCATAATTAATGATTAATAAATATGCAGACTTCAAGCATGTTATGTGATCATAAAATGCATTAGGTAGGCACGGCAAATACTCAGAATTTCTCTAATAAACAATTTTGTAAAATTATTATACTGTTTTTATGTAAACGTCCTTAAAAAAGAAGTTTCAAACTATTCATAAATTTCGCGAATAAATCTATGATAAAAAGGAGATAGTATGTATATTATTAATGTGATGAAGGAATAGATGATTATCATTGTCGTTATTAACTCAATTTATGAGAAGGTCGAGGAAAAAGACGTGTTGCTATAAATAAAAAGTTTATTCTTCACACAAATATTTGTATAAAAACACATTCAGACATTTGCAAAAGACACCCATGCAATCGAAGCCTCGATATTTGAGCCAACTCTGTTCATGAATATTAATGCTTACACAGTATGTATTTACTCTCTGTGCCAAGGTTTGTGTATCTGTACACAAAACTCTGGTTTTGCACATTCATTTATGACATAATTGGAATTTCCAAAGTGATTATTGACTCAACTGTGGCTAGGTTTCAACTTCAGCGCTCAATTAGCCAATATTCCACATGAATTGTGACTCAGAAGTGATTTTTTAAACGCAAAATTTACTTAACTTATCACGATTTTCTGTTTCGCGTGAAAAAAGAGTTCATTGCCTTTCTAAGTCATCTATTATTAGAATAATTTGTTTTTTAAATAAGGAAACGAAATTACTTGAAAATAATTCTATCTCAATCAAAGTCTGTCAAGCGTAATTGAAATGATTATTAAAATTGTCGAACAGTATTTTTTAGCTATTTTTTATCTGTTCTTTGTTATAAGGATAATTTTTCAAGACTCTACTCATATCGTTTTAAATTTTTCATTAAATATTTACAAGTACGTTTAAAGGTCGAATTTATAACACAATGAATCTTCAAACTTAGTCTTTAAAGTGGATTTTGTCTTCATCAGACTCTTTGGTTTCTGTCTTCTTGGTCTCTTTACTTTCCTTACTTTCTTTAGCTTCTTTGGGTTCGTCTTTGTCTTCACCTATTCTGCTTCCAAAATACCATGGTGGATGTTGTGGGGCACCACCCGCAACACTTGCTGAATTGCTTGAAGCAGAAGAAGTTCCTCCAGCACCTGCAACTGCAGCAGAAGCTGCTGCAGCGGCACTGGCTACAGGAATTCCATTTACAATTGCAACTCCTGCAGCTGAAGATGCACTTGCAGCTGCAGCTGAATTGCCATTATTTGATTGGGCATTAGAAGTCGAACTAGAAATGGAGTTGAAGGAATTTTTGGGATTTTGGTAATCTTGATTACCATAAGGTGGCTGATGATAATTATGTTGGCTATAAGCATTTGCATCTGCGTTGGCATCTGCATTGGCATTGGAATTGGAATTGGCATTGGCATTGGCATTGGTATTAACATTAGCCTGATTTTGGTGATGATAATCTGGATAAGAAGGTTGATGATATCCTGGATTAGAAGGATAGTATCCTGGATTTGAAGGTTGATATCCTGAAGGATTATATCCTGGATTCATTGGCTGGTATTCTGGATTGGGTGGCTGATAACCTGGATTGGATGGCTGATAACCTTGATTGGATGGCTGATTGTATTCAGGATATACAGCCTGACATCCTGGGCTTAGGTATCTGTCAAAAAATGTTCTCCATTAAAAACACAACTTGGAATTTCAATGAAAAACTGTCTTTCGCTTTGCAAGATTTTAACAAAAGATTTTCGAAATATTCTTTCATAAAATTGTCAAAAAGTCTAAACGTTCGCTAAACTTTTAGATTTTTACTTACTTATTCGGTTCAGGATCTTTAAAATCTGGTAGAATGATTCCTTGTTGATTCGAAAGTCTGTTTGGAGTCGCTTCACTACTTCCTTCTGAACGTGGAGGCAATTGATCAGGAAAGATGAAATCTCCGCCATCGGCAGCTGTGTTAAATAAAGAACAAATAATTTAAAAAAAATAGCTAATAAATCAATAAAAAATATAAAAAATTCGCTAAGGTGGAATGTTTAGGACTCGTAACATTTTATTATCGAATGAAACGGAACTTAGATCTGTAAATAGACATGAAAAATCATAAGAAATAATAAAGGAGACTTACCACAAGTTGCTATAAGAAGCAAACATACAATTATCCTCTTCATTGTAGATCTCACTACGTTTGTTTTTTATTATAAAGAATACTGGTTTGTCTAAGAGAGTTTATAAAAAGCAATTAATCATAAGTGACTTTTAATTGACGTGAAATCTTGATTAAAGATGGGCTCAGCAGTAAAACAAAATTTTTATTATCTTTCGGTCCACTATTTTCTTCTTTTCTTTTTTTTATTATTTATTATATCTTATTTCTTATGACTAGTGATGATCATCACTTTATAAACATGACGCAGTACGGAACACTATTTTTTTAAATTGCACTGATTTTTGCCGTTAGATCATTTCTTTTATCAGACAACGTGTGATCTTACGGTCGACTTTTAACTGATGAGAAAGAAGGAGGTCTTCCACCTTTATAAACCGAAACCTCACGAGCACTCAATGATTACGATGTCGGAAGATTTCGCCGTGAGTCTGAGCAGATTTTAAGAATAATGAATGTGCACGGAATATCCTCGCGTAAAGGTAGTGGCGTAACGATTGATTTCATATTCCGATTGAATGATAGAGAATTAAAAACATTTTTCTAAGAGATCCAATGTTCAGATTTAGACTCGAAGTGAGTTAGAATCGAAGTGTGAAAGGAAAGATTTTCTAATAGATTAATTTATAACATTAATAACAATTGCTTTAGTTTGAACTTTCACTCTGATCTGTATTATTTTACATTGACTGTTTTTTTTTTCTAAATAATATTGGATTTTTGGCTGAGATTATTTTGTACTATTTAAATCATGAAATTTATGTATTTATGTCAATTTTGAAATTTTTAGTTTGACCTAAATTACAAAAGTATCATATTCAATTATTACTGAGTCACCAAAGACCTGTTGTCCTCTCCGAATGACAGCTTTACAGACCTTGAGTTTACCCAGGGGTCTTTGGGTTTCCCTGCTATTATGACCAGAACCTTATACTTATTTTTTTTCTCGTAGAAAAAATTTAAAACAGTCAGTGGTTAATGTATTTAATAAATGAAGGTAGCTGTCAGGAAATTCCAATACAATAAAATTAAAAAAATATGTCTGAAAACATTTAACATATTAGAAATGTGAAACATTCTAGCCAACGAAGGAAATAGAAAAAATAAAAACTCTGCCGTAAACAAAAAAATGTGGAAATTTTAATTATCTAACAAATGTATGCAAATAATTGGAAAAGTATGAAAGCACTTCGATCTAGCCAAGAAAAGGTAAAATTGAAATATATTTGTTGGAGATTATTATTTAATGAACTGACATTATTGAAGTAGATGAATAAATTAAAATAATAAAGTATCTGAGAAAAGCCGCAAATATTGCGATCAAGAAGTAGAAAAACTTCATGTTTGGGCTTAGCTCTTCAAGTGACAACTGCTTGCTAAAATAACACTCAAGTCCTCTTATAATCTTAAAGATAATTCAAGACAATTGACAACATAACTGATTATTATCCATAATGAAGAGGCAATTTTTGTTTCTTTGTAAGAAAAACACAATTAAATTATTAATAAAGGTGTACATAAGGCATAAAAACCACAATTAAACTTCAATTAAATTATAGATATATTGCATAATTCTTCACAAAATGATATAAAATCAACCAAAATAGCAAAAATACAGTTCAGAATCAGTTTTGATGAAATAAATTCAGCAATAGGATTAAACTCATTATTTTATTGAATTGATTACATTGTCAAGTATTACACCTAATCAAGTATTCCTACATATTAGTGGAATAATTTTAAGGAAACTCATCTTCCTAATTCGTAATCTGAAAAAACAATTTTTAAACTTTAGTTAACATTCTGATTTTGGATAATTAAAAAAAAAAATTAAAACTCACGTCCTCCTCAACGTCCAATTATTTTTCCAAGAATTCCGATACCACCTTTCAAACCTCCTTTAACACCTCCCCCAACTCCAGCGCTTAAACCACCCCCAATTCCAGAACTCAAACTTCCCCCCACACCGCACAGTGGGTTAAAAAAAAATTTTTAAAACACCGGCTCCAACGCCTGCATCCCCATACCCTCCTCCACCTCCATACCCTCCTCCACCTCCAAAACCTCCCCCACCGCCATAATCTTCTACTCCACGGCTTCGACGCATTCCCCCTTTAACACCTATAAAAATCATAAATTATATTTTTTTATTGGTATAAAATTGATAAATTTGATCCTACTTTTCTTTATGATTTTCTTTATTTACTGATTGCTTATTGTTTTCTACAGTGCGTGGAATTATTAATATTTATATAAGCTTCATGAATGATTTGAAAATTTTACATTAATAAATTTATAATTAATAAAATTATCACATAATATTAAATTAATAAAATTATCACATAATATTAAATTAATAAAATTAATTAATAAATTAATAAAATTATCACATACATATTAAAATTAACAAAATGAAACTCGTACCTCCTCCCACTTGGCTAAGGCTCACAATTTATTGCAGCAAATATAAGGAATAAAGCGTAAAAGAACTTCATTATTGAATGTTTTGGTCTCACATAGCAAACTGTTAGCTAAAATAATACAAGACCTGCTTTTATATCCTTCCTTAGGAACTCGTAAAATAATTAATGAGAGCAGTGGTTATTATAGGAACAAAGTCGTATAAGGGAAAAAATCTTAGAACTATATGCAATTTTGAAACAAAAACTGAGAAGATATTCTGAGAGTCTTAGGCTTAAAAAATGAAGCGTAAAATTAGTCATTTTTTTATTAGAGACTAAAAAGTAACAGCTGGGTGGCTTATTTGAAAAATGGTTTCGAGAATATTGTAAATATTGTACAAGAATGTCAGGGGGTGAAATAAAATTGATCAAGTCACAAATACAATATGCAAATTTTCTTTATTGAATTAATAACATTATGAATGAATATCAAGTCGTAGAATATGTGTTATAAAGTGTTTCCTAGACGTGAGATAGTACGCATATATTTGTTGCTAAGTCATCTTGTTTATCCGTACATCACTGAAAAATAATTTAAAAATATTAAGACAATTCAATTTTCATTTTTTAATGAGATTAATTTTAATTTAAAAAATAAAGCATACTTCCTCCACGACCTCCACGACCTCCATAATATCCTCCTTGACCTCCAAAACCTCTTCCACCGCGGCCTCTCATACCTCCACCATAACCACCTCCGATTCCTCTCATGCCCCCATAACCACCATAACCTGTGAAAATTTATAGTTTAGGGGCATATATTAATTACCATATAAAAGAAAATTTAGTTTCGTCAACTTTACGTTCGCAATAATAAATATTTCTCGCTAAAATTAGGCCATTTGCCTCCGTCTGCATGACATGGAGATAAATCTACTTTTTTCGAAAAATATTTATTATTGAAAATGCAAAGTTGATAAAATTAAATTGCTCTTATGGTAAAATATCACATGCCTTTAACACTATTATTATTCTGGTTCTATTTAAATTCAAAATAAAAAATCTAAAACTCAGCGTTTTACAATTTTATTGACTAAATTTCTGATGAAAATATTCGAGCTTTTTATTCTAATTTTGTTATTCACATCACTTATTTTCAAATAATTTTTTATCACTTTTAACACTTATATTATTAAAAACGGGATTCATACCATATTGTGCTTGACTAACACTGAAAAGTGCAGCAAATAAGATGAACAAAGCGATTAAGAACTTCATGATTTTGTAAGCTTGGGTTTACAATAGAAAAACTGGTGGATATCGAAAACAAGGCCTGCTTTTATATCCAAACGAAGAGTTGTTAAAATAATTAAACTCCAAACGTAATTCTTATACTTGGAAATCAAAGCATATTAGTATTAGTAGGGGAAATAATAATAGAAGATCTCTATAATTAATCTACAACAAAATTGAAACAATGTAAAATTGAAAATCATTTTTCTTTAGAAATTACAATTCCACTGAATGTAGGTGTAATATTGACGTCATTATTGAATTTCAGATAATTGCGTGCTGTTTATTTTTTCATTTTGAAAACCCAAATAAAACACTGAGATGCATTTAAATAAAATAATTTTTGTTTTTTTTTTTTCATGTAACTTATATGTCTTTTAATTTATATTGAAAATTTATTTTATAGAAAATCCGTAGAGACATTCAAAAATTCTAAATTAGAAACTTGAAAACCAAATCTTTAGTAATTAGTAAATCTTTAGTAAATTTGTAAAAAATTAAAGAATGATCGACTTTGTCATTTTAGAAATAGTTCCGATTCTAAAATATCGAAATGCACAAAGTTACGAAACTTGAAATGACTGAGTCATTCTTCCTAGAATATTCACTCATGGAAAAACAACTTGTACACTTATTTTACTCCAAAGTGGGTAATTAATATTATTTTATTAGCATAGAAGCCAATACACTCTTTGTTGTTGGTAGAAATTTATTCAAAGAAACTGTTACTGATGTAATATATTATTACTTTACAAATAAAAAATATAACAGAGATGTTCTTATCAGGAAAATACACACTAAACGATTCTAAGAAATTCATAATAAAAAAGATGAAAAAAAAGTACAAAAAAAATTTCAGCACCGCAAAAATCCAAACTCTGTATCTCTTAGAAAAAACAATAACTTACAAAAGAAAGTAAAAAACATATTAATAGATCTAATCTAATGAGTTATTTATTTTTTTTTGCATATTGATAGCATTGTGAATTAAATTAACAAAATTGCTTCAGTTTCAAAGTTTATTAAATTAATAATACAAAGATAAGTTTACAAATAAATTAAAAATGATAAATTATAAACATACTTATCGTTCAATATAAAATAACCATCTAAAGCAAATAATAAACAGACTTAATGAAGATTGTATAATTTAACAAGTATATGATTGCATGCCTCTAATTCTAATTATGGTAATGATTTAAAGCCTTAATAATAAAATTTTTGGTATATCATTGTCTGTTGAGACTAATGCGTATAATTCCAGGCCAGTCACCTGAAAGAGTTTGAATTAAATAGTATTTTCAAAGCAATAAAATATTTACAATTTTATCTATTTTCTACTAATAAGTGTATCAATTAAAATATTATTTTTCATATTCTTTAAATAATAATATTGCTTACTCTCAATCGGCACTGGTGGACTTTCAACAACATTTGAAGGCCATGGGAAATTAGCTTGATCGACGTACTGAGGTTCTAAAAAATATAATAATATAGTGTTAATTCTTTTTTCATAATTCTTTAAATCAGATGAGAGAATATTTTTAAATATTTTACCGAAAAATGGAGATGAAGGAGGTGGTCTAGCAGCATTGAATGGCCCAAATGTCGCAATCGATGGGAAAGTATTGAAAGGATTGCTCGCCTTTTGATCTAAATCATTCTCCGAATTTGTATTTTCTTCTGAGTTAGCACCATTTCGAACAACTCTGTTGTGAGAATTGCCAGAATTGTCTTTATTAAATAGTGTAGAGAGGAATGGATTTCCATTTCCAATTGGTCTATTACTTCCTGGATACACAGGAACATTTCCACCAGGTTTATTCGATGGATTAGGAGTGCCTTTATTTTCAGGTGGTTTGTTGTTTCCTTTACCAAATGCGCCAGAAAGGAATGGATTTCCTGAGGGTGGTTTTGGATTAGGGTTATTGGGATTTGAACTTGGTGGTCCATTCATAAATGGATTTCCTGAAGGTGAACTTCCACCTGGGGGTCCACTCATAAATGGATTTCCTGTAATTGAATTATGTATTTAATTGATAGCAATGTAATTAAATCAATTTAAATTCTTGATGTTAATACTGTAAATATATAATATGATAAATAAATGGGATATTAAATAAAGTATACCTTTACCAGGAGTAGGGCTATTTTCTGGTGATCCAGGGGGTCCTGGGGGTTTAGGTGCACCATCTCTTTCTACATCACCTCTGTATCCTCCAACACCTTTATAAACATCAGGGTCGAAGCTTCCTCTGGTATCAATATTGTTTCCTAAAATTAAAATAGAAAATTAATTTTAAACAGTCAATGATTTCATTTAGTATTGAATATGATATAAACAAGTATAAAATATATACCTTGTTTTGGTGGATTAGATGATTTTCCAAGTGCAGGATTGAGGAAAGGATTATTAGGATAAGGATGAGGTTTGCCATTGGGTAACAATGGAGGGTTATCTGAATCAGGTTTCATGTCCTGTGAATCATCTTCAGGCTTCGTCTCTGGTGTTTCTTCTGGTTTAGACGGATCTTCTGAACAATCTTCCTCATCAGGCTCTGAAGAGGGGGTAGCATCCTCTTTAGGTGTGGGAATATCTAGTTTAGGTTGGTCAGCTTTGGTATCTTCGGGAATTTCGTTCGGACTTTTTGTAAGACCTCCAGATTTCGTCGAAGGAGGTTGATCGGAAGTTTTAGGTCCACCAGAAGGTGTTGGATTATCTTTGCTTCTTTGATCAATATCTGGTTTCGATAAACGTTTATCATCTGGGAATGCTATATCTGGTTTCTCCGTTTCCGGCTTTTCATCAGGACTCTTTTTATCTTCTGGCATAGGTTGATCGGGCTTATCCTTTTTATCTTCTGGTTGGGGTTCATCAGGTTTGTTATCAGGACTCTTCTTATCATCTGGTTTGAGCTCATTGGGCTTTTCTTCAGGATTCTGCTTATCTTCTGGCTTCGGCTCATCAGGCTTTTCTTCAGGACTCTTTTTATCTTCTGGTTTCGGTTCATCAGGTTTATCCTTCTTATCTTCTGGTATAGGCTGACCAGGCTTTTCATCAGGACTCTTTTTATCTTCTGGCTTGGGTTCTTCAGGCTTTTCATCAGGATTCTTTTTATCTTCTGGTTTGTGTTCATCAGGTTTATCTTCCGCATTCTTTTTATCTTCTGGATTCGGTTTTTCAGGCTTTTCATCAGGACTCTTTTTATCTTCTGGTTTTGGCTCATCTGACTTTTCGTCTGGGCTCTTTTTATCTTCTGGTTTCGGCTCATCAGGCTTATCGTCAGGACTCTTTTTATCATCTGGCTTAGGTTCATTAGGGTTCTGCTCAGGACTCTTCTTATCATCTGGTTTGGATTCATTTGGCTTCTCGTCAGGCCTTTTCTTATCTTCCGGTTTCATTTCTTCAGGCTTATCCTTCTTATCTTCTACTTTGGGTTCATCAGGCTTATTTTCTGGCTTCGGTTCTTCAGGCTTATTCTTTTTATCTTGTGGGTTTGGTTCATCAGGCTTTTCGTCTGGGCTCTTCTTATCTTCTGGTGTGGACTTATCAGGCTTTTCTTCAGGACTCTTTTTATCTTCTGGTTTTGGCTCATCCAACTTTTCGTCTGGACTCTTCTTATCTTCTGGTTTCGGTTCATCAGGCTTATTCTCAGGACTCTTTTTATCTTGTGGTTTTGGTTCCTCAGGTTTTTCGTCTGGGCTTTTCTTATCTTCGGGTGTGGACTCATCGGGCTTTTCTTCAGGACTCTTTTTATCTTCTGGTTTAGGTTTTTCCGGCTTTTCATCAGAACTCTTTTTATCTTCTGGTTTCGGTTCATCAGGTTTATCCTGAGGACTCTTTTTATCTTCCGGTTTCGGCTCCTCTGGCTTAGGTTCTTCAGGTTTATTCTCAGGATTCTTATCATCTGGTTTAGGCTCATCTGGCTTATTTTCCGTATTCTTTTTATCTTCTGGCTTCGGTTCTTCAGACTTTTCCTCAGGACTCTTTTTATCTTCCGATTTTGGCTCCTCAGACTTTTCATCTGGGCTCTGTTCATCTTCTCGTTTGGACTCATCAGGCTTTTCGTCAGGATTCTTTTTATCTTCCGGCTTCAGATCATCAGGCTTATCCTTCTTATTTTTTGTTTCGGGTTCTGCAGGCTTATTGTCAGGACTCTTTTCACCTTCTGATTTGGCCTGATCAGGCGTTTCTTCAGGAATGTTTCTGTTTTGAAATTCGGGTTTAGAAGGTACTGGCTTTTCTCCAGGATTATTCTTGTCTACTGGACTTCGTTGATCTGGTTTATCATCTGGAGTCTTTTCTTCTTCGTTTTTGGGAGGTTTTGGCTTTCCATCAGGGCTAACTTTGTCTACTGGACTTGGTTTATCCTCTTTGTCGTCTGGACTCTTTTCTTCTTCGGGTTTGGAAGGTTCTGGCTTTCCATCAGGGCTTGTCTTGTCTACTGGACTTGGTTCATCTGGCTTGTTGTCTGGAGTCTTCTCATCATTCGGCTTGGAAGGTTCAGGCCTTCCATTAGGGCTTGTCTTATCTACTGGACTTGGTTCATCTGGTTTCTTGTCTGGAGTCTTTTCATCATTCGGCTTGGAAGGTTCTGGCTTTCCATCAGGACTAACTTTGTCTACTGGACTTGGTTTATTCTCTTCGTCGTCTGGACTCTTTTCTTCTTCGGGTTTGGAAGGTTCAGGCTTTTCATCGGGGCTTGTCCTGTCTACTGGACTTGGTTCCTCTGGTTTCTTGTCTGGAGTCTTCTCATCATTCGGCTTGGAAGGTTCAGGCTTTTCATCAGGGCTCGTCTTGTCTACTGGACTTGGTTCCTCTGGTTTCTTGTCTGGAGTCTTCTCATCATTCGGCTTGGAACGTTCAGGCTTTTCATCAGGGCTCGTCTTGTCTACTGGACTTGGTTCC
>CAJFCO010000089.1:2434497-2525316 GCA_904066015.1 Synergus gifuensis
TACTGGTCTCTTTTCATCTTCGGGTTTAGAAGGTTCTGGCTTTCCATCAGGGCTCATCTTGTCTACTGGACTCGGTTTATTAGATGCCGGTTTCTTTTCCTCTGTTTTCTGATTTGATTCTTTCGAGGGTGCGTCATTTTGAGAGTCTGGACTTCCTGGTTCGTTCGGTTTGTCAGCTCCTTTGAAATTTGGATTACCTTTCATTGACTTCTCCTTTCCTTTCGGTTTTGGTACCGATCCATCATCATCATCAGGTGCATTTGATCTACTAGGAAATTGTGGACTATCCTTTGCAGATCCTGCTGGTTCACCCAAATTCTTCTTGGGTGAACTTTCTGGGCTTTGTTTATTTGAACCTCCAGGCCTTCTTCCTCCACCTTTAACATTTTCCTTAGGTCCAGAACGTTGGCATCCTTTAGTATTGCATGGTTGGCCTTGACCTTGAGGGCCTCCAGTTTTAGGATTATTATTCTTAGGCTTATCACCCGTTTTTTCATTTGATTTAGGGTTACCACTTTTTTTTACACTGTCTGTATCTTCATCGTAATCCTTTTCACTTTTGGGATCTTCATTATAATCACCATTTTCACTTTCCGGATCTTCATGATATTCCCCATTATCACCTTCCGGATCCTCATGATATTCTCCATTATCAACTTCCGGATCCTCATGATATTCTCCATTATCAACTTCCGGATCCTCATGATATTCTCCATTATCAACTTTCGGATCCTCATGATATTCTCCATTATCACTTCCTGAATCTTCATTATAATCCCCATTATCCTTTTCTGAATCTTCATTATAATCTTCGTTATCACTTTTAGAATTTTCACTGTCATAATCACTTATTGTATTTCCTGGAACTCGAGGAATATTTTTAAACGTTGGAGCTTTACCGTCAGCCCAGAGAAGACATCCTTCAAAGGGATTCGGATCAGCTTCTTTTCCTTTGCGTTTTCCAGCGGGAAATCCTGATCTCCTTGGACTTGTTTTAGAACTAGCCTTAACATTAGGTTTGTTTTTGGGTGTCGGATTAACAGTTGAAGAATCTGGTGCACTTGCTAAAAAAAGTAATCTAAATTAGAATTGATGCTTGAATTAGAATACTGACTTGCAGTTAATTACGATAATATAAAAGGGAATTGAATATCTAAAAAGGTAGTATCTGATAGTTTAAAAATCTGATTAAATTTGTAATTAACAAATCAAATGATTTACTGAGAGATCCAGCAGCTCCTGATGCTTTATCAACGTGTCCACCTTAAATACAAATCAAGCAAAAATATACTTAATAAAAAATAATAATAATGATTAAAAAATAATAATAATAATTAATAATAATAATTAATTAAAATATTTTAATCTACTTTTATTTTTTTCTGTACCTGGTCTAGCGTAAGTCACAAAAACTAAAGCTAATAAGATCAAGGCCAAACATGGCCCGATGCTTCGGCCCATCTTTTCCTTTAACACTTATTACAATGTACGATTCTAAAAAGGTTCTTTATTTGTTAGAAATTTCTTCGATAATGCGTTAATCGGTTCTTAAGTGAAGGCTTATATAGTAATTCCCCCACTGGTGAAAGAATCAAGATAGCGATGGTTTCATCGTCAGGTAAAAGATCTAACGACAGGTGAAGATCCTCGGAAAACTGGTATAAATTTATTTGTAAATCCACGCACTTGGACCAATGACTTCAGCTCTTAGGCAATTTGTTGCATTTCTATTTAATTAAAATACTCTGCGTATTATTTTGAAGGATTTACCACCGACTGGTTCAAGCAGAAAGATACTTTGTAATAAATTATGTATCTATGAAGAGTCACTAAGAGAAGTAGTCGTTGAGTTGCAGATAAATAGTAACTATTTTTTTACCAATGATGCCATTGCATTATTTAATTGATTCGTTTTGAGACGATTTAGAAGTAAATTGGATTCTCGAGTTTTTATTTAAATTCTATGCATTTTCTCATTGAAATCGTATTTTTATCAAACTATCTACGTCATGCCATTCAGGTTGATTTTGTTCAATGATTCAACGCTTGATGTGTGTCGTAATTTTCAGAACGTGACCTTTACACGAATATTTCTAACAATTACAATTTTCCCGCCGACGATCGACCTGATAAGATCGTCAAGGCGGACATCGGCGCGACTTCATAGAAGTTTAGTCGTTTAACACCTCGCGATCCTAAGATACATCGACAATTACAGTACATTTCGCATTAATGGCTATTATCTAATTTATTCAAGAAGGTATCTGCCTATTATTATGTTGGCAATTACAATTTCTATCACGTAGTTCATAGTATGGGCATTAATCACTTTGAGATGAGTCGAACTGGGATGCAAACGCGGAACAACAAAGTTCGTCGACAATGAACTTACTAAATCACTAGAGTTAATTAAAATCTTTGAAAATATCATCATCTAATTGCTGGAAGTAATTTTCAGTAGTGAGAAATTTAATGCATCTTAATTTTGTTGGAAGCATTTCATTGACGCATTAATTTTTCTGATAACGAAAGAGATATTTCGCTAAGTTATAATTTGATTTCTATAATTGATACAATAAGCGACAATGAGTAAAATAAATAAAATGAAAATGTATAAGCATTGAATATTAGAAAAAAGAGTCTCAATTCACATTTTATAATTTAAGGGAAGGGTTGATCTAAATAAACATTTTTTTAATAGATATATTTTTGGTGTAAGATGTAAATTTTATTTATAGATATATATGATTTTAAAAAGAAAAAATAAATTATTAAAATTTATTTTAATTATTTTAATTTTAGAGAAGATCCGTTTGAATATTAAAACTATATGTAGATGACTAATATGTGTAGATTTCAATCAATTTTGATAATTAAGTATGTTTTAAGGATGTCAATCGTCAATGTAAATCAGGTAAATAAATTAATATATAGTTTTATTATATATTATATAGTTGACCGCTTGGATTAACGTTAATTTTTTTCATATTTGTATGATTTTTAATATTTATTTGGGTATTATGCATTGAATATTTATTAAAAAAAAGAAATATTTAACAAAAATTAAAAAGTAAGTTAAGCAAGCATGAGACGGTTAGTAGTTGGATTGGTGAATGCTTGGATTGCTGTTCTTTTCATTTGACTTTTTTCATAATTATGTAATTTTAAATATATATTTTTATCTTATACATATATACATTTAACGTTTAAATTTTCGCGCTTTTTGGCGACTACAGCGCCATCGAGACGCCATTCGGTGATTTGTCAAATTTTGCTAGTGTTAGTGTTTTCCGCATCGTCAAATGATTTTGTTCAATCTTCATTTATTATTCTTCTGGTGAAGACAGTGTCAAAAAGAGCATATTTTATAAATATTTCAAGTCTGAATCTGAAACTTCTACAATTATTATACGGACCCTGTAACCGTTCCATTTATTTATTGGTAAGTATCTAATTATTTAGCAAAGTGTTGCATCCACATCGTGTTCACAGCCGCAAAATGTTTTTGGAGCATAACATTTATTAAGCGAAAAATATCTTAAAAATCACGTTTTTGAAGATTTATGAGTCTTTAGGTGCTCTTTATTTTATTCCCTTATAATTCTGCTGAAAGAGCAAGCTGGAGAACGAAAACTGCTCCAAAAAGAGAGGTGACGCTTTGTCTTTGATTTAAGGTTAGATTATACGGTATTATATTATAAGGTCATCACCGATTTCTTAATTGCGGTGAAAATTTGCCGTTATTTTTATGAATTTGTAAATTCGAGAGTTCCGGAAAGACAGGTATTAACTAATTATCAATTTATTTCACTATAATATCAATATTGACAAACGTTTTATTGTATATGAATTTTGTGTTTCTTATTGGAAAATAAAGAGAAATAACTAAAGCTTTTAGTTATTTATTTAGTCTAAAGCTTTGAAATTTTCATATTAGTGATTTCCAACTAAATTCAGTATTTCGAATGTGTATATAAAGACAAACAAATGATGTTTTAAAATTAATTCAGGATTGCTTAATGATTTCAGACGCAGCTGCAATATTTTTACGATGGCAGATTCAGATGACGAATACGATCGGAAAAGGAGAGACAAATTTAGAGGAGAAAGGACAGAATCTTATTCAAGAGAAGGACGAAGAGATGATCGGAGACGTGACGATTGGGTCGACAGGTGAGCAAATTATTTATGACTTTTGGATTAAATACGGCTTTTATTTACAATTGGGACAATTAAATTTGGTTTACGAATAAAGATATGTTGGTACCATCCAAACATCCTATTTACCTTCCAGAAACAGATATCAAAGATATGTTGATCGTTCTCCACAATCCTTCTATTCATCCATTCCTCCTCCTCCCCTTCCTTCTATTATTGGATTGGTTCCCTTAAAAAGGTGAGATTTTAATAAATTAAGGGATATGGGATTCCTTCCCAACAAAAGTTATCTTATTAGAAATTTAGTGTATGCTGAAATAAATTTAAGAGATGAGGTCGACTTTACATTCTCTGAAACTTGTATGTTAATATAATTAATGACTGTTTATTCCAGAGAATGGTCCAGCCGGCCTAGAGCGAGACCAGACTATCGAGAGTATCGTGGAGGTGGTGGAGGCGGTGGTCGGGACCGTTATAGTCCCGCTCGTTCTCAGGAAATGGCACCACCCATGAAAAGAATGCGAGGTGATTGGGACGACAGACCCCGTTATGGACATGATTACTACAGTGGGGGTGGCGGCGGAGGAGGTGGGGGTGGAGGTGGCGGCGGTGGTTCTTGGGGTGCAGATCACTATCCTCCACATCATAGCAATCATCACTACGGAAACCATAGTAATAGCAGCAGGTTTGTTTACCTTTCACCTGCAATTGTTTTTACTCCTAATACAAACCAACCTAATTTAGTGTAGTTTGTTTAATTATTAAAAATCGTTTTCATAATGAATTTAAAAAAGCAAACTAACATGAATTCAATGCAGAAACGAAGTCGTCTTACTCCAAAATTGTTAGCTAAGATGAGGTACATTAGTAAAATACGATTAATAAGAGTTTAATTAAAATTATAACAGAAAATCTAATTTTATATTTGCTTATTATTTCAGCCGAGAAGTAGCTGGAAACTTTAGCAATTCAAATGTTGAGACTCAGCCACCAATGATGACCTTTAAAGCATTCTTGGGCACTCAAGAAGATACGATCACTGACGAAGAAGCAATTAAACGGTACAATGAGTACAAACTAGAGTTTCGACGTCAGCAACTGAACGAATTCTTTGTAGCTCACAAGGACGAAGAGTGGTGAGTGTATTTTGTTTTCGTCTCACACTCATATTTCTAAACCTTTTACTGGATTTCAAATTCTTGTTGAACTAAGCGGAATATTTATTTCGCATTGAAGATTTTAAATTTACTTTCTTTACAAAAAGCTTAGTTTTGTTTTGGCTATGAAAATATTGGGTTAATCTGTAATTAAGTGCCACGTTGTTGGCTAATTTTTAACGATGGGTGCGTTCCGAATCTAGTTGTGAAAAATTGCAACGCCGAGAGTGCGTTACAATTTGATCAGTGAATTAGTCTAGATATTGTATAATTAATAAAATACTATTTTGCTAGCCTTTCACAGTGCTGCGCTTTGAAAACAGCGAATTTCGGAACGCATCCTGTTACCAGATGTCTGTCTATCCCTACAGCACAGCCATCATCGCCTAATGCCTTGGGCACGGGTCACCTCGTCCGTTTATTTTTTATCACTTTCGCGATTCGCGCACCGTTGAAGATATGAGCTGTATATGCATATATGAGTTAGCTATGATTAAACGAGCTGGGCGCGCAAAGCCCAAAAATGCTCGTGTAGGCCGCGTTTTAAACCCGCACAGCACTTTTAAACCTTGAAACTAAACTTAAAGATATGATTATCGTCGAGAAAACTAAATGCGAGCAAAATATATGACAACAGGTGAGGGCTCCATTATGTAGAAAATCATGTCGACTCTCTTGTCACATGTAATGGTACTTTTAAGAAATTTATTATACATTAATAATTCTCTTAAGATGTATCTGCCTTATTAATTTTTTCAAATTACTTTTTGAGTGCAAATTTTTATTTCAGTCCCTAATATAATATAACAAATACCGTTATAGCTAAAAAAATTATAATTTGTGAAGTCTGATCTTGTACAAGAGAGTTTTTTTTAAATAATGTAAATAGTTTTATAAAATGAGAAGATATCTAAATATTACTGGTTATTACAGGATCGATGGATAACTCATTGAAAAAGATGAAATGACATAAAATGGGTTATTTTAGCCTTTGAAAAATGATGATATATACAATATATATATATTTTAATAAACAAATAAAATTAATTTTTTCTATAGGTAAAACGATAATAGGGAAATATATTTGAAGTATAACAAGCTTATAGAAATAGTATAAAAATTAGTTTTTAAAAGAACGAACCTTTTTTATGCAACTTTTACCATTCTCTTAAACAAAGTCTTTACCTGGAACTAACCAATCTTTGTTTTATCGTGACTACTAGGTTCAAGATTAAATATCATCCAGAGGAATCCATCAAAAGAAAAGAAGAACAATTATCCACGTTGAAGGTAAATTTTATTTGCTGTTAAATTCAGTTTTTAAGAGGGGTTTACTGCATATACTGAAAAATTGTATGAAGTCAGGAAATTAAGAAAATTTAGATGATTTTGAAATTAGAATTCAGTAGCAGCCCTCTTCCAGTTAAACAAAAGTATTAAAGGATTTGGTTTAATTTTCTTATTTATTCTAAATCTTAGAAACGTGTGGAAGTGTTTATCGAATTGCTCGAAAATGGCAGCATAGACAAGGTCACGATTGATGCTGACCAGGCTGATGCTTTGCTTCACCTTTTGGATGCAGTTGTCATCAAATTGGAAGGAGGTACGGAGGAGGATTTGAAAATCCTTGATGTCAAACTCCCTAAACCTGCTGCACCTGCAGAACCTGCAATTGCTCTTAAAGACAAAGACAAAGAGGAGGTTAAGGAAAATAAGCCATCTGTTGAAAAGAAACCCGAAGAGAGGTAAATTATACTTCGAATTAAACAAGCGGAATTTTTTCACGGTTATAATTGACTAAGATTTGCAATTTTTAATTAAATATAATATCATATCTTTTATTTCTTTGGATTTAGTGATGAAGTCAAAAAAAGTCCTGAGAAGGATACTGAAGAGGAAAAGCGAAATGGAGATGTCGAAATGAAGGATCCAGAAAAAGAAGTGGAAGAGTCTGAGAAAAAAGAAGATGATGAGAAGGATGATGAAAAAATGGAAAAGGAAGAAGAGTCAGAGTTGAAAGAGAAAGAAAGCGAAAAAGAAAAAGAAGTATTGGAAGAACCAGGTTTGTCAAAAAATTGTATGAAATAAAAATTCAAGAATTTAAAAAAAAATTTTAATTAATGTAAATATTTAATTTTTATTTTATTAAAGTTCCGGAAGTTGCTACTAAAAAGAGGAAGCGAAGCAAGAGTAACAACAGCAGTTCAAGTAGTACAAGCAGTTCAAGTTCTTCTGATAGTGAAGATAACGCTCCAGCAACCGAGAAAAGTAAGCACTTTTCTTAAAAAATATTTTCTATAATTAGAAGTGGTATTCTAAAACTCTTTAATAAAATATTAAAATGTTTTCTTTTTTTTTTGTAGAAGAAGAAGAAGAAGAAGAAGAAGACGACGACGAAACTAAAATCGAGGATAAAGAAGAAGCGAATGAAGAGGAGGATGAGAAACAGAAAGATAAGGAGACTAAAAAGGAGGAAGAAAGCGCAAATGAACAGAAAGAAACACGAGAGCCTGAAGCTGTTATTGACTTAGCGAGCGAAGACAAGGAGAAAGAACCGCGTGCACTTCATAAAACAAGCAGCATCTTCCTTAGGAACTTGGCGCCTACGATAACCAAAGCTGAAGTCGAAGCTGTAAGTTAAAAACATCATTCAGAGTAAAAAAGAGAAAATTTGACTTAACATTTTCTTTTTACAAATTTGTTTACATCTTTTTAGATGTGTAAACGATTCCCTGGATTCTTAAGAGTCGCGATAGCAGATCCACAACCAGAACGTCGTTGGTTCCGTCGTGGTTGGGTTTCTTTTGAACGTCAAGTGAATATCAAAGAAATCTGCTGGAGTTTGAACAACATTCGGGTAATTATCGAAGTTCAGATGTTATATTATTACAACTGAATGATTTTATGAATGCTAATAAATATGAGATAAATTATGTTCAACAGCTTCGAGATTGCGAACTTGGCGCGATAGTAAACCGCGACCTTTCCCGTCGTATTCGTGCTGTCAATGGAATGACAGCTCATAAACAGGTTGTAAGACATGACATCAAGTTGAGTGCAAAAATCGTGCATAATTTGGATAGTCGCGTGGGACTTTGGAATGAAAAAAAGGAACATGAGTCGCCTAAAGAAGAAGAGAAAAAAGAATCTAAATCTTCTGACCAAATTGCCATGGAAATCGAACAAGCTGTGAGTTTCATAAAAACATCCTTCTAAACTTATTACTCTTATATTCTTTTAATGATTAACAAATATTTTTATGACTAATAATGCTTTTAATATTTTCTCCAGGCTTTTGGACTTTCCTCGAAGAATCCAGTCTTGAAGAACATCACTGATTATCTCATTGAAGAAGCTTCAGCTGAAGAGGAAGAATTATTGGGCATGTCTGGTGATCACGAAGAGGGACAACTCAGTGGAGAATCTGATGGGCCAATTGAAAGGGATCCTACCTTGATGAAGGTAATTAAGAATAATATTTATTAATTGAATTTAATATATGTTATAATCTATATAAATTATGTTGTAATCTGACTATCTTTCAGGTTTTAGACAGATTAATTTTGTATCTGAGAATTGTACATTCCGTGGATTACTATAACCACTGCGAATATCCAAACGAGGATGAGATGCCTAACAGATGTGGAATAATGCACGTACGAGGATCACCGCCTGCTGCCAAAGTTTCGAGTACTGAATTATCCGAATACTGCCGAAATTTTGAAAGCAAAATGTCAGCTTTCCTTGCGCCAGTCGCAGCTGTCACTGCTGACGATTTTGACAAACTTGGAGCTAAGGATGCAGAAGCGTACGTTATATTTACTAACATAATTTGAATTTTTAAAACTACTTTACATGTGGAAAAATTACAGATTTATTTGGTTCGTAAATTTATCTGTTCACAGTGAGGTAGAGAAATTTGTCCAGGCCAACACCCAGGAACTCTCAAAAGACAAATGGCTTTGCCCTCTCAGTGGAAAGAAATTCAAGGGTCCCGACTACATTCGCAAGCACATTTGCAATAAGCATGCTGAAAAAGTAGCGGAAGTAAAAGCCGAGGCTGAATACTTTAATAACTACTTGAAGGATCCTAAACGTCCTCAACTTTCGGAACATCCTGGAAATAAAGCTCCAGTCAGAGAAACTCCTCGTGAAGGATTCTCATCTTTCAACTCTGGGTAAGTTTGATTTTTATTTAGTCTCAAAATACATTAAAACTTTGATTCTTTGTAAACATTTTAATCGAAAAATATTTCAGTCTTTAAATTTCGAAATATGGTGATTTCTATTTCATTTCGATATGCAGATTCTTAATTAAGCATTTAACACTTCTAACAACTTGCGCAGTTGTTTTTATTTTTTCGAAACTAACATTTCATCTTCATTGAGTAATTGGTTTTTAATAATATCTATTTGGGATATTTCTGTACAAAGATTCAAATTGTATAGTATAGTTTGAGGAAAAATTTATATCTTTGAATTTTTACCATATCCATTTTTCGATTGATTTACCAGTACTTCCGGAATCGTACCACTACCATTATCCCGAAAAACGTAAGCGAGTTTTTAATTAGTCTTTAACGTTTTTCTAGTGCAGAAAATCTTTTCTTTTCTCTCTGACGTTTCAGTGAAAGTAGCACCATTTTAGAAAAGCTAATAGTGAATTGCAAATAGTATTTATTTTAAATAATACCCTAAAATTCTAAAGTGGTAATTATTGCCAAAACAAATGGTGTCACTTTCATTTTTAATCTTTGTAATCTTGAATTGTTTCTTCTGCCTGTTTTATTATTTAAAATTAAACTATGTAACTCTATTACAATGAACTTCTTTAGTTGCATTTTTTATTTTACTTTCTTTGCACTCTGAGTTATCTTCTTTCACACTTTCATTTTAGTAAATGAGGAATTTCTTGCTCTATCACAAGCCTGCTAGTGAATAACACTTTTGTCTTATTTAGCCGCTTTTTTACTTCTGCATGTGGTGCAAGTATAAATCTTTTTTAATTTTTAAGTTTCAGAATGCGTTTAAAAATTCATTTAAAAGAATGCGATTAAAAGAATATAAACTTTTGTAAAGAAATTTTTAGCTTTTGTAAATAGAATAACGCTGGCAGGTCTGTTTCTGTAAATCAAGAACTTGTTTCTCTTTTTTCAAATAACTAAGAATTAAATTTTTCGAATAATACATCTGGTTGTACTTATAGATTCGGCGGAGGCTTCGGAGGAGGCGGCGGCGGTGGTTACGGAGGCGGAAGAGGTGGTTATGGGGGTGGTTATGGCGGCGGAGGAGGAGGCGGCGGTGGTTTCGGTTTCGGGATGCCTCGTTCTAACCGTGGAGGTTTCAACAGAGGACGGTAAGAAAAACTAAAGAAGTATATTATTTTAAACTGCAAATTCAATTTACAGCTTGAGATATATTTTAATTGGAACGTTAAACTGTATTTGTTCATATAATTTTTTCAGAATCGCTCCGGACTCAACTTCAAGACCTATTATTAGTTATAATGACTTGGACCAGCTAGACATGGACGTGTTTTAAATTTTAATAATTCCGCTAAAGTATTTTTAGACCATAATAACAGTGCGTGGAAAAGTTAAAATTCGGTGCAATCAGATTTAAATCTGGGATGTATAACAAAATCTGTTACAAAGTCACGACTGTTTTTCTAAATTTTAGTATTTTCTTTTATATTTTAGAACCAAAATTTTTGAGAGACTCACTGAATAATCATTAAATATCGAACAGAGAAAAGTTGCGAAGAGGCGTGGAATTGCTCAATATATAGCAAGTCGTTAGAAAAGACACGTAACTTACGTTTTATACAAATTTTATCAATGCGAGGCGCTAATAAGAAAGTCGTACGACGTTGTACATAAATAAGAAGCAGCCGGTTAATTTAAAAGGGGAACAAATAAACGTGTTTGTTGCTAATCAGTCGTTTTTTTATTTTCCCATTCCACTGGTATCTCTGTCCGGTTGGTCTGATGTCTGTTGTACAAAGGATAACCAGTTTTTATACTGCATTTTCAATTTCAGCTCAGGGAGATTCCGTGCTGGAATTCGAAATATCAACACATCGTCTTATCGACCTTTTAAGATTATTATTGCAGATGTTAGTTGTAAGAAAGCTTCACTAACTGGTTTCTGTATTCCCTTTAGAGATGATTGCACGTTTTTCGAATTTCATCCTCGTTTCTTCTTCTTGAGTCGAAAATGTTCTTTATATTTTTTTTAAAATTGATACTATACAAAGTTTATTGCAACATTCAAGTTTTGTGTCAGTATAAATTTTCAAACATTGCAAGCCGATTATTATTAAAATGGAAAGCAGTTAGAATTTGAATACAAAAGTGGCAAAAATTTAATTAAAAAATTTTAGTTATAATTCTTAAATATTCAATTTTTAAAAATTTGTTTAAAGTTTTGAAAATTTGTTTTCTGTACAATCTAATTTTTCATTTCTTAAATTTACAGTGGAGGTGGTGACTTCAGACCAGTTATTCACTACAGAGACCTTGACGCGCCTCGAGAACCAGACGAGTTTCTATAATCTATTTCCACTTTAGAAACTTTTATTTTTACCTAAAAATAGCGTAAACGTCTTATTTTTTTCTACATATTAAAATTATCAAAAATTCTGAACACAATCATCTGTATATATTTGTAGATTGCTCCTTTCTTTATATATGCAGTAGCTTTTCTGACAAACTTGAATTCGGAGTGGAACAAGATTTTTTTTACACAGGTGCGTGAATCGTTAAGTACAAGTAAAAATGTGTCAGTCTTTTCACAATTAAATGAAATCCGATTTTGTATAAACGGAATAATTTCATGTTTCTTTTTGAAAAGAAAATATTTCTGGATTTCACTTATATTAGACTCATGACTTGTATATTTAATCTTATAATTTATTTTTTGCACTTGCAAACTTGTTTAAACTCGAAACAAAACAGTAAATAAATGAATTTAGATGATTTTAACTAATGGATTGATTTTTATGTAAAAACGACTTATTTTTCATTTTTTCAAGTTATTAGCATTATTTAATAACGATTTTTATGTTTATTGCGAATAAAAACTTATTTCAGATTGGAAATAAAAATAAAATTTTTCGTTTGTAGATCTAGTACAAAAGACGTGAATTGTATTAGTTACGAGTAACTAAAGTAAAATAAAATATTAAAGAATATGAAAAATGGTTTTCTTTTACTAGAATAACAAAAATCAATAATAATTTTTTATTAATAAGTAATTGATTCCATATATAATATTATAATTAATATTCCTATACAATATACATATATTACTTGCGCTTCTCTATTTAAAATACTGTGTGTATCGTACAAAGTCTTTAGCGACATTGGCAATACGATTCATTTTTTTCTATTATTTTTTTTTCATGCATTTTTATAAAAATATCTAAGACGTCCGGTCTCTGCAATGTAGCTCATCAGTTCCGTCGCCACAGTCATCAATTCCGTTGCACTTCATATTCTTTGTGATGCATCTGCCGTTCCTATTAAAAATAGACACAAATGTTATTTACATCATTGAAAAGTAAATTACTCATCTAATGCAATATGAAAAATATGTCGATAAAATTTTCGAGCTTTATTTAAAACACTAATAATTTTTCATCGAACGATGACCCCGTAAAGAAGAAAAGTTAATGGCTCTAGAACTAGTCTGCGTTCTTGTACCATTTCTCGTAAAAAATTAGCATTTATCGACAACATTTCATTGGTAAAATGATTCATAGTCATGCGACCGATACTTGTAATAAATTCAAATCTGAGATTGTATTCAACAAACATATTTATAGGAAGACCCTCGAGTCTTCTGTGACATAGTCTTAAACCCATCATTTGCGCATAGGCATTTATTTGCATAATTATACTTGTAAATAATATACAACGATGTTGAATGTCAACGAGTCTTCGATTGATTTCTTTCTATAGATTAACGGCTTTCGTTCACGCCCACAATTGCGGAAATCCAATTAATAGAACTTGGTACCTATCTTTAAACAATTTTGTCAAATATTTATCTTTTTTCTCGAATTTACATATTTATCTTGTTTGGATATGTTTGCTAATTCAGTTAGTGTTTCTAGATTTCAGAATTAAGTGAAATTAGTGTTTTTAGATAAGAACGGGTTTATTTATCATTTTTCGATTTGATAAATCTGCAAAGGTGACTCAATCAAAGAATTTACTCGTTAAAGTTTTGTTTCAATTTTTAAAGGATATTTCAGAGATCCTGTATCGATTAAATTTATGCAAACGTGACTCGTTTTACTTACTGGCATGTAAATTCGTGCTTATTACATCGCCCTTGGCACCCATCCGGCTCATCTGACCCGTCCACGCAATCCCGCAGTCCGTCGCAGAAACGTGCTTTCAATATACATTGTCCATCACTACACGTGAAGTCACTTTCCAGAGGACAGGCTGGAATCATATAAATTATATTATCAGTAACTTATAACTCAAGGTTGGGAGTTGTTCTACTTTATACATTTTTAAGGCACTCAAGGTATCGAGTATTCGTTCAGAAAAAGTTCAGAAATCTTTTCGAAGGAGTTCCAAGTTGTGATGCGTCCAAACTGGATGAAATTATCATTTTAATTCTCTAATTTTGCTGGGAAAATTTTAATTGAGTCTAAATCTGCTATTTGGAAAGACATGTGACATTTGAATTTTTTTTTTACAATTTGTGCAAGTTAAAAAGAGAACCAATTGCTCTAGGCTGGTAGCTAATTGCACGTAACGTTTAATGAGCTTGAGGCTAGAACTCAATTACCAAAGCGTCGTAAAGCTGTAGAAAGTAACGAATAGGTGTAATTCACGAAATGCCACTCACACTCACCCACTGTGCAATTTATCTCGTCTGTTGCATCCCAACAATCGATTTTTCTATCGCACCTTTTCTCCAGCGGAAGACAGGAAGTTTCATTGCCACATTGGAAGTGCGTCTCCAGATTGCAATCTGAAAAAATATTAAACCATTTAAACTAATTTCAAACCATTATCAAAGTATGATCTTTATAAATGAATATAAGAGCTCAAAAACTTTTTGGTCAAATCATCAATTTGATGATGTTCTAAGAATTGAGATGCTCTTGATTTAAATTAAACTGGAGGGCTGTTTTCGAAATAATATAATCTGGATGCGGCTGGATGAAAGGATTAAAAGTGGATGTTTCGAGGAGAGTATATTTTATTTAATAATATGTATATGTGATCAAAAATAGCAAACGGAAGCCCTGCAAACAATGGCAAAGTAGAAAAGCCAATAACAGAAAGAGGCACAATAACTGGGCTAATGCAGTCGGTGGGGGATATTTCAAAGAGAGAGAAACAGGTGGAGATATTATAAAGTAACAAAGCGAGTCCTGGAGCTTACAAAGGGACTCGCATATAGATTATAAAGAGACTCGTGATTCGCTAACTCACCGCAATTGTATTCATCCGAGTGGTCGTAGCAATTCATGTGTCCATCGCAATGCTTCACCAAAGGGATGCAAAGAGTATTCTTGCATTTCCACTCATCATCCAGACAGTAATGTTCCACATCCACACATCTAAAAAAAGTTAATTGCTTTATCAAAACAAATAATTCTATTATCGAAAAGCAACACACTAAATCCCAAGGGGTCTAATTTTTATCCAAAAGTGGATCAAACCGTTGCATGTAACTGCCGTTTGCAACATTTATAAACGAAAATCCAAATTTTTTTAAAATTCATTATAAATCTTTTTCTATCCCTTAAATGCCTATAAAAGAATACAATAAATGGAAAACAAATTGCATTTTTTACTCAAATGTGTTTTTACAAACTTCGGACTTTAGAAAAAAAATTCTCAAAAAAAAATTTCCAAGTTCCCTCTACATATTCTGTTGTCAGATTTCTTTCCAAATATTACTAGTAAATGATAAAATGGAGTATTTAGAGGGAACTTGGAAATTTTTTTTGTAGAGTCCGGGGTTTGTAAAAACACATTTGAGTAAAAAATGCAAATTGTTTTTCTTTATTTTATATTTTTATAGCCATTTAAGGAATAGATAATGATTTATAATGAATTTTAAAAAATTTGGATTTTCGTATAAACGTTGCAAACGGCAGTTACATTAAATTATATATATATATATATATATATATATATATATATATATATATATATATATATAGATATAGATATAGATATAGATATTTCTTGTAGCTGAAGATAGAAAAGTTAAACTAGAAAAAATGGTTACAGTTAAGGAAGAAACTATTCAAGTTGAAGGGTATTATTTTAGAAATACTTTGTAGCAAAGGATAAAACCGGCATAAAAATTATATTGTATTTGTTCTACCCGCGGTCTGAAAACAGGGATCCTAGCTGATTATGATAATAAGCATTCCAGTGAATTATTGTGGCAGAAATATAAGTCTTACTGCATTATACAGTTTGTGGCTTTCTTTCTTGTGCATAAAACAGATTCACAATAAGGACTGTTTTCAAGATGAGACAAAAGAGGTATATTACCTAATAAACATTAAAGAACCGCATACGAATTGAAGAAATGTAGTTTTAAAAAAGTACCGCTTGCAAAAATTGATGATAATCTTGGTCGAATTGATGATAACCGACAATGTCGATTAAGAGCGAAATGAAATGAATGATGAGCGGAATAAAAAAAATGAAATTAGGAATAAATTTCTCACCTAAAAGCGTCAACATCTAATCGATGGCACTTTTGTTTATTAATTAAACAAAGACCCGCGCAGCCCGTGGGGTCCAGTGGATCCGGTCCCGTTCTGCAGATGGGAACGTCATCGTCGACAAGTGCCACGCAGACCTCTCCTTCAACGCAATCGTCACAGAACCTTGTGGAATTTAAATCTAACACTGGAGTGGTAGAATACATCTCAGTTTCCGTTTCCGCTTGCTCATCGTTCACGTCCGGAAACGGGAGGTTTAAAAGCACACCTACTGGGAGTGCAGGGACCGCATCGTTCGACATATTCTGCTCATCCACTAAGTGGTCGAGACCGGAAGTGAAGTTCTCGCTCGTCGATGCATTCCGGCCTGACGACCTTAAGTATTGTTGAATTATTTGCAACTTTTGCGGCTCTGAAATCATCAAAATCAAACATATTCTATCAATATTCAATATATATTTTTTGTCAACGTTATTGTCTTTGATTTTCGTATTTATTTATAACAGCTTTGAAATTTATAAATATAGTAATTAGAGACAAATTTATAAGCAGCAAATCACGTATTTCGTGAATAAGAACCTTTGGCATAAGAACCTAGAGTTTGATGCTCTTCAATTTTGGACCCAGGCTTGTTTCCCAGCCTATTTTTAAAAGTGCCCTCATTTCCACGATTAAAAAAAATCATAAATAAACCACGTGACAATTTATCTCCATAAACGAGGCTGAAAAAAAGTCGAGGGATCGCATCCTCGACATTGAAGAGAGATGAAGAAGCTCGCGGCGAGATCGCGGGAGTTCCAAGCTCAGCGATTTCCGAAGTTCTTCTCTGCGGATCTGTCTTTAACAAAAACCGGCTCTCAGCAAACATCCGACGTAACGGTCTTGGAGGATGCACTCGTTTTCACGGTACGTCATACCGTGAAGGAGAGAAACAGAAAAGGTATCATTTTCTTTCATCGCCTCCCTCTCCTTGCCTCTTTTCAGGAGTACAGTATTTATGATTGTTTTCAAGGGTTAAAGAGAGGGGGATATGATACTGTTTCGAAAAAGGATGACTCTGCAATTATACGCGTCGATAAGAAATAATTATAGAGGGCGTCCCGCGGCAAGACGTGCAATTAATTCGGAACGCTAAAGTGAGTTAGGATAATGCATCCAACACATTTTTTTGCTATCTTAGGGCTTAATTATTTTTTCTCGGAATTCAAGGTTTGATTCATTCCGAAGTCTCAACTACAAAGCTGCATCGTAATCTCAATTTATTAGTTCTAAGGAGTCTTGAAAGCGCCTCGTTACTGAAAAAAGTAGCCAGCTGTCGTTTCACTTTTGATTTTGTGGAATTTTAGAGAGAAAGAAAATCAGAAGACACACAAGGTCATTTTTTTTGGCAGCACGGAACGAATGAATTATAACGTAGCGGGCAAAAAGTCAGAGGATGCACGGTTTGAATTTTCATTGCTCTTCTTTCTTTACCACTTTTTTTTAATCGGTGCAATATTGCGAGAAATACTCATACAAGAGCTGTGAATCGTAACCGACATTTCACTTCCGTTCTTTATCTCTTTCTTACCCACCTGTTTATACACCTGAACGACTTTCAGCATCTCTTTGTCCTTCTCTGACCTTCTTCAAGAACGACAGAGAAAAAGGATGAAAAAATGAACCGTCGAGAAGAGATGCATCGAGATGATCTGTAATCGTGGGCAAAATGTAGAGGGGATTAGAAGGGTCAAACTCCCCCCCAAGATATACCGATGCGCTTTCTCGCAATTTTACAGTTAAGCGTATCTGCCCCTCGTTTTCAAATTCTTTTTATGCCGAGCATAAAGTCCTTATTACTGGCTTAGAATGGAAAATAAAATAAGAAATTTTCTTTAAGATCTCGCAAAGGGATAACAAAAACGAGGAACTTGGATATAAAATACTTTATGGTCACTGCTAGGATCGAATTTGTGGTAAAATATCGTTTGAATAAATATGGATGGGAGTAACTGTGAACCGCAATCGATCATTCGATAAAATTGCTTTACTGTTAGACATTTATAATATAACTGCGATTTTTTTGCCGTAGAAGTTATCGGTATTAGATGCGGAGAAATGAAATAATTTTTTTTATGTTGAAGAATGTTTGCACCTCAGTTTTTCAACCTGAAGTAAATTATAGACAGTAATAAAACTAATAAATATACTGAGGTGAGAAAATCTTCTTTCGACTCGGAATTTCAATCTTAAATTGGATAAAAGTAAAATTCCTTTTTAATAAGAATAATTGAATTTAAAAATACACCCTGCTTCTTATGCTAAAAAAATATATGCTAAAAGAAGATGAAGTCGTAAATTATAAAAATAAAGTGCCGTTGCTACATAATTTTGTTTGGATTTGCAATGCCGATTTTGTGTGGGTGTAAAAGAATGTCCATTATTTTTAGTATGCACAACATCTCTATTTGAGTTTGCTCGACTTTCTTTTCAAGGTGATAAAAATTTCAATTAATTTTACTGCAAATTGGTGCCACCTACCCCTTTAAAGAGGATAAAAATCTTGAGTCGTGGAGCACCCTCGGGTTATGGGGAGCGACAGCGACCGAAGGTGTCTTAACGATAAGGATTTATTACCTTACTGGTCCTTCTCGTAAGGTCTCGTGGTTCACGAACGTCTACTTCAGGGGGTACCCAAAAAAAAGGCGTTCACATGAATAATGGCCAGACACGTGTATCTCTGGGTTAACGACTAGGACGACATTTACGTACTGCCATTGGTGCCATGACAGGGGCAATTTTACATTTTTTTCACAAAAATAAGTACCTGCTTTCAGTTTTAAGGTCATGTCAGAGTTAAATTTGTCGATTTTGAAAAAGCAAGATATTCTATAGCCTATAGAGGAGGCTGAAAACAATTTTTATAAATGAAAAAGGCATTGATGACAAGAATTTACCTCAGATTATCCAATTGTTAAGTTGGATAACATTTTATTTAAACTGACTTTTGTCTTTGAAGAAAAGTTCCTACAATACTGAACCTCTTCGTTCGAGGTGCTCAGCAAGCATCCATGGTGGTCAGTGCATTGCAAAAAAAAAAAATAAAAAGACACGTCAGCCTGGGTCAAATAATAAATTATACTTCCTGACGCTTGAATGCATTTTTTAAAGAACTAACAAGCTTTGAATCACGTCAAACTATGAATGTTGACGAATGGGAAAAGTTTATTGCTTGGAGTGAAAAATTCAATTGCAGCATTCGAATGTTTTGATGAATCGACATTGACTTTTATTTTTTGTTGAATTAACACAATTATATATGACTATATTTAGAATGCGATTCATAAAACTATGAAACATACGAGTTTTTGCCCTAATTAAAAAGTAGACTGGGTCGTAACTTATAATTATATAGAATTTCACGCAGTAGAAATGACCGGAATGAGTCAGCCTTGCTCAATGTACTAGAGTCAATGTCTGAAAAAAGGGTATCTCAAGATCTTGTTAGATTGACATAATCCAGTCTTTCTATAAAATACAAGATTTCAATCTCTTTATAAAAATATTTATGACACAGTAATGTCCTTCAAGTTGATAGACTTACGTCAATTTTTACATCGCAATACTGTCTTTCGACAGATGTTTTTCTTGCGGAAACTTATTTTCAATATTTCTTAATAAAGTATTTTAGAAATTTTGAACAAGGAAAATAAAAGCAGATAAAGATCACGACTTGAAAAACCTGAAATTGTCAGATTCAGACATCAGTAGAATCTCCAGCCGGTAATTATTATCCATATTATTCTAAGAATATGTGTCTCTCAACATTAAAAAATGAAACTCTTGGAAAGAGATTAGTTACTCAGTCTGTTTCGTTTTGAATTAAAAATCATAAAAATGGCAAAACAATTTTACAATTTTCTCATTAGAAAATATGTTCCTCTGTCCCAATAACTACCTGCGAGGAAATGGATAATTAGTTTAATAATATGAGGTCCTGGGCCCCGGGTAGTATGTAATTATTAAAAACAGTCATGTTTAGCTGTCACGCTTATACAATAAATATGATGTTCGCACGCAATCTCGGAACTCCACTTTCAATTGAGCTCACAATAATTAATTACAGCCGTAATTATTTGTGTGTGCAAACAAACGAAGAAGCTACCCAACTAACAGACACAGGATGCAGGAGAAATAGTCGGCACACTATCAAATGCGGATCATCGTCGAAAGTCGGGTGCGCAACGATTTCACGGCAGATTATAAATCAACGACGGTTAAATCGGTACACGAGCTATCGTTGACTTGCACGTGACCGCAAGATCGTACCATGGATAATATTCCCATGCCCCCAAATGTCGTGATTTACAAGTCTAGTAGCATTCAAGCTGAGATTCGATTTACAAAATCTCGATTTCGATGATAGAATACACGACATTCGTTTCCCGATTCCTGAAATCATCGGCATCGATCCTTAAAAAGTGATCCTTAAATAGGATCACTTTTTTCACGTTCAGGTCTTTCAGATCAATTTTATTAGAGGAGAAAATTAATGCCAGAGGACAAGACTAGTAACACTGAAAAACAATTATTTTTATATGAGACCGACCGCTTTTACTTTACAAAATTTGGCGCTATTCCCATTCACGCATTTTCTAATTTTAAAACATTTGAATTTAAAAGACTGAGTCTTTTTTCCTTAGATTTTACTTTAATTTTCAAATCGTTTTTGAAGATATTGCAACAGCTTTCCATTAAGCACCAACCATTTCATAAATTTTTGGCTCATAAAATGTTTCCTCGTAACTAGATTGACAAGATTTATCTAAAGGATTTGAAACGATACGGAAAGTCAAATAAATTTCCAGATAGAAAACATTTTACTGCATGCATATTCAGATATTCAGGTAAACAATATTCTCGGTTGTGAAATGTGTCGTGCAGTTTGCAATTGTGGAGAATATAGTACACATGTTAAAGAAACGAATTTGCATTTTCTTTTAACGTTAAAAAACTAATAACTTTTTTTCTAATGGACAACATTCATTTGAATTAAAACCGGGTTACAAAAGTATTTCTTATGGTCCCAAATGTCATGATTTACAATTCTAGTAGCATTTTCTTCTGACGTGAGATCAGGATTATAAATTCTTAACGTGACCCGACCTTCCTTGATCTTATAGAGAAATGTTTAGTCAAGCGTACAGTGAAGGCTGCTTCGAGTTTAAATTACCCAATCCCTAGTCCAATATTGCAGCACAAAGAATTGACATTTCCCTTATTATGAAAGATATGTACAATTGATTGTTGATTGAGTATTGTTAATTTTGAAAGTGATTTTTTAAAATTATTAAATGAAACTTAGAACACTCTCTCAATTCCAGAGGAGAATATATCCGACTGTAAAAAGTGTCTGACAATGAGTCTTTTAATTTTAGCTCGTTTATCAGAAAAATAAAGACCGGAATCGAGAATGAGGACGCAGGAAATATGATCACCGCCTCGTTAAAGTCTGTCTTTATCGGAAGTAGTATAAGGATCGCCTTCATAAGCTCTGATTCAGTAAAACGACCTATGTAATCCAAGGTTTTCATCTTAATCGAAATAATGTCTATCGTCAGGGGAAAGACCACCGTAAGTTTCTCGAGCATAATCGCAGAAGGATTATATGATCAGATCACGTAGAAGCTGATGCGTAAACTCTGCTCAGATATCGGGATTTACAAGATTAATGTCCTCTCATTATATATCTTAACTCGCCATCCAACTAATAAATCCCTTTATTTTATTTATTCTAGACCAGATGTTCTATTCTTTGACTCATTAATGCGACGTATTAAAAGCATTTTAGCAAATCTAGCGTTAAACTTTAAAATCTATTTACTTTCACCATATACACCAGAATTTTTATAACACTAGCAATTTAGTTTTCAGTTTCTCGTTTTTGCACACCTTTTGCTAGTAGAAAAAATAATTGAGAATTTTTAATTCTTGAAATATAAAATCTTGTAATTCTTTATCTTGTTTCAGGAATCTTCATCAGTTTTAAAAAATTTTAAATGCCTTTATTATTCTTCAAAATTTGGTGAAATTGCTTTAAATTTCGTAAATTCACTTAATATTTCTTAAAATTACTTAAAATTACTCAAAATCCCATAAAGTCTCAATAAATCTCTTAATATTTCTGAAAATCCACTGAAATTTTTTAAAATCTATTGGATCCATTCAAAGTCTTTAAAATTATAACTTAATATCTCATAAAACATCGAAAAATCCTTCAGAATTACTTAAAATTCCATAAAATATGGACAAATCCCTTAAAGTTATTTAAAATCCTATGAAATCCCTTAAAATTCCTGACAATCCCATGAAATATCGTTAAATTCCCGTACAATATCTTAAAATCCCTTTAACATCCTTCAAAATCTGGTAAAATTCCTTAAAATTAATTAAAATTACTTAAAATCTCATAAAGTCTCACTATATCTCTTAAAAGTAATCAAAAATCCATGAAATTTGGTTAAATTCTTTAAAATTCTTGAAAATCCAATATAATTTTACCAAATCCTTTACAATTTCGGTAAATAAATGTAAATAAATAATAAAATTACCTGGAATCGCCCAAAATATCATCAAATCCCATAAAATTACTTAAAATCCCATGAAATTCCCGAAAATTCAATGAAATCTCGTAAATCCCTTGAAATCCCTTAAGTCGTTAAAATAATTTAATATACTATGAAACAATGTAAAATCTCTGAAAATTACTTAAAATTCTATGCAATTTCGTACAATCCTTTAAAATTTCATAAAATTCCTCGAAATATCGTGAAATCACTTAATATTTCCAAAATCTCAATAAATCTTGTAAAGCTCTTTTAAAATCCTTAACATTTATCAAGATTCTGTGAAATCTCATTGAATCTCTTAAAATACCTTAAAATTCAATAAAGTTTCGTAAAATGTATAAAAGTTTCTCAAATTACTTAAAATTCCACAAAATATATAGTCAAATTCCTTAAAATTACTTTATAATCCTTTAAAATCTCACAATTTTTCCCAAAAAATGTGGGATTGGAAAAATTAAAGAATTTCAAAAGTATGCAAAATAGTTCAGATTTTAATTTTTGAAATATAAAAATTTGTAATTCCTAGTCTAATTTTAGGAATCAAAATTTGTAAAATCCTTTCAAATTCCTTAAAATTATTCAAAGTCCCATTAAATCCCATTAAAACCCTCAAAATATCCAAAAATCCAATGAAATTTTGTGGAATTCCTTCAAATACCTTTGAAGTTTTTAAAATCACTTAAAATTCCACAACATATTTATCGTCAAATCATTTAAGATTTCTCAAAATCCCATGATCTCTTAAAATTGCTAAAAATCCAATGAAATTTCTTTAAATCCCTTGAATCTCTTAAAAGTCTTTAAAACTATTTAATATCCTTTAAAATATCAGAAAATCCAATGAAACTTCGTGAAAATCCTTGAAACAGCTTTAAAGTTTCTAAAATTACTTAAAACTTCACAAAATATCGTCAAATCCTTTAAAATTATTTAAAATCCCATGAAATCTCGTTAAATATTTTCAATTACCGGAAAATCCACTAAAAACTCTTTATTAGATTTTTAGATTCTTTAAATTTCTTTAGATTCTATAAAACACCAATAACTGGTAAAAACCCTTAAAATTTCGGAAAATCAGAATAAATTTTATAAAATTCCTTGAAATACCGTAAAATCCTTTAAAATTTCTAAAATTTCAATAAATTTTCTAAAATCAGGTTTTCGACAACAATATGTTCAATATATTCGTAACATCACTTTTTTAATATAGGGCACATTGCCACTTTCTACCGTTCTTTAAATTAAAGCTGAAAGAATCGGTAGGTATATTGCATTTTTAAACAGAATAATTGCAGTAAATCTAGTAATTGTTCTTTTCATCAGTATAATAATTTCCTTATAGAATAATTTATCTACTCACCAAAAACGATGTAGAGGGCGATGCCACCAATTCCAAGTAGGGCTATTATCACGATGAGAAGAAGCACAATGGACCTAGTGCAACCAGAGCCATCTAGAGGTCGGGCAAAATGAAGTGTCCAGCCGTGACGATGTTTTCGAAGTCTGGCAGGATGAGGGGGTGGTTCACCCCTCACACTTCGACGCAAATTAACCCGATTTTCAGACGTTGGGGTGTGCGTCCGTACCGGGAGGGAATAAGCCCTCTGTAACAAAAATGGAAAAAGTATTTTAATTTTATACGTATTAAAAAAGGTACCCAAATAACAAAATATTTTGTGTGAAGTTTTCCAAATCCCTCAATTTATTGAAATTTAAATATTATTTAGTTTACGGGGGAAGATTAGAGTTTTTAAATTCTCGGTAATTTATTTTTTGGCTTTAAGACAAAAAATAGCCTCCTTATTAAAGACGGAAAGGATGATTATTATTAGTTATATTATTAGTTTACGAGGGGGATACACTTCATCTTTACAACGACTCCCATCCGAGTACAACCGAGTCAGCCATTGCTTAACTTCGGTGATCGAACAACAAGCCTGAAACAATTCCATATGTCCAACCAGACAAATAATATCCCATAAACATTAAAACAAAGCTCTGTATTCCACACTAGATCGTAATCTATTATATTAATTCACAAACGGCAATCGAGTCATAAAAATAAGTAACAATCTTAAAACTCTTTGAAAATTCTAATATATGAAAACAATAGCCCACTTGTTTATTCTAATCAAAAATCTGATCTCTACACATATTTTTGACAAGAGGGTCGTTAGCAATCTTAAAAGCTTCATCTACCTTACAACATAAATATATAATTATATAATATTTCTCAAGTATGTATGCAGAAGCAATTATAAAACATAACATTGTTTGATAACATCATATAACATTATAATATGTATTACGGGCGCGCAGAAAGGCATAAAACATTTTTCACACGGGTATATATGCAAATTGGCAATTAGGGAGTTGCTTAGCAAAAGACGTTGGCATTTTCATGCGTGGGAGTTAATGACATAATCAAGGGAGTTTCGGGATAACTCACAGATTCCAGTCTCATTAAGAGGAGATGGAGCAACGACTTGAAGAGTCGCTCGTCTTCTGAGGGCCTCTGCAGTGCGATTGGAGTCATGTTTTATTTGACACACGTTGCAGACCCGCGCTACTGACCTCGACGTGGCGGGATTCACTCGAGGCAATATCGTTTAGTTCTAGAACGACTCTGAGACAACCGAGTGGAAAACTTAGACTATTTGCTCTTGCCTCTTCGTGCTTCGACTTGTCAGTGAAAGAGGCATTACATTGGATCAGAAATTTAATATACATACTACCAAGAAAATTATATCTAACAGATCTCATGCTTTGACACGATCAAATCTTGGAACATCTCGCTTTGAATTGCATTATATATTAGATGTTAGATATTAGATATAGTGTGTATGATACATGAGTCTTTCATGTTATTCGAAAGATTACATCAATTTAGAGAAACTCTCTAAAGCTGCATTAATGAAATTTGATTGATCATCAGATAAAAACTAATGATTAGAGGAATTACAGAAAAAAAATCAAACACAAGTTGAGCTAAAAACATTTCATTCAAAATTAAGTTATCAGTATTGGAAGGGTTCCAAATTGAAAAATTGAATGGTGCTTGGAACTTGATTGTAAATTTTAACTGTTTAATTTAGCGCTTTTACAATTATTTTTACCTGGAGCTCAGCCATCGATTCCGCATCCTCTTCGAGATATCTCCGTTCTATTCGCGTCCCCTGTTGGACTCTGCACACCACTTCCGGTTAATTTTAATGAGTCTCTGACCGAAACGCTTTCCGACGCGAAAGAGTCGGTCATAATTTCAGAACTGAGGTGTCCAGTTCTATTTATCTTTAGAAAGACTTTGAATAATTGAATTCGAAAAGCATAGTCATGACAATTATCCTTATCAATCTTTCACAATTGGAAGCAAAGCCTTTCATCATGATAATATCATGCGATTATCGCGAGTTCTAAGTATAGAATATAGATTTCTACTTGAAGGACTCGTTAAGCTTATTTTCTTAAACTGTTTTAAATATAAAACCGAGTATAAAACAAAATAATAAATTTAATGAATAGTGAAGTTTTGAATAAAGATCTAAGTTATAGTGTAGATGTTATTGTAAAGAAGGAAATACTTTTATAAAGTACAAAAAGTAGCTTGTGAATTGTTTATATTTATATTGGCTCTGTCTTAAAAAAAAAAAAACAAGTGCAAAGTTCTTGCGAAAAGCAAGGCTTGACGTCTTTGAAGACGTCGTAGAGTCGTCGCAGACTTCCGGCTGGCTATAGTTAGACATCCTCACTAACTTCCGATCGTTTTATTTTGTCGGCGAGTAACACTTCAGCCTGAACCAGAACACACCTCACAACTCGGTTAAACTAACTCAGAATCCCTACATACGTTTTATTGCCTCTTCAGATTTTACTGACTTTTACTCACTCGGAAATGAGCTATAATATCAAATCTCTAGATTATCAAAAATAAACCTAACTTCTTAAATCACTCATCTTTTATTAAAATCAGGATGTTAATAAAAGTCATTACAAACTTTGCTTTTATTCATTTATCTTCTTTTCTTTCATTTATCTTTATTCGTTTATAAGCAAAGAGTACAAGACTCTTTGATTATAAACGTAAAGAAATAGTTATAGTAATTATTTTGATACTTAAAAATAAATGAATGATTAAGTAAATGATTAATCTCCAACACACTTGATAACCAACGAAACCATAAATCCACATAATTTATTAAAAATTAGCTTCACTTTTACAAATGGGTGAAAAACACCATTATATTTCACATTTTATAAAACCCTCAGGGACCATAAGTCAATTTCGCGCGTTAAACCCGGGAAATTCAAGAGCCTCGCGCGGGAAATTCAACAAGTGCATTTGAAAAATTGAAGCAGGAGCGAATTCAGGATTCCTGCTGACTTTGAAGCAGCTTCGCGAAGCACTGAGAATTACCGAGCAAATACTGCCACGAATACAAGAAGACTCGTGTGGCTTGGCGAGCTGCACGTGTTCTGAAGTGACATAATTCCCGGCATCGAACAGATATTATCCGAGTGTATACTGTGGTGCGCATTGTGCACGAGAGACACGAGAGTCACGAGAGAGTCTCTCGCTGCTCGTGTTCACGATCAAGCTGGATTCAATAAGGTTGGGAATAACATGAGCTTAGCTTAGGAAATATAGTCGCCATAGCGACTATATTTCCTAAGCTAAAGACGCACATGCCTTGCAATAAAACAAATAAGTCCGCATTGAATCAATGAGATGCATTTCATTGACCACAAACGATTCAATTGCAAAGCAAATCTCATTTTATTGCAATGTATCGTTCATAAATTCAAGAATTCACTCAGAACAAATACTGGTTGTTCTGGCTTGGGTTCATTTAACAATTGGGTTCCTACAATGTATGAGAAACCCAAGTTTTAAAGGGTCCGAAGACCTAAAAAGGTTCCGATCTCTGAATAAGATGATGATAAGTCAGAGCAAAATGAGAGATAAATAGTACTTGTAGATAAACGAAAGGTTGTTTTGTTTCCGGTGAATTGTATAATTTGCATTTCCGTCGGTTCCTTTCTACCTTTATTACTTTGGTTTACCGCTTCATTCAACATCTCGTTATTTTTCAGCATTGAAATAAATAGACGTCTCGCAAATACGAAGATATGAATAACGACGCGGAAACGTGGGCGCCCACGCATTTGCACGTGCAGATTTCTTCTCCTGGACTCTTCATTCTACCTCTGGGTCGTAAAATGAGAAAAAGGGCACAGAGTGTGATGACTTCCCCTTCTATTTCACTAATCATTAAAATAACATGATTTTCTAAGCTGTATAATATCCCCAGCCATTAAAACCAAATGAATTTAAATTCATCACTCTGCAAGAAATGCTTTTAATGGATTTTCAATTATCTCACTGTCAGTTAAAGTAAGAAATATATTCTATAGGCCGTTGTAAATTATCTTATTTTATTAATCAATAATTCTGTTGTGATTTGAGCTATTATTAAATGTTTCCTTTCATTGTTATTGTGTTGCCGGTTTTGTGTTATTTTTGAGCATATGTTGTGAGGGAGAGATGATCTTTTAGTTTTTTTTTGGATTTCTAGTTGTCCAACCCCTTTCATGCAAGTCTGCCGAGTTTCTAAATAAATAGTAGGTCTTCTCTTGCTGATTTCTTCGTTTTTCATGCGGGTAATGCGATCTGTAATAACTACATCGCAGACACGTGGACACGTGTGCATTGGCACCGCTATGCACGATGACAAGCTCGCCTCGCTCAATGAGAAGTCCGTTTGCTAGCTTGCACGCTCATTTGAGAATGTACGCTCGATAAATCTTCCCCTTCGACGAAACTGGTTTCACCAAGAGAGAGTGAAAAAGTTCCAGAAAAAGTCCAAAAATGTATTACAACAATCGGCTATCCGCTAACCCATACGCCCTCAAGATTCTCTCATGAGCTCACCTCCTCCCCTAAAATCCCTCGACCCCGGTTTCTGTATTTACTTTGCAATTTATGCGCCAGTGAATTATTCTCTCAATTTAATTTCGGAGAATTTATCCCCGTAAAGATTCAATTCAAAGGTGTTTTAATTAGAAATATAATTTAATGGGATCGACTTTTTTAATTGGGACGCAAGAAGCGCTGCCAACTCCACTGGTCGGTGTATTATTTATATTAAAGAAGTATGATTATGAATTTGAAAATTTGCCTTTACTAGAAATTATGATCCACGCGCGATTAATTTCTCGTTTTTGCTCACCTTTTGCTAATAGAAAAAATAATTTAGAATTTTTAATTCTTGAAATATAAAATTTTGTAATTCCTTAGCTAATTTCAGGAATCTCCATAAGTCTCATAAAATTCTTTAAAATGCCTTTATTATCTTTCAGAATTTCGTGAAATTCCTTTAATTTTCGCGTAAATTCAATTGATATTCCTTAAAATTACTTAAAGATCCATGAAATTTGATTAAATCTTAAAATTTCTGAAAATCCGATGAAATTTCGTAAAATCCCTTGAATTCCTTAAAAGTCCTTACAATTATTAAATATCTCGTAAAATATCGTAAAATCCCTTAAAATTATTAAAAATCCCACGAAGTGTCGTGAAATCTCTTAATATTCTGATAATTCAATGAAATCTCGTAAAATCCCTTAAAATCATTTAAAATCCCATGAACTGTCATGAAATATCTTTTAAAATTCCTGACAATCTCATGAAATCTCGCAAAATCTGTTGAAAGTCTTCAAAATAAGTTAATATCCCGTAAAATATCTTATAAGTATTTAAAATTCTATGAAATCCCGTAAAATCCCTTGAATCCCTTAAAAGTCTTTAAAATTACTTAATACCCATACAATATCTTAAAATGCCTTTAACGTCCTTCAAAATCTGGTGAAATTCTTTTAAATATCGTAAAATCAGCTGGTATTCTTTGATGTTCCATAAAATTCCTTAAAATAACTAAAAATCCTAGGAAATCTTATGAAATTCCTTTATAAATTTCGAAAAATTAATTAGTATTTTTTAAAATTACTCAAAATTACTCAAAATCTCATGAAGTTTCATTATATCTCTTAAAATTACTCAAAATTCCGTGAAATTTCGTTAAATTCTTTAAAATTCTTGAAATTTCAATATAATCTCACCAAATCCTTAAAAATTTTTGGAAAAATTATTAAAAATTATTTCAAATTTCATGCAATTTGGTAAAATCCTTTAAAATTTCATAAAATTCCTCGAAATACCATGAAATCATTTAATATTTCTAAAATCTCAATAAATTTCGTAAAAACGTTTTAAATTCCTTAAAATTATTCATGATTCCATGAAATGTCATTAAATCCTTTAAAATACCTTAAAATCCAATTAAATTTCGTATAAAATGTCTCAAAATCTCTTAAAATTTTCTCAAATTACATAAAATTGCACAAAATATATAGTCAAATCCTATTTTGCAATATTTTTTTGCTTCATTAATAATTTACTTTTCACATCAAAATAATTATTTTTATCACTTTAAATTATTTTTTCTCCTTTATATAACCTTTGTATTAGTAATCGTTTTGACAACGAAAATAATCTCTTTTTTAAGGTAGGATAATTGTCACCAGAAATGTTCTCTTTCTTTTATTTTTGTTCTTAATTAATTTTGTTTTTAATTAAAAATCATATTTTTATTCAATGTCCGTCAACTAAAGCCAACACTGACGTTGTGAGCTTCAACCGCAAAGCGACAACTTTCCACTCAATTTCCTCGGAAGTGGATGACATTTTCCATCCAATTTTTCAAACTTTAATCATTTATGGGGCTTAGGTTCTTTCACCCTTCCACGCTTCATGTAAATTGGATAACTTCAATGTTTTCCCTTCCCTTCCTCGTTCATTCCTCTTTTCGCATGGAGATTATTCAAAATTGGCAGCAGATTTGAACTCAAAAATCAAGTACATCATACTTTCCGTGTGTAAATTTACCCATTAGCACATATTAGTCCATTTTAATATTTTATTGTTAATTAAAACAATTATTATTATCAGAAAACAGGCTGCTTATTTTCAGTCCAATTAATAACTGAGTAGAAAAAATTTGCCCAACTTGTTTCCCCTAATATAGGTTTTAGTTGAATGAGCGTTACAACCCAAAATGGGCCCCACTTTGAGAACCCATTTAGCCCCTTAGTTTCCCTATCTGGAACCCAGTCTGACCTCAGTCGATGTTTCCACACGCGTGCATGATGAATAAAATGGTAATCTTGTCTGGTTAAGCGATGATCGATGCAGAGTGAAATTTCAAGGGAATGTCTTGGCAATTTAGCATAAATACACTTTAGTTCAAAGCCTTTGATGTTGAAGGCAAAAGGGGGACTAACCTCCAACTGGAGAGCACGTTCAGCACCAGTGGCCCTTAATTACAAGCGACGCCACCTACTTGGTCCGGTCAAAATTTGTCTAACGTGTTGCAGAGAAGAAAAGGAACATGAGAGTAGAGGAAGAAGTAGTAGTAGAAGAAGAAGATGCAGAAGAAAAAAGAGTAAGATGCAGTGCAGTCGGATCTTGTTCGAATCAGATCGAAATAGAACGGAAAACAGGAGCAAATCGCCGGCCGGCGCGAACCAGACGGCCGTCAAAAGGCCTAAACTCCTCCACCTGGCAAGCAAGTCCATTTAATGACTTTGCGACGGAAATAAGTTTTTATTCTCTCGTCTACACTTGCCGCTTTAAGAAAGTAGTGCTGTCCCCTCCTTCCTTTCCTCGTTACTTCGTAATTAACCGCCTCGAGAGCGCCTCGTTCGTGCAATTCCTTTTAATTACCTTCCGTTACGCCGTCGATAAGGTAGAAGATACAGAGGAGGGGCCCAGCGAATCTTTCAAGGCCCCTTTTTTTACCATGGAATTTCTTGCCAAACGGGGTGCCGAATGAGGAAAGGGTGGTGGCAAGGGCGCGTAAAAAATTCCAGAGCGTATATGATTATTGCTTCATTTACATTCAAAAGTTCCTTCAATCTCTTTCCAGGCTTATTATATTATTTCTTCACTTAGTTGGACTTACTCCTTTTTTCTAGCATCACAAAAATTCAATTTATTCCTGAATCGTTTCTTGAATAACTAGATAGGTAGACGATACTTCTGTTATTTTTTATGCGCGAAAATAAAATACTATGTGAAGATCGTCCACGCAATTATGACTCTTTTGGATGTTAATATGCGCATATTTTACGAAGTATTAAAATATTAATTGGGGGAAATGTAGCTTGTTTGTAATCATAGATCCTTTATGAGATAGCGTTTATAATTTTTTAAAAATTGATTGGAATCGTGATTCTTGATACTTTTTCGAAAAGATAGCAATGTCGAAGTAAATGAAAGAAAGTTATATAAGATTCTTATAAAAGAGGAAAATATAGATTGAGCGCTTTTTAATTGACTGAATTGATTTCATAATTTTTTAACGACCTGTTAAGTTGTTGAGAAATCAAGAAATAGAGAGGTCCCCATTGAAACTATATTTTGAACCCATGTTCCCCAATTCCTATCATTTCTTTGATGAGATAATCAAAATGAAAGTCGACCAAGAGAATTTATGCAATGATCACTGATCAGCTGACAAATGTTATCGAATTTATACCTCGAAGATAGGTTTACCTTCACCTGTTTGATCAAACAAACTTTAATTCTTTCAATTCATCTGTCAGTGAGCAAATATTTACTGATCGATCGCCTGTCATTATTTCATCGCACATGAGATCGCAAGATTTCACGTCACAATGAACTTCGCAAATTCACTGGACAAGAGATCGTTATTCACAGATAGTAAAATGATTTTTGCAATAGGGATTATTCCGCTGACAAGATACTTTGAACCATTTAATCATTGGTTCTTCTATTTTATTATTCAATGGAAGTTGATAGTTTTTGCTTGTCGGATGCAAAAAAGGACTTAAATACAGAGCCACTCTCTGTTCTTCATTATTACCAAGAAAAAAATTATGTCTAAAAATTCATGTTCTACACTATGGTGCTATATTCGTACTTATTCTCGGGTATGCGTATTATGCATTATTCATGTGATAATAAATAACTACGAATCTCTCTCGCGGGCGGTCTCACCAAGTCATAATTTCTGCTAAATAAGCTCCGGTTCAATATAAAGACTTCATTCATGAAGGCTAATAATGCAGGGACTGAATGATAGATTTATGTGCGAAAAGAAGAATGGCCTACTTTTTCGCTTTTAACGGAACTTTTTGACTGATTTTTCAAATTGCTTTTTTAATCTCGTCCATGTAAAAACTTATTTAAAAAATTGGTAGACTCTGATGCGTTGGTGGTAAATAAACTCTGAAACTAATTCAAGTAATTATAAATTTTAATTAAGGTGGTTAGTCACGATTGAACACTTTCTTCAAGTACTTTCAATCGGATCACAAATTTCTAAATTACGAATAAGTTGTGGAACGTTTTTTTTTCAGTTTTGGGTTTCAGAATAGCAACAAGAACTAGCTGTGAAGTTGTATTAATTTTTGTGCTCATTCAGTGAGCACTTTGCTTCCTGGAAGCAAATATGATATGCTTCTTCGTAAAGGAAGCGTTAAGTTTGGATGATCTTTTTTTTTATTTCTTTTATTGAAATTTTATTTTATTATTTTACTAAACCAAATTCTTTAAAATTATTTCAGTAGAAAATTTAATCTCTTCATATTTTTAAATAAAATTTCAAATTTCCCCTTACTAGAATCATAAATAAAACGCATTTAACATAAGGTTTCCCTATGTGTAATTTTATGTATTGCGATATTTTATTATATTTAAACAAAATATAAATGTGATTCCCGATTGGAATTTTTATTCCCGGCTAATTCCCGGTTAGTAGACACCCTGTTACATCAACTTAAAAATTTTGTTTGAATTTAAAGACTAAGTTAAAAAATAAATATAAAATTTGTAAAATTAAATATTATCAACTTTTTGATTGACTTGATGACATATTAGATAGATTTCCCTTGAAATAGTCAAAACAATACGTTTTTTTATAATGTTTATTATGTTTAAATTAATTTATCCGGGACAGCGCGAACGCAGTCCCGACTAACAAAAATTATACGTCCGAGATATCCACATTAGGGATATTCGCAAGGGTCAGCTCAACCGTAGTGCAATGGAAGAGCCTCACCCTGGAGGAACCGCCTTGTTGATCACGGTAGCCTCTACGCCAGGTAAGTATGCTTTGGGCTCCGACTCGAGCTCTCTTATATATTTCAGAAATAATCTCTCTTGTGAGAATCCCAGGGGTTATTCTTCTTCGTCGGCATGCGAAGCCTAGGGGGAAAAATTGGAACCAATTCGAATACTGCGCGCGTTTTATGGATTGACAGTGTACAAGTACATACGACAGTAATCAGTTCCATGTAGTGCATGCGCACTGAACGGTATGCCACGTGCGTTCCCTCACAGTTGGGCCAATGTCGGCATTTCAGCAACGCAATCAATCGCAACCGGTTCGTTCGAGCAGGAGATGTGAATGCAAGACATTTCATACGAATTATCCTTGTCAAAAAAAAAAAACTGGATTTTTCGATCCATTTCTTTTTTGAAACGCAGAATTAAAAAGAAGTTACAGTCTTTTTGCTTTTGAAAAACATTTGACATAAGATATATAATTATACCTAACTTCAAGTTCTAAAAGATATTTTTCATTATTTAAAAATTTTAAATAACCACTATTATGTGCTATTATTTCCCTAAACTCTCACATCTTTTGTCCACATAGCGAAACCTGGTAAATTTGATGATTATACGTAAAGAAAAGAAAGAAATGAACCTGCTCAGTCCAAAATGTACTACAAATTTCCTTCACTTCGACTGTTTTTCCTCTCCAAGGACATGCACATCTACAAAAGAAGTGCTCACAAGTACTGCATCCTCCCTAAGCCAGCAAAGCTCAGAAAGGTGATGCGACTTGGTCGTAATTTTTTTTCAAGAGCATCGCCCGAGAGAAAAGTCGAGTGGCGCACCTGCAGACAAAAAAAATTGTGCATAGCGAGCCTCACCTGAAAGGGACTTTGTTCCTTAACGTCGGTAAGGAAGATCGGTGCGTCCTTGGTATGCCAGTGTTCTTGAGCATAGATAGAGTTCACCTTCATCCCAGCTCTACTGTTCTTCGGCGGGGTAATGAGGGCCTTGTCCTCACAGACCTCAACGTGGGCGAGCCGAGCCTCTATGTCGTTCTTGTCATAGTTCAAGGTCTTCACATTACCCTGACCGGGACCAACATTACCACTAACATTAACATTATTCGAAATACAATAAACACTGCTCATCCTTCCCGTTTTTTCACATTTCGAGCTACAAAAACTCGGCAATCTGCCCTCTGGAAGATTGAAAATTGGTTCAATCCCAAGTCTTGATTTACCATTCCGTTCCTCCACCCCAAAGTCATGTTCTTCATACAATTTTTCACTACAGGGCACATCCACTGGAACTTCATTTGTAGAAGAAAATCCGGAATTTGTCCTATTTTTGCAATGTTTACAGTCCTTTTTTCGACGACGTCTCGCGTGTCTTTGTTCGCTTTGAATATCTGGCATGGGACCGGAAGTGTACCTCGAGTTTTCATCAATTGAGGGATCATTCTCACAAATTGCCGGACCAGCACGAATCCTTTCTCGACTAGTCACGCGGACGGAAGAACTTATCACGTTTTCGACACTGTCTCTCAGAGGGTTGGCTCTCCTGAGTGGAAGGGTGAGATTTCGATGAAATGCATTTAGAGAGTCTTGCTCAATTTCTGAATTTGAGTAATATCGATTTTCCGGGACGGGGAGTCGATTTGAGTGTTGAATTTCTGGTCGAGAAGGTTCCAATTTTGGTAGCCGGGAACCTGAGGATGATCGAAAGGGGGAACTCCCGGAATTCCCTGCTGAGGCGCCGGAAGTGATGTCCTCGTAGATGTGGGAATCGGGACTCGTGGAGGAATCCATGCGAAATAATTCAGTCGGACGGATGAACTTTCTTAGGGGCGCTCGAGGCGTCTCCTCAAGGGAGTGTTGATGTAACTTGTGGGATGATGGCTCATCCTCGTAGGCCCCGTTCTCCATCTGTAATCAGAAGGATAGCTAGTTTTAATCATCGGTGATTCATCGATTGCGATGCATATTATCTGGTTTTATTAAATGATGGTACCAGGAACGCATCTGAGGTTCAGAATTTTATTGATCTTATCAAGTTGACGGCTGAGGTCGTGAAGGGAATAATCTATAAGGAAGACGCGCCTGGAATATCTTAGGATAATTTTCTTTTTGTTTTGAAGGCGAGGATTTGTCGTTTTCTAAAGTGTCAATTAATTTAATAAGAGATGCGAAACATCTCCTAGGGTGAACAGATCTCATTCAGGAGTGTGTAAATATTTTTCAGAGGCAAACGGTATATCTACGCACTTTTCCTTGCAGAAAATAATAAAACAATTCCAGAGCTACATTAAAAAATACAACTCTATAGGCTTAATAAAAACCATTTACATGATAAATATTTATATCTTTCATACAATTAAAATAAACATAAAGAGTCTCTTGCCTCCAATTAATCTGACATAAATGAACAATCTTTATAAATAATACATCCAACGCTTCGCTAGAAAAATTCTTTTAGAAAATGAATGATTCACTATTATTAATGAAATTTCTATACAGTTGACTCACTAGACGTTTTCATCACATCCTGTTATTTCTCCATTATTCCACATTCAACAGAACCCTCATAAAAATTTAATTCTTCTCATAGATAAAAACAATAAATTCACAGAATTTACTAATGAAAAAATATACTTGATTCATTTATCAATAAACCACACACGGGCATGAAAAATCAACAGGTCACTGAGTCACTGACAATAGATGAAAGGTATTAAATGAGAATGATAAGTCATAAATAATGTATTATATAATTGAATGTATAGGATCTTCAAATTGAAGAGTGACTGTAGAGTGTAGCTATAAAGAGAGATATTCTTTCAGAAAAAAGATCGATTTCTCCAGAACGATCACTCAAAAACGATCGAGCGTGTGTCGTTGTCAGGTGTCATACGTGTTCTTCAATGAACACTAATCACGCACCACGCGGTGAAACTTTTTCATGTCAGTCACTGGCTTTCGATTTTTATCAATCAATTGGACAAATCTTGACCAACCAAGTTTCTGAGAATCGCACACATGGCATCAGTCTTCATCGAGACTTATTACCACTATAATTAAAGTATCTTCAATCAAATCTGCGATAATTATGCTCTCTGAATAATCGCCTCTCATTTTTCATTCAAAAAGTGCTAATCGTTAAATTCCATTGGGTTTATTTATATCCCATTCCATCACTTTTAATAAACGATAATAACTACATATTAATAACAGCAATATTCAACATTCAATATTTAACTAAAAGTAACTTTCTAAATCTCCGGCTAAGAATTTCACTTAACAATTTCACACCATTAAACATCTTTTTGTGATAATGATTATGATTATAGAATTTTATAGATATAATCCATGCAGTTGAGCCACTCACAGAAGTAAATCCAGAATAAAAGGCAGAGCACTGCACTGATGGGTTTTATATCGTAAATTGTCATCGCGAATGTAGTTTGTTAATATAAGGAAAGTCACAAATTTAAATTTGAGATCGAATAAATTCCCGGGTGGAAAGCGCGCGCGTCCGCTCGGCGCTTAGGACGCCGTCAGACTGTCACTACAAATGTTACCGCATTCTCATTTCTCCGCTTCGAGGTTGTCGCCGATAGATGCCTAGAACCGTAGCTAGAACCAGACTGTGGAAATCCACCATGAATCGGCACGCACGATTTGCGCCCGATGATCCAAGAACTATTTCCCTCGTTAGTAGAGACAGGTTTCTAGATTTCCATCAGAATATATACGTATATGTAATATAATATATTTTCTCCTTCTTGATGGATAGAATGGAGAAAACTGAAGAGAAATTTCCATACGATCATCTTTTAAAACGCTTCTAACTCCAGAGACTTTTATCCTTTGAATATTTAATTAATAACTTTTTAAATTATGTCTCAGTAATTTTTCCAACGATTAAATGCCTTAATTTCCTGAAAAGAAATTATAGTGTCTTATATGAAAATTGTCCTGCCATCCGATCACTTCTTGTACGAGTATCGTATATCTTTGCCGATCATAGATTACGTTAGACTGCAGGTGAATCTCATGGGATATCGAACAAAAAAAAACGTATGCCTGAAGCTATCATCGTGATTCGCAGTTATTGCACCGCTTCCATGATTACCTGTTTCAGGTAATTATGATTTGTGCCCATGATATACCGAATAGCCTGAGCTTGACGAAATAAAGTAAACTAAAACGTTTTGATTGACGGCACTTCATCTTACCGTCAATCTCAATATCTAATAACTGCTAATAATATCAAATAAAATTAACAAAAGCTTTTACTAATATTCAATATTCCAATTAACAGAGAATTTCCCTTGGATTGAGATTCAACCGGTTATTTATTTGGAATCAACTGCAATTATTTCTGATTATTAGTCATTTTTATATATCATTACTTTTTCCTGCTTTTTCAGAATCCTTTGTATTATTTATTTGAACTAGCAAACCAACACGCGCGCTACGCGCACGATTATTTATTTAATCTCTTACTACTTCGAGTCATTAAAACATCAATGAAATTTCAAGCGATTTTTAAGGATTTCATGGAATTTATTAAGATTTCTAATAATTTTAATAGACTTTAAAGGGCGTCAAGGGACTTTAAATTTTATCGTATAATTTAAAGTATTTCAAGCAGTTTCTAAGAATTTTAAGAAGTTTTCACGAATTGTAAAAGATTTCAAGAGAGTTCTAAGAGTTTTTAGAATATTTTATGGGATTTAAAGAATTTTAAAGTTGACAGGTAATTTGATTAATTTCTCGAATTTTTAAAAGATTTTGTAGAATTTTTAAGGATATCATGGAATTTGAGATAAGATTTCTAAAGATTTTAAGAGATTTTAAATGTTAAGAAATTCCAAGAGGTTTTTAGCATTTTAATCGTTTTTGTGGATTTTTAAGGGATTTCAAGAGGTTTTTGGAAGTTTTAAGAAATCTTGACGAATTTTAAGGTATTTCGAAGATTTTCCTGACATTTTTTTGCGCCATTAGTTTGTTTTTCTTTTTTCAACTTCAAGTCATTCAAAAACCAATCAGGCTTGCAACAACAATGTATGCGAAATTTTTTATGTATTTCGTGACATCACTTTTTTAAGAAACCACTTTTTTAGGATAGGATCATGCGAAAACTGAAATTCTTGGACTCCTTTGTGAAAGAATGAAGTGAAGGACGAAAAAAAAGTAATATAAAAATGGACTACCAATCTCGATAGTGAATTACAAGAAATACTAAGAATTTTGAGAGCGTGCCTCATAGCAATTATCGTAGTGACTGGACGAATCGCTCTATGCATTATCCATCGATGCGTCAACCTTATAGACCACATTCACCAAGTGGACTTGAAGGCGTTGGTGATCCTATCTTGATCACAGTAATAACCCCTTGTACTACGAATCAGTTTACATATGTGGCCTAAATTTTTGTTTTAGGATGACGCCCATTTTTTATACCATTTTCTTTCATTTAAATCAATTCCATACCGCCTACCATAACGGAAGACTTTTTTTCATGTTCCGTTTTCAACTTGCATGCACTGATTACCCCTTTGTCCTGCTTTTCTATCGATTCTAAATTTCCAGGTTCAAAAAAAGCATAAAATACAAAATTGTTAAAATTACATCCTGTTTTGTCTATCACAGTGGACATTAAACTTTATTTTCGTAGTCTTTTCCGAATTCCATCGCATGAAAGAATCAGTGTTTGTGAAAGAAACGTTCTTTTTATTGCGGCTAATTGATAACTAATCAAATTAAAGACCAAGGATGAAGTAATTTAGGAAATACTTATCCGCTCTATTTCGGCTCGAAGAGCTCAGTTTTTTTTCAAGCTAATTGACCTAATCGCACTTTTTATTATTATAATTATAATTATTATTATAATTATAATAATTATTATAATTATAATTATTATTATAATTTATTATTATAATTATTATTTATTATAAAAACAAGTCTGCGGGTGTTTGTAATTTTCACATGCAATTTCGAAACTAGAACATGCACAATGCATATGCATCATTTCTGGTTCGCGAAAAGGGGTGAGGAATGGATAAAAGGGAGTGAGAACAAAGCAAATTGAAAACATTGATTAAAGCGACGAAAAAAGATTTGATTTACACGACTTTATTGTGAAAAATGGCATTTCAACCTACCTAAAATACCACAAAACGTAGAGAGATAAATTTAAAAAATAAAAGCATTTGTTTGTTTTATTTATTTTATTGAAATAGAATAGATTAAAATGGTTTAAAAATAAATAATGCCTCTTTGTGTATTTTATTCCGAGGAAAAAGATGGATGGGAGATATTTTCGGCGAGGGATGGAGATGCCGAAGAAATAAAAGATGTGCAAATACCAGCCGAAAGGATTTCAACGAGCGACCAGCCGAGAGTGTCAGAGATGTTGCGATTAATTTCTTCCATCTTCGTCATCGCTTTTCTTTCTTTTTTTTTTATCTCCCACCTCTTATCCGCTTCCCGCAATTTTTCCCCGCGGCTGTGGGCTCTACTGTTAATCTGAATCCCACCTATGCAAATCAGAAACGCATTCTGTAATGGAGGGAGACGAAAGGCGAAAATAAATTTCATTACACGATCATAAATCTCGACTCGCGAAAAAATTAATCTCCTTTCTCTTTGCGTGCTAACAATTTAATTTCCTCACCTTTCGACGCTACACGACAAAAATACGAAACCGGTCCTTTATCAGAAAAAAAAAGGTTAAGAGAAATTTTAATTTTAAAACTGCTGAATTTTTTAAACCATTTTAGTAAGTTGGCATTGAGTTGAGAATGTTGTTTTGGTTTAGAAAATATAAATACTAGGAAAAGAGAACATAAATACTACAAAATAATGATTGGACAGACAATTAAGATTGTGTTTTTTTTTGCAGAATTGTGCCCTTTGGGAAATCTTACGGCCCTGTTGTCAATATATATAACTGCAGCAAAATCTTTCTTTGCACTAAGGAATTCGACTCGTTTCGTTCGGACTCAACGAGGGAATGCTTGAGAGTGAAATTAAGCTGCTGATTGGTGGGCATCGTCATGATTGTCGCAATTATCACAACTTGACTCCCGATTGATCCCATCGTTCTGACGTCACCGCCGAAGACGACAAAATAATAACGACCCCATATGCTTTAAATAGACCCACTTCAAAATTCATTTGCGTGAGTCAAACTGTCTTTGTTATGTCAATTTATTACCAAATAAAAACTCTCTAATTCTAAAATTAACATTTTTAAGTATGGATCTTCAATTGAAAAGCTGAATGTCTCAATTTTTACCCAATTTACTTAACAATCTAAAAATAAATTGCGTCCTAAAAATAAAATCGACCCTGTTTCAAAATTCAGGCTCGTAAAAATGATAATATTTTCAAATTATATACAACCTGTTGACATAGCTTTCAAACTATATTTGGAAATTAAATTTGGTTTTATCTGTTGAATCAAAGAAAACCCTTAAGATTTAAAAACCTTTTTAAACCCGAAGCTTTTAAAACCAGATGATGGAAAAGTGGATAGTTTTAAAATCCATGACTTTCAAATTTTTCACCTTCGAATCATTAAAATCAGAATATGTAAAAGTTATGAATATATTTTTCGTCATGAGAACATAAAATAAATAGAAAACTGTTCTGAACACCAGGTATCGCAACGATCGAACTTTTTAAATCCTCCTATCTTTGAGAGAATCATCATTGGATAAGATTTGTTTAAGAGGACATGTCAGGTGAAGATAACTTGTGAAACTGAGCCAAGACAGGTGTGAGTGCAATCTGGGATTAATTAAAATTAAAATTTAAATGATTAAAAAACTGGTTCACGGGAGGCAGATTTTGAGCGCTACTTTGCATGATTATCTGCAGTTACATTTTATTATTTTCTTAATATGATTTGACAAAGAGGTTTATGGTTTAAAGTCGAGAGTGAAGCTGAAGGCCCCGCTAATCTTTAACGCATCCCTGTTAACTGTTAAGCTCCTATGAAGCGCATCTGGATTCATTCGACGAGCTCATCTGGATTCGCCGTCTGTCTAGATATTTTTCTCTAGAATTGCAATCTCCGCATGGAAGAATCGCTTAAAATATCGAAGTGGTGCATTGACCAGTTAAGTGATACCAAGCAGAAGATACTGTAATAACTTAGGCCTCGAAATCATCAGATTACATTTTTCAGATCGATTGATAAGAAAGAAAAATATGTATTGAATTGAAAACACAATTCTGAAGGTTCAGTAGTTAATCGTTCATGGCTTAAAGCCACTCAATCATTTTTAATCGACAGCATTCGCTAGAAATGATTGTGAATAATTGAAATTGCACATGCAATTTTGTAATACCCGAAATTTGAAGTTATGCGTATTTAAAGCTCAAATTTTGTAAAGATATATATGTTTAATTGGCTGCAGAAATTAGAGATTAGGAGATATGCACTTAAGATGATATTATGGTAATGCAAAAAATAATACGAGAATCCATTTCTTCTTATCGATAGCCCATTGTACAAGACTAGTTGTTGTTTAATTACACACTTTCGCATGACAGGTTAATAATCGTGAATCCTAGGCGGAAGCACGGTCCACGCAATGCACACAGATTGTTGACTCTACATTGAGTGGAGGCACGATCCGAATTGAATTATGATCAGACTGCGGTTCTCAATCCGCAGAAATTGCTGGAAACGTGAGAAAGAGGACGAGGAAGAATAAGAGGGATAATCTATGGGAAAGAGATTGCATACAGATCTTTAAACATGAGATTAGACTATTGAACGAAACATTAATAAATTTGTTTCTTAGCTTCTTACATCCCTCACATATTATACTTACAAATCATTTAATCTATTCACGAATTGAAACAAGAAAGAATTTAATTATTACCATTTTCTTAGTGTCTCTCAGACTATATATAATTTTAATTTCTATTATTTTCTTCTATTTTTATTATTTTCTTCTACTGATTATTGATGACAAGCCTTATGACACTTGCGTCATAATTAAATATTCCACTGAAGAAATTGAAACATTAAAAAACGACGGGGTGTATCGAACTATCGATAAAAATGCTTATACATTTACATCGTAAGTAAATTAATCAACTTATAAGATTATTTCCAAAACCAACTTATTTAAAGGCTCCAGTCGCTAGTTCTGATGTCGGAAAGGAATTCTCGAAATACCACTGCTTGTAAAACAGTGTGAGGCTATCATTTGGGAAGATTGATTATCAGACGTAGGACTTTCCAAGCGGGTGCCCATCAGTCATTCTTCTACGAGACAGAAAAAGATCTCATCAGTATCTGAAATGTAATTGGTTTCTTTAATTTCTTTAAAAGTTTCAGTTTTCTTCTCAAATATTATGCTTTTGAACATCATTTCTCAAATAAATCCAGTTATCCAGTTATATATTTCCTGTGACGCGAGTTTATAGTTGCATTTAAAAAAATGAGTTATGCTAATCAAATATAACTCTTTTCCGAACTAATAATTCAGCAATACATCAATTAGCAATAATAAATTAAATTGGCTCAATAAATTAAGAACTATTCAATCCAATCTTGCCCTGCGATCAAAATTTCGAGACCTTCTATCGAAAATCGAGATTCCAGGGATGCCAATTCGTTGCCTAAAAGTGGGTCAATCGTGAGAGCAAATTATCGTATTATCGCAAATCGAAGCGGATTTACGTGATAAGCATTACGGGTGTGATGTAAACGCAACATCGATTCTTATCTTCCGGTCGTGCGACAGGAATGGATGGAGGTAGAGAAGAGAGCTTAAGAATTGGAATGTTTCTGAAAGTTCTTGCGAAAAGTGGCATTGAGGTGATACTTAAAATACTAAAGACTTATGCGAGGCAATTGTGCGTGGCGAAGGCAATGCATGATTCAAACTTCAAAGTTTCAAACGCGGAACGTTAACTGATCGTGACGCATCGTGCGGTGTAAACGCACCCGCAAAACACGCCTGCGGACTCACTGCCAAGACGTGGAGAACTTTTTTATTTGAAACAAGACAAGCATTTCTATGGGACCTTACTGCTCTTGCTACCCGTCGCGGAATCGTTAGTCGTTCGTCACGTTCTCGTCACGTACACTTCGGCATAACTATAACACGATGTGCACAGAGAAACAAAGATGAAGAACCTTTTCGTTCAAATATTACATTCTTGGGCCCTAGAAGGTAGCCAAGATCGGGTTCTACTTTTCTTTCTGTTTTATGACTTCTTAGATATATACTTTTACTGGTTGGCTTACCTTGACTGATTCTCAACCGTCTAACGTGCAGTTTTAATAAATCTGTTGAAATTCCTAGGAATCCCTGGCAATTTCCTTGAAATTCCCTGGAATCCCCTGAAATCTTATAAAATCCCTTAAAATGGCTGAAAATCCAAGTTTTTCTTTAATTAACAAAATTGTACAAAACCTTGTAGATCCTATAAAGAATCTACAAGCATTAGATAATTTTTGCACGGCCATTAAGTTTCAGAAATGAGTAAACTGACAATTAAGGAGACCCTTATTAGAGACATGAACTCGACTTTTTCTGCATTTCTGTAATTTGCTAATACTTTCTTTCTCGGCCGCCCTTGCGAACCGCATGCCAGGTTTCACGTGGGAACGAAGGATGAAGATTTTCAGATACCGCCCCTCAATTTCTCATCTCTCCTTTCGGCGAAAAAATCGTGTCCCGTGGTTTTGTGGCCGCGACGATTTAGCGCGTGCACTTTTTAATCGAATACAAACGAGGGTCGTTAAGATAGAATTCGCGGGTGCGGATTTAAATGTATGTTCAATGCAGAAACGTCGGGACAACCGAAACAAGAAAGAAATCCGTGAAATTGTTGATGAGGGTATACACATAAGAATATTAATGGAAAAAATTATTCTTTACGTTTATAAAATACTTGGTATTCATACTGGAATGACAAGCCATTTATTTTTATAACTTTCTCAATATTATTGCTAAAATAACAACTGTAGTTTATGTACCGATTTTGAATTAAATTCTTTAAGAGATACTGAGTACGTATACCTGAATCTAAAGAGGGGCATAAAAATCGATTTGTTTGTACATGTTGGCAGCTTTTTGCTTATTCTAGTAGCGAAGTGCCTCCTGTAAGAAAAAAAAAAAAAACATTCTTTCTCGTATTGCAGTGCAATCTTATCAGTGATGGTGCGCGTTCGGAATCGCTCATTCTTTACTGGGTGGATATAGCGTTCATATAAAGCTCGTATACCTATAAGTACGAAGGTATGCACCCTTGTACGTGAGGTAAAATAAAAAACACGAAGCGAAGAAACTTGATTCACATGTGCCTTTATGAGTCTCAAGGTGCGACCGCTCAAACGTTTCCTCTAACTGATCAAAGTTCGCCAAAAAACACATTCTTCGCATTCTGTATACCATTCAGACCAAATTATCAATTAGGAAATCACAATTAAAGAAAGGAACTTTGGAGAGACCAATGAAATTTGAGACCATTATAAAATTAACACCAAAGAGTTTCTTTCTTTTAAAATAGAGCTCTATTTTAAAAAAGGCTTCTGCGTCTGCAGCTCTGCCTTAGCTCAAGGCGCTTCATTCTTTCATAAGAAATATTCTGGGATCAATTGCAAAAAATTGTTATCGACATGCGGACCACTGCAACTTTTTCCATTGATTGGAGATTTTTCCAGATTGAGAAAATGGGATGAGACCACTTTTTCGAATAATCGTTTCCAGCACTCATGAAGAGCGATTCGAACGATCTGAACAAGCTGAACAATAACCTACCGAGAAGCTGAGAGAGTGATTGCAGCCTTCCGATCGAACGGAAGTCGACAAGGTTTTCCTTTTTATTCTCAATAGATTCGAGAGGAGAAGAACCATTAAAGTTCTTGTTCTCGATTACAGACTTCCACATCTGTTTCCTCTAATCCTTCAAACGCACCGCGAGTTACTTTCAGAAATTATGTTCATCAATTACTGTATTTATACATTCTATTTAAAAATTTTCATCAATATCTTCATGATATTTTGTCCCGAGTAATTTGTTTCTAAATTCTTGTTATATTAGAAGCCGTTAGATTATTAAATATTTTGTTAAAAATATTTGGCGGATTCCAAGTAGATTTCTATATGAAAGTGATGTTTATTTTACCCCTTTCAGTATTTCCGTTCTATTCGAGGATTTGGACTATGCGTAAACTAACTTCTCTTGCATTTCTAAGTTTCATACACTTTCCTCAATATAATAGGTTTTGTGAAACTTCAACAGATGATTATCATCGCCGCTTGACCGAAATGACGGACTAGAAGTCTTTCACTTGGGATTATTGGCGTGACGGGACACAAAAAGGATCCATTCTGCAACTGCTGTTTTTCTTTTGCTACTTTACCAGCTGGGCATCAATTCGGCTTATTATTTTGATAGGCCACGAGCGACAGAAGCTATGAATGACATTTTCACCTTTTTCAACTTTTCACTTCGCGCCTACACGGAAACGCCTCTGAAATTCATTGACGCAAGAGAATTATTACAATGCCTCCTTTATACAACTGAAATTGAATTTTAAATTGAAAACTTCACTTCATTTAATATTAAGTGACAATATCACTGTTTACATCTTTATACACGGGAAAAATTATTTATCGAAAAATTATTTATTATTTTTGGATAGAGTTTTCATGCATTTTATTAACGTTTTTTAAAATCACAAGTACTTTTCAGAGAACTTCTTTAGAATTATGTTTCAATTCTCAAAACAAATAAAAGAATCATGGACAAAAAAGAGTTTCCCACCAATGTTTATGGAAGCACGGACTTTTTGTTTTCTATTTTCCTTGTGGATTTCGGAATTCACCAGACTGGCGCCGAACGAAATCATATATTTAAAATAAACATATGCCATCAATACTGTAAGAAGGGCTGTAAATGTCATCGAAGTGACAGGATACGGTGGAATAGATCCCATTTCCGTGTCTCCACTCCTTCAACAGCTGCCTCTACTTATGCTTGAATTTATTCTGACACAGATGACCTCGACTACCGATTTTTCCCACATGCGACTTTTTTTTCAATAGTGACACTCGTCCTGTCCCGAAGTGTCTGTCGAGTGTAATGAACTCGACCGGAAATTATGTACGGGAAACCACCCTATTTTCACAATTTTATGACTCCCCAGCAGAAAACTTACGACTCTTTAATGATCTTCGAAAACGTGCCTTGCATAATAAATTCATTACCTTAAAATGTCACTTTAACTACCTCGTAAAAGTTTCTACAATTTATCTTAGTATTGCTAATTAACAATCCGGAGGTTATTAAAATTAATTATTTAGTCTTTAAAAGTTTATTAACTTTACAAACAGATTTTATCAAACAAATAATGTAGAAAGGAAAACATTTAATTATTTTTCTAAAACTGTCACTTTTACTAAAGTTCTATTTCCGTCTTTTGTAAGAAGTTTTCATAGACAAGAGGTGTAAATTCCTGTTAGTTTTATCAGTTTTATATTATACCCATTTTATTGTTCTTCCCGGGTTTATCTCCTATTCTCTACTTTCCCTCTTGTTTATTGTCTCTAGATTGCCTCTATAAATTGAAAAATTAAGATAAATTGAAATGTTTCGATTGGGAATTGGGATTAAAGAAAAGCATCAGTGGATGAGTCACTAAAAGGAAGTATCCCTTGTACCAGCATCCTCTATTATCACCCACATGAATCGCCCTTTTGTTTCCAAGAATAACAAACGCAGGACTACCCCTTACTATCCCTATCTGAATTTCTGCGACCCTATCTTGAGGAATAAAACTGAATAAGGGAGAAGCATGACTGCCGGCGCCAAACGGTCAGTCAAACGATCTAACGGATAATTAGTCCTGGTCTTGTAAGGCCTCGGTCTCTCCTTACCCAAAAGTGTAATAAAAGGTACCAATTAACGACAGGGGGATCCTAAAAAGTTCCTCGACGTTACTTGAGTCACTTCCACACATGATATGACCTCCCAAACGATCTTCTAAGTGCCTCAGATCCCAGGTCCTCTTCTTTTTTTCCGAGAAAACTTTTTCATCGATTAGCACTTTCGACACTTTAAACACCTCGGCCACTAACGATGAAAAGAACTTTTCAGTCGTTACTATATCTATCGATTACCTAACGGAACTCCCACATTTTATTTATCCTTTATTCTTTAAGAATAGGATTAGTAATTTAGTTAAAAAAATTTACAACACGTTAAAATCCAGCAAAAATGAATAAACAACATAAATAAAAAAACTTTCTGCATGTTTTTTTCGTTTCGTGTCTATTTGACTAGTCTGATAAATGATTATGGAATACCACCTTTAACAATTGCAATAAGGCTCGGTATTTTGGATACAGAAACTCGATTCCGATCATTTTCGAAACCACAAATCATCCTCTGCGTGAAGGAAGCAATTTAATTTGCAGCAGATGTCAGCCTTCTGCATATAAGATAGCAAAGCTTATACACACATAGCATGGTTTTTACGATCAAGATAGCACATATTACCCCCAATCCAAAACATAAAAACAGCATTAAGATCAGTACTTATGTCTTCACCCCGATGATTCGAAAATTGATTCTAATGATTCTGCAACTCTGGGGATCGAAGAGATCACCCTGAGGCATTTGCCAGGTTGTTTGGACTGGTCGTACCGCGTAATTGCGGGGCAACGAGTATACACAACAACTGGCATGTCCGGTGCATGCTGTAATGGTTAGTGCACACTGCACACACATTCGACATAAGATATCTTGACACTGGGGTGGGAAATGGGAATCTTCAACATATGGCACGACACTTGCAGGAAAACACAACTTCCCTTAATGAATATATATGCCTAGACCTATAATAGGTATCTATTTATATAGAATATTATAGATATAGCTTTATACAACGTTTCCAAATCCCTAAAAATCCTCAATTCAACGTGTCTTTGCAACCTGGTTAATGACACACAAGGCGATTCCACAAGCTAGTCTGGCGATTCTTTAATTAATGACAGATCGACCAATTAAAGGGCATCCCGGGACTGAATCGAGTTCCAAAGCGGGATGAGTTAATCCGCTTTTCTGTAGTTAATTAGGGGAGTATGCTGTCTTCACGTTAGATCGGCGTCGATGACGATCGATTAGGGCTTAATGGATGTCTTTGTGTAGACATTGTATGGACCAAGAGAGACAAAAATAAACGAACAAAACCTTCCAAGAAACGGATTTAAAAAATAAAAGTAACAAATAAAATAAGTTAAATAAGCAAGAGTTGCAGCTCCCTGTCCTTTGAATGAGAGGGAGCTGCAAACGTGCTCGAAGCACGTTCTTTCGAGCAAAATAGGTTTTATTTTTTCTGATAATAAACATCCATTCGTGCTTCTATTGTTGGTAATCGTATTTTTGGAATCATTGTGCCAATACCATTTTAGAGACTCAACAAACTAAAAGTAAACGATGATTTAAGAGTTGATTTGAGTTAAAAGTTTTATTTTTTAAAGAGAAGATATGAAACTGAGGATCTATTTTTGGAAGCTGCATTGAAGGTAACGAAGGGTCTTTAACAAAGGTTTTTTTCGAGTTTGAAACGGGAGGAATATTAAAAAAAAGAATGTAGTAAAACCCAATCAGAAAATAGTCCTAGGGTGAATATATTTTAGAATACCTTAGAATGTTAATGAGGTGTCTCCGCACCGGTTTCGGCTACGCTACTGAATCCACTTTAAATGCGTAAATGTGTTAAGATCCTATCCTCTCAGCTGGCAATAAGAAAACCGTAATTTCACAGGGTCGTCTTTGAAATCTGCCAGCGATGTTCATTAATAATTAATATGTCTCTGCTAACTTGTAATCAGATGTGATTGCAGATAAATTACTGATTAAAGAGTCTATTAGTATAGAAATTGTTACTAGAAAAAAGGGATTACTGAAATAGGCTTTTAACTCGAACTATTTTTATGGAATAATTATTCCAAAAATCGTAATTGTATTCTGAAAATTTTTCAATTTTTAGAAGGTAGGAATTCGAATTTAAATTTGATTAAATTTAAATTTAAAATAAATTAAATTTTAATTAAATTTATTATTACACATTACTCTCCATTTATTTACACCGGATAAGTTTTGAAAGAGAAAGCCGACAGATTTACGAAGTGGCTATTCTATCAGAAAAAGTTTCGTCTCCCACGGCTTGTTTGATTTGGTCCTTCTTTTTCCTCTTCTTCGAATATCCTCGATTAACTTTCGATTTCATAGCTCATCCTCTCGACTAAACCAAGGCCAGATATTATATAAATATATACCTTTGAAGAATAAAAACTGGACTGCGAAAGTAATTTTTCTTTGGAATATGTTATTTTTAATTTAATTTAATTTCCTCTTTATTTTCTCTTCCTAGGTTCTTCTTTTATTAGAGAAAAGCTTGTCTTTCTCTAGATCCTATTATTCTTATTTCTTTATCCCTTGACTTAGAAATCTTTCTTTCTCCCTTGGTAGCCTTTTTCTAGCTTCTTTGTTGGTTGTATCTCTTATCCATTGTTTTTGCCTCTCTTCATCGAACTGGAAAACTCGTTTCCGCCGCGCTTCGCTTCATCCAACGACTTGGAAAGACCTGATATGGTCCCTGCTGCCACCAAGAACGGTGCAACTCGATTCAGGCCCGATAAAAATACGTATAAATTTTCCCCGCAACGAGCTTCCTTCTGCGGCAAACCTACGTTCAAATGTAAACGCATACTCTGAATGCTCCTTTTTTATTGCATTAATGGCAGTGTCTCTTAAACCCCCTTTTCCGTTTCCAATCCTACAGTGTAATTTCAAAACTATTCCAGCATTTAAAGCTTCAAATTAAATAAAAAAATATGTTGATTGTCAGAGGATATACTTTATAAGGATCCACCCAAATTTTTATGCCTTGAATTTCATTCAGAATTACGTTTACCTTGTTAAAAAAAAAATGCAAGTGTAATTTATAAAACAGCTGTAATATATTTTCTTACGTAATATAAAAATTCAAGCATGATAAACGATTAAACGTGCTCTAGTTATTTTATACCTTCCTGCATAATAATCAAGAAAAATCCATTAAAAGCAATTATCCATGCACCTTACACAGGACCATAAAAATGTTGAGCAATCCTTCCTTCAATCAACTCTGCAATATTTTAGGAATCAATTCTACTTCTAAATTCAATCTAATCAATGAACCTACAAAATCAATTGAACTTCTAAATATTTATATCCAGCTATTATTTTCATCTCCGAATTGGCTCTGGTTCGGACAATTGCTTCAATTAACGGTTAAATTGCTGATTCAAATGATTTTGGCCAGTGTTATTTTCTTTTCTTTCTCTTGTAGTGGGTTCGTCTATCGATATACCGTTGCGTTTTTGTGGGTCGATGCTAGAAGACTATTTTTCTTCGAATCAAATCGATAAATACGTCAATCACGTGTCACGAAACCCCATCACATGTGACTAGGCAATTTTTGCCAAGAGTTTTCGGCTGAGAACAAAGTGCGTTAAGTACCTACCACTTGACCGAATCGGATCGAACATTCGTCGAGTTGGACTGAACAGTGAAGACTGAACCTATCCTTCTATTTTCGATTCTAATCCTAATGCAGGGGAATAGCTGTCGGGTATATCCTGAATTCTCGATATCATTGAGTCTCTGGCTTTGATGGATTTAATGGATATAGCAGTGAGATACATACCCTATACATACGCTATACCTACGTTATATATACGCTATATATACATATAATAATCATAAGCGGCTCGTTAGTGGCATCGACCTCCGGTATCGTAATTGGCTAAACTAACGGAAAACGCGAACACTGCTCAAATGGCGATCTCGCGGATTCTCACGCACATCCAGCTTCGCTTAGAAACCATTGATTGAAACTCATTCTTCGACAGGACCTGTTGATTTATTACAATTACAGTAACAACAGAGGAATCAGTGCATCAAAAAATCTCCACTAAGGAGTACTCTCAATAATTATTTCAGCATAAAACTTTTTATCATCTTCTACGGATATAACAGATTGTTGCTGTGGGGTCGTTTGGACCCCACATAAAGGGGAATAGAAGATAATACCTACTGTGAGCCATGAGTTTCCTACCAAGGGAAAGTATTCAAGTACTTTCCGGCCGTCAAGATCGTTCACGCGTTACAAAGTCGGTCGTTCACCTGCCCTTCGAAACGAGAGCTATGCACCGAGCCATTTGTGTGAAAGTAGGAAATTCCAATGCGATTCAAACGAATGTGAATACTCTTACTATTTATCTTACGTTATCCCTGGCGCTAGGGGTGTCAAGATCAGATAAGAGCTGTTTTCCTAGAACAAGGTAGAGTTTGCTCGATTCCTGTTTCCTATGTGGATAACAAAAGGCTTTATTCACTGCACAGGTGACTTATGAAGTGTTTCAGACCACCTGGCTCTAATTTCGATTTGTTTGATGTATATGGTGTATCCAGGGGCTATTGTGCCCTCGTAAAATAAAAAAAATGTGGTCAATGGAAGGCATGTTACTCAATTCTTGAAGGGCACGCAGGTGCATCGTATATGTAATTTATTCATTTCAAGGCAATCGGGGAAACTTAATTTCAAAATTCTATAAATGCATTTCTTGCTCTATAAATGCATTTTTAATAGACTAGTAACATATAATAATGAACTGTAATTTTCTCAAACCTAACATTTTCTCACTTGCAAATAGGTAATAGATTTTCTTTCTAAATACATTTTTTTTCCTGCAGTTTTTGTAGCACCACGCTCGAGTGGAGAAATTGACAAACAAGTTGAAGGATATTTCCAAAGGCGACATAATTGGCTGGTGTAGGATTGTTAGGATATATCGTGTACGCTCACACGTGCATTTATATTGGCTCTCGATACATAAAATAAATCCGCCGGTATGCTCGCTTTCGAAGCAAAACATCAAATCGGGAGCAGTCTACCATAATATTGAATCACTATTCCTGACGTTATTATGTGCCTCACGTAGAACTGCTGTAAGAACAATGAGGCTCGAGAAAAATTAGTGTTGCTAATGTACTTCGCGCCAGCAAGAAAATCTATAATGCACATACCAACATTGAGCAACGTTTCATGAGCTGGTAAAAAATACCCTGGACGGTGAGCAGTTTAGTTTAGAGCTGAAAGTAACGGTCGCTAAAACTCTCGACAGCTGTACGTTGTTGAGAAATGAACAAGCTTGCAATCATAGTTGAGACTCGCGAGAACATGTACATCGAAAATATGGTTCAGTGAAGAGCGATGTGAAGAATCCCAGCTTTATTAATCGTTATTTACTTTTCGTTCCTGACGAGATTAGAATACCTCGCATGACATTGATGTGAAGGGAACATTTTGTCAGTAGTCATGCATGTAACTGAAACCTACTCTTTATGGAGCTATCAAAGAATCATTTCGGAGTCTCGGAGGAGTAGCCTTTAAACACAAAAATGCAGACAGCTAATTCTTTTGGAAGCACCCTAATTCCCAACATCCTCTTCCTATATTTCCCTCCTACTTTGAACCCTATAATTACGATTACAATCTCAAAATCAGAGTCACAGTCTCTATTAGAAAAACGCGCTCTTCTTTTGCTAAAGACCCCCCCAGGATGTGAATCGAAAATGTAAACAAAAGGCCCTGAAAGTCGTGACTCTGAAACGACTGATTGCATTCGACTGAATATAATTCGTCGGTTGTTCCGGCGGGGCTAGTAGGGTAATGATTAGAAGGTCGATTTGGTGAAAGGGGAGGATTATCATCCCCTTGTATCTGGAAATAATGGTAGTTGGAACAATGCTATTCAAGTCCTGTGTTTGTTATATCACAGGCAGGTCCTCTTCTTCCTCTCTCGAATCTAGAAATTAAACCGAGTGGAAAGCAGCGTTATATCGTCCTAAGAATGGCAAGTGTCACGCCCCTCAGAACACCATTATTCCGAGATTCTGTAGAGACGATAGTAGGTATAAAGAGACCCAAGTTTCCAGTGATACCAAGATCCTAACAATGGCGCATTACGAGAACCTGGCATGGTATAACCATGATTTCGTTAACCCGATGAGAGGTAATCTACGGACAATGCAACAATGCGCGTGGGTCGGTCGATCTGCATGCTGGGGGCCGTTTGCTTACTTTTAAGGCCCCCGATTCATGTAACTATATATATACGTACGTACTGTACCCAGCACCCAGAACCCACACCCACAGAATGCATATAACCAAGGGAATCCTGGGACCGACCGCAAAGTACACTAACTTTCGGCCTCGTAATAAAGATAAATGGCACCACTTACATTGCCATGATGAAGCAATGCCTCACCTTGGTGCACTTACTCCCTTTGGTACTTTGGGCCCTTGCAAGGAACAAGGTTCAAGCAGCCTCCTTGTCAAAATGAAAAAACTACTACTCGAGAATGGACCTCATTAATCCTCCCTATTAGGATCCTCACCATGTGTCAATTCTGTTTAAGTTTAAAGCCTCTCTAGTTGGCAGTAAATTGCACAATATGCAGAGGAAATATAGTGAGTGAATAAATCAATTTGATTTGATTATTGGTTGAGATCAACGTTATTCGGAGGTTCCGTAAGCTTAGGAGATTAGTTTATAGATTGTCGTTCGAAGAGATTGTATTTGTTTAAATTACTGATCTTTTTTAAAAAAGAGATGTGACCAATATGTCGAACACATTGTTGTCGAAAGCCTGATTGGTTCCTTTGGAAATGCGCAAATTTTTGTGTGAATGTATCGAATTTGAAAACTATCTTCAGACTATTTTTTTTGTCAAAACGATTACTAATAAAAAGGTTAATACTATTGGATTTTCAAGAATTTTCAATAATTTAATGAAATTTCATGGAATTTTGTGTAATTTTAAGAGGTATAATGAGACTTCATGGGATTTTGAGTAATTTTAAGTAATTTTAAGAAATATCAATTGATCTTTCGAAATTAAAAGGAATTTTATGGGATTTTATATGATTTTTAGTAATTTTTGGCGATAGGTTGTGGAATTTTAAGGAATTTTATGGAACATCAAAGAATATGTCAAGGATTATCAAATGATTTTATGAAATTGAAAGGAGTTTCACCATATTTTTAAGGATCTTAAAGCCATTTTAAGATATTGTATGGGGTTTTAAGTAATTTTAAAGACTTTTAAGGAATTCAAGGAATTTTAATAAATTTCAGTGGATTTTCACGAATTTTTTTAGAGATCTAATCAGATTTCATGGGACTTTGAGTAATTTTAAGAAATATCAAGTGAATTTAAGAAATTTACAGGAATTTCACCAAATTTTGAAGGATAATAAAGGCATTTTTAGGAATTTTATAAAACTCATGAAGATTCCTGAAATTAGATAAAGAATTACAAGATTTTATATTTCAAAAATTAAAAATTCTCAATTATTTTTTTCTACTAGCAAAAGGTGTGCAAAAACGAGAAACTAATCGCGCGCAGAGTGCGCGGTTCATAATTGCTAGTTTGTTTAAATTACCGATGTTTTAAATTATTCATTTCCACATCATTTAAGATAAAGGTGGAGTCGAGAACAAAATAATGGTATACTTACAGAAGTCTTGAGTGATAAATAATATACAAGTGGAGCTTACCTGAAACAAAAACCAAAAAATTGTTTATTATCAGATCGAGAACATTTTATTAATTAATTTCGTTATTATTATACATATAATAACTGCAGGTCGAGGCTATTCCAAGTGAAATTTAATTAAGCCGAGAAAGTCCGACAATTAGATTTCTATCCCGCTTTTGGACGTGCGACCGTCTTACCAGACTTCAATAAGAGCTAATTGCCCTAAGCCAAGGATTGAGTCCTGAAACTCTGACACTACTAATTCCAAGTAAAAGTGAACCAATTCCATTACGTTCTATGGCTGTCTATAGTTGGAATTACCAAGATCCGCTTAGAGACATAAAATCATGTAAAGAAACTTAATGGAAATCTTGTGGAAATGAGCATGTGGGATTTTTTCTCCTATTATTATCAGTATCTTAGTTTCTCAATCGGACATCCGGTCTGATCGTGATTTAAACGGAAATGCGAGATTTTACATGAATTTAATTTCTCTCTCTTTGCAGTATACATTTTTATACTCTTGAATGTGTCAATAAAATTTTATAATTTTCAATTCTCAGAATCCTTGTTCAATCCATAATAATACCGGAACGACCAAGAAATTGTCAGAGCATTGAGAAACCATGAGATGATATTCTACCACAATTCCCACAGTAAAAACCTTACGGTGCAGATCCTCACTTTTTCTAAGTTTTATCCTGATCGTTATAAAATATTTAGCTCGCGTACCTGATTCGCCCCACGATTTCTGATCCTCGTGGAATTTTATTAGTTCAGTGACCAGTGTATTATTTTTACTGGAATCAAAAGCACACAAGCCTGCGGAGAGAAATTACATTTCAGTGTTTGGCTTCGCAATATTACGTGCACGTAATCGAATCGGCGGCTGTGATCAAGCGTCAAATGGCCAAATTGGACATGTCCCGTTTCGCGACCACCAATTCAATTTTCGCGAATCATGAGGTACATATGAATCATTACAGCCACTGTTATTATACCAAACGATATCGTTTGGAAAAACCACTGGAGGCCTGTGTTTGCACTCCCAAGTGGAACGCGTACTGCATATTATTTCAAGTGGGCAAATTTACTTTTTAAATTACCTGCTTATGGGCATTTGCGAAAATAAACTTAATGTGCCATTTTCGTGTAATGAGATTCCAGCAATTTTAATATTTATGGTACATTTCTTATTATAAATCTTACAGTATTTGCAATTATGGAAACCTTTTTGTGTTTTTTATGTCTTGTTAAAAATTGAATGTTACTTCATTACTTCAGCCATATTTACTTTTTAGGACACTGGAGTATCAAAAATATTTTAAATACATATTAATACTTTCCGGGTATAAATTATAAATTGCCCCAATTAAATAGCGCCCTAATTTAGATGATCAGATCCTAACTAGACTCGTGAATATTCTTAAGACAATAATTTTAAAAATAATTCCTTTCAATTTTTGACCCATGTTCTTTATAAAATTTAACTTTCAAAAATTGAAAACTTTCAAAGTCTGGAAGATGGAATCCTGCTTTTGAAAAAGCAAAAATTAAGTTATTTTAACGACTTAAGGGATTTCAAGGGATTTACGAGATTTCATAAAGACTTAATGTGATTTTAAGTAATTTTATGGGATTTTATGGTATTTTGGGAGATTCTTGGTAATTTCAAGGACTCTTAAGGAATTCAAGGGATCTTAAAAAATTTCAGTGGATTTTCAGAAATTTTAAGAGATTTAATCAGATTTCATGGGTCTTTGAGTATAATTTTAAAGAATAGCAAGTGAATTTATGAAAATTAAAGGAATTTCACGAAATTTTCAAGGATAATAAAGGCATTTTAACGAATTTTATGAGACTTATGGAGATTCCTGAAATTAGACAAAGAATTACAAAATTTTATATTTCAAGAATTAAAAATTCTAAATTATTTTTTCTACTAGCAAAATGTGAGCAAAAACGAGAAATTAATCACGGGCGGATCATAATTGCTAGTAATAATTAATATTATTTTTCCACGATAAGACAATATGTATATTAAGTTCTAATAAATATTTTAAATGTAGGCAGATCTAAAAACGAAATCGATATTCATATTTTTTAATTGTCGGTATTTATCGTGGGTTATCGAGTGGTCGCACCTGTTCCGTCACTATTCATAAGAACGCAATGTTGAGTTTACAATTTCCTCTCAGCAGCGTTGTTCGAAGCGAAAGGCGATCAGCCAAGTCGGCTCCGAAATTTACGGTTGGATATTGTGTGGAAGGTTGGATTCAAGAGCGGGGATAGATTCTACTTGTGGAAGTGGTCATTGAGAAATTCAGTCTTCTCTTCATCGGGGATGTAGCTCAGTGGTAGAGCGTTCGCTTTGCATGTGAAAGGCCCCGGGTTCGATCCCCGGCATCTCCAATTTTTTTTTATTCTAAAGCCAAAAGTTTTATAATAATTCGTAATTATCGCTTTATTAAAATTTTCTTACTAAAATTTTTCAATTTTTACACTGAGAGACTTTTTATTTGAATAAATGATAAAAATGAATGAGAATTTAGTATAATATCGTTCCGAAATAGGGAAAACCGAGGTTCTATCACACTTATTCGTACTACAGTACTATAGTTTAATATTATCATACGAGTATTTAAAACACGAAGTCGAGAAAGTAATATTCTATATACGAAATATTATGAATCTCCATTTTATAAATTAACTCTATGAAAAAATGATATTCTTTTTACTGAGTTTTCGAAAAATAATATGAATAAGCAAAATAGTGAATATCATAATCTCGAAAACGTATTTCAGAAATTGATATTGTCAATATGAAGTTGACAGAAACCTGAGACGCATAGCAAACTATGATATCATTATTCTTGATTTTTCATATAGTTTCGTTTGAGAATGCTCCTCGAATGTTTCCGCCGTTTTCCGATCGAGCCCGAATGTGCAGCCGAATATGCGGGGTTTAGTTGTTAGGCCGTTAGGGATAAAATGCGTATAAGTTAGGTTCGAATCTTGCCGCAGCGAATTCGATTTTTCCTGCTGATTAAGCGTGCGATTATGTATTTAGTGAATAAATTAAGTATATATAATAATAAAAATAATAATTGTTCATGTGTTTCCGTATTTGATTGTGTTTAATTTGTGTATTTAGTTCCCCTTTCTAAAGGTTAAATCTTTTTAGTGGAGTGAGTTATTTTTCATATAGTCGTTTGAGATTCTCATATGCTTTGTATGACAACTTCAAAAGATGTTTTCATTCTTTCGAATAAAATGTATTACAATCGTTTTAACTTCTCTTGTCAACTTTGATATAGTGTATATTAAATTCTCACAAGTTTTATAAGAGTTAATGAAACATCCTTTCCATTTGTTCTAAAAAATATATTAATTTTTGCGACTGAAAACCACTATATTAATTTTTGATACGCAAACCCTGTTTTCCCTACTTCGGAACGATATTATACTAAATTCTCATTCATATTTATCATTTATTCGAACAAAAAGTCTCTCAGTGTAATGTCCCAAATTTTAAATTCTTCCACTGCTCATGATAGAATTTATTTATATATTTGAAAGGTTTCAAATTCAAACTTCTTCTTTTTATAACGCAATTATTCAATCAATTGAGAAGAGACTCATAAATTATATGAAACTGAGAAAATATTTGAGAACCCAAAAAAAAACTTGTTCAATGGGACAAAATTATTGGGTTAGCATCCAATTAGATATAATTCAATAATAAAGCATGTCAACAGCACTCTTTTTCAGTAGAGAAGTCACCTTTTAAGAGCAAATTACAACAGACTGACAAATGACTTATCAAAATTGATTTAAGATCATTTTACCCCTCCGGGGAACAATTTGCAATAATTTCGAAAATTGAATCTATATTAGCATGTCTAAAAGGTCTGGGGTCAGTTTTTTGCTATTGCCTGATACATGAAGGGTAGCGCGGGGAGAAGATAAGTAAATACAAATAAAAAAAATCTGAACAAAGAGTTTCCTCTGAGAGGAAAGTAGGGATCTCAAAATTCTCGAAGAAGAGTGCTCGAGTCATTATATCCGCTAATAAATCGGTGATTATCCGCTAAGTATAGGGTGCGGATATCGGTTCGCCATTGGCGATGACTGCACGTCACTAGCATGCACTGCCATAATTTATATCGTCGACTGTACTCAAGAAGAAGTACAGCCCGAGTGTAACCAACGCAAATAAATCATAAATTCATAACTCGAAGAGAGCACGCGCATCACCCGAAAAGGAAGGGCAAAGGGAATGAACTGACGAAGAGGAAACTGACAGAGGAGAGAACCAACACAGAAAAAAAAATGTCTTGAATCAAGCCCGAAAGTCTAATTTCTGTTACAATTTAAGTCAGTTTTTGGGGCTTAAATTTAGTTTTAAGCCCAAAAACTGACTTAAATTGTAACAAAAATTTCCGGGCTTGATTCAAGATTTTTTTTTTCTGTGAAAGAACCGACGAAAGAGGAAAGGGTGAGGAAAGAGTTGATGATGAAGAGGAGCGGAAGGGGGATGTGAGTGGGTGGAGAAAAGGAAAAGTGAAGAGGAACACAACTCCAAGTGTGCGAAATCAAAACAGGGAAAGAAAACGATAAAGAGCAAAAAAGGGGAGAAAAAAAGGATTAAAAAATATAAAAGATCAGAGAGAAGAGGGAAGAGAGAAATTAAAAAAAAAGTAAGAGAAAAAGAGACGAATTCCGAGAAGCTGAGAAGAGGAGGAATGAGAGAAATAATAAAAAAGGGGTGGTTCAAATGTCAAATATTTGTAAAGAGGAACATGGAAGGAAATGAATGGAAAGAAGATTATCGCTGAAGATTGTTGTCGGCAATTTTCTGAAATCAGTTAATACTTCGCTAATTACCATGCATCTCTCTAAATAAACTGGCAAAGTGAAACAATGCAACTAAAATAAAAAGGGGTGCGTGTGAGTAGGGAAGAGAATATGGCGTGTCGTCTGCGAAAGTTTTTTTATGGTTATTTGTTCAACGTGGAGGCCACGACCGTTCTCAACGTTTAAACAGGCCGTTACTTTTTAAGTAATAGGCGCCGTCAATAGCAGTTTGCACGAAGTACACCGCTTGAGAACGAAGTTTAAGTGTCCTTAAGGACGTTTACTCAGCTCAGCAGCCCTTACTGAATCCTCTCTTTTCCTCCAGGTTTATCCTATATATAAGAGACTTTCAACGAGACGGAACGAATTCGTGTATGATTTTACATGCTGCTCGAAAGTACCAGAGAGTAAATAGAAATCCGAAACGGGAGGCTGAAATTATACATCATGTCACCATCGGCCTTATATATTAATTTTATTGTAGCTTTACGTAGAGATTATAATCCTATCTTAAGAAAGAGATGTTACCAATATTTACAGATCAGTTACCATCAGCATTATGAGAATTTATGGGATTATAAAGTAATTTTAAGGAATGTGACTACATATTTTGTGGAATTTTAAGTAATTTGAGAAAATTTTAAGAGATTTTTTAGGAATTTTACAAAATTTCACTGGATTTTAAGATATTTTAATAGATTTTATGAGATTTCATGGAATCTTGAATATAATGTTAAGGAATTCAAAAGGGTTTTTCGAATTTTATTAAGATTTTAAAAATATTTATTGATTTCACAGTATTTCGAGGAATCTTATGAAATTTCAAAGGATTTTACGAAATTGCCTGAAATTTTAAGTAATTTTCAGAGATTTCACGATATTTCATAGGATATTAAGTTATTTTAACGACTTTTGTGATTTCAAGGGATTTACGAGATTTCATTGGATTCCCATTAATTTCAAGGGATTTCATAAGATTTCATGGGATTTTAAGTAATTTTAAGGGTTGTAACGATAGTTTGCGGTTTTGATGGAATTTTATGGAACGTCAAGGAATATAAAGTAGTATTAAATTATTTTACGAAATTTAAGGGAATTTCACCAGATATTGAAGGATGTTAAAGACATTTAGTAATTTTAAAGAGTTTTAAAGAATATCAAGGGATTTGATGGAATTTCAGGAGATTTCATGAGATATAATGTGATTTTAAGTAACTTTGTGAGATTCGATGATACTTTTGCGGATTCTAAGTTATTTTAAGGGATTTTAAGGTATTTTATGATAATAAGAAATTTTAAGGACTTTTATTGGCAAAAATTTTAAGAGATTTGTTGAGATTCATTGAAGTTTCAAGTATTTTTAAGTATTTTTAAGTATTTAACGAGATTTTATGGAATTTTGAATAATTTTAAGAGATTTATTGAGACTTAATGGGCTTTTGAGTAATTTTAAGTAATTTTAATCAAGTGATTTTACGAAACTGAAAGGAATTTCATAAGATTTTATAGAATTTTAAGTAATTTTAAGGGATATAACAAAATATTGTCGAATTTTAAGGAATATCAAGAAATATGAAGTGAATTTATAAAATTTAAACGAATTTCACCAGATTCTGAATTTTAATGGATTTCATGTCATTTTATGGGATTTTAAATAATTTTGAGGAATTTTAAGATATTTTATGGGATATTATGTAATTTAAAGGATTTTGAAGAGACTCAAGGGATTTTACGAAATTTCAGTTGATTTTCAGGAATTTTAAGAGTTTTAATGAGATTTCATTGGTATGTTGAGTTAATTTTAAGTAATTTTAAGGGATATAACGATAGGTTGTGAAATTTGAAAGAATATCAAGTAATTTTACGAAATTTAAAGGACTTTAACCAGATTTTAAACGTTGTTAAAGGGATTTTAAGATATTGTACAGGATATTAAGTAGTTTAAAAGACTTTTAAGGGATTCGAGTGATTTTACGAAATTTCATGGAATTTTAAATACTTGTAAAATATTTTACGATATTTTATGAGATATTAAGTTAATTTTTAAGGACTTTCAAGGGGTTTTACGCAATTCTATTAGATTGTCAGGAATTTTAACAGATTTCATGACATTTCAGGGGTTTTAAATAATCTTAAGCGATCTTTCGAGATTTTATAAGATATTAAGTAATTTTAAGGATTTTGAAGGATATTAAAGGAATTTTAAAGAATTACAAAGGATTACAAGTTTCTATATTTCAAAAATTATAAATTTCTCAATTATTTTGTATACTAGCAAAAGGTGTACAAAAACGAGAAATTGCTAGTTAATAAAATATTGTGTATGTAATATATGGAAAGTACAGTAAATATAATTTCTTTAAAAATGTTTGAGAAAATATCTTTGATTCTAATGTATGCAATGACGAACTTGCTTGGTGGCCAGAAGTAATTGCGATCGTAAACTTCGGTCGATGTACCTAGATACGTTTTTTATGCAAATGAAAAATATTCCGGGCAAATTACGGCGCACCCGTTCGAAACGGTCCGAATAAATCATCATTTCTTCTCGCCCAACTGCAGGTGGTCAAAATTGCAATTCGTTGAATGATTACTTTCCGTTGCTGATTTTTAAAGTATAGGTTCATTCTTCCACAAGTTCTACACCATATTATTTCATGTACTGTACTGTCGGATATATGAGTTTGCGAATTTTGAATAAAGATTGAGCAGGAAATGTTATTAAAAGTAATAAATTACTGTAATCTCTGCATGCATAGAATTCTATTTCACTATTTCCTTATCATCAAGAGCGTGTGTTTTCTCTGACGTTGCACGTTGCCCTGCAGGTTTACTTATTTATATTCGCCGAGTGCATCGACGTACGTTACTCTCTATTGGTTCGTGACCGATGCACTGATAATTCGCTCGGCATTCATCATATGCGCGCACACAATATTAAAATTAGCATCGTATGTACATTTGCGATCGATTATCGATGTACAAGTGACAGATTGACGAACCTAACAAACTATACAGCGTTGTTCATTTGCGTCAAGAGACACTTTGAAATTTCCGGACTAATTAGTGTCTGCATTCATTTTAGGGAACCCTTTTCAGCATGAATGAATAAATCTTCGTGCGAGGCGCCGTGCAAATTATTTTTTTCTGAAAAAAAATAGCATGTATCTTTTTATCAATAGGACTTTTTTCATTTTTGTTAGTATAGGAATAACAGCAATCATGATAAGCTCGCGATAGGTTTACACACGTTTCATGTTGCAAGGCACTTTTATTTCACTGTGGTAATAAAATAAAAGATTCTTATGCAGGAAGTAAATATTTTTTTGATTTATATTTCCTGTCAAGATTTTAGTCAAGATTACCTTTTTTTCGATACTATTCATTTTTGAAACAATAGTTTATGTTTTTTACTTTTAATATAAGAAATTCAAGCTGTCTAGAGTTCTTGCTACAAATGATGCAGCGATTTTATCGTCCTAAGATGTTTTCTTAATACTTTATGTGCTTCAGGGGGCTCAGTATTTCTTTCACTGAATCAACATTTATTAAAGAGGTTTCAAAACATTGTTAATCCTAAAATAATCAACCAGGATATGGAAAATTGTTGTTAATAAAGGATTTTAATTTTCTGAATCTGTCATGAGTATTTCAGAACAATGAAATTATAGAAAATAAAAATGTCCGGAGAACAAAGAGAGGATCGATATCTGGAATGTGAATGCACGATACAAGTGCATTAAAATTGATTGAATCTTTAGTGAATGAGTATTGAGTCGTGAATATATTAAAAAGCGATGAAGACACTCTTGCAGAATTTTTTCGTGTGGTATTAATATTCAGGAAGTTTGGGAGTCGCCTGCAGTTATTAGTGGCCCTAATAAATAGAGCCGTCTTTTGAGTAATGAATAATTCCCAAGCGTAAAATCTTAATTTCTCATGAATTCGAGGCATCCCGCGATTAATTTACGGCACTAAGGGCGTGAATGCATCTTCATTTAGATAATGAAGCTGTCAGTCTACAATCACTGTATATACACTCTGCAAATCCAGCTACCCAAATAAGCAGCTGCATTTGCAAAGTATCACTCAAAGTGTCAGTGAAAATCATCTATGCGTTGCTCCGAACACAATTTTCATTTCTTTTTCAAAATTCTTGATGTACTTGGTCAATATTTATATTTACATTCCATTCAGCACTAGGAATTAATTGTTTTAAATTACTTTCATTATCTTTTCGAGTTTGAATAGAAATGTGTTGAAAGATAAATAAAAAGTAAATAATAGAAACGAAAATAAGAGCATATATAAATATTTACTCATAGCAAATGACAGTTTTGTAATGGCTGGTAAGAGCTTAATAATCTTCTTCCTGGAAACGCGTGATTTTCAAGAGACAATCAACACGGATGCACGCTGCGAGCGGATACAGACGTTTCAAATATAAAGTCATTGCAGTTTAAATAATGGAAATGTACACACTGTGGTTTTATTTCGTGGAATAAAAGTTCAGACACGTATTGTCTTTTTTCGCTTTTCCCACGTTCAAAAATGACAACTTGTGTCTCAATTACTCTGCGAAAATATGTTGGTGGGGAAAATAATTAGAAAGCAAATTTTGAAGACCTTTGTAGCTATTTAATTGTGCAATTTTTGAGAGTGTTACATAACATTTGAACCCATCTGTTTATATGTTTCAATTTCCTTGTAGGAGAGATTTTTTAATACCTCTTCAGGTTTTTTATAGTCACGCGAGTGACAGTGAATGAGAAATTAGTTTGAACAGTCGTTTGTGTTACTAATGATCTAAAGGTTGTCTAACATGATCTATTTGACGACAGCGTGGAGAAAGCTCTCCCAAGAGGTTTTAGGAAAAAGTACAGAAATGAAAAAACTTCAAAGACACCGAAGGATATGCGTTCTTTAATAATTCCCTGTTTTATGGCCAGGATAGAGCATCTGCATAATATGTACTTCACAGGAGTGCCGAACTCAGATTCAACATCAGTCTTCCTTTTCTCGTAAATTTTTTTTTCTATAGGTTCCAGTGGTCTGCTTCCTCATTTTTACGGGATTGTGCCTAATCTACAAGTGGCGAGGTCATCGGAAGTTATTTTAATTTAAAAGAGTTCTATAAGTATTACCTCTTAAATTTCGTATAAATATCTATAACGAAATCATTATTATTTGCATACTAATCAATATTCCACTATATTTTCTTGAACTTTTATGAGAACAGGTCTTATAAAAGTCACTTTTATTGAACTTTTTTATATAAATTATGACGAGTCTCATAAAAGATAGGCATATGGCTCTCTTTTTTGCTCAGAGCTCCATGGACTAAAAACTATTTTAGTACCTCTCCTAAAATAAAGTTCCTTGAATTTTCCAGCTAGTAGATTCTCGCTTATCGTGTGTGTGTTCTACAAGACTCTACATATGATAAATTTGTACTTCAAAGTTGCGTCAGTCTCTAGTTTATGAAATTTATAGTCCAGATAAAATACAAATTAGACCGAATTTAAACCTCAAGAGAGTTCAGATAAATTGCGAGAATTATAAAAGCTTTCATAAACTCTTATGAAAACTTTCATAAACTATAAATATATAAATAATAAGAAAGCTTTACATGTCACATACCGACACTTTTGTTTCTGCCAAAAGCATATACTTTTTCCTCAAGCATAATTTGTTAGGATGTATGTACATCAAAGGCAGACGGGAATGCAATTAATCTTTACAAATATGATGTCATGAGTGCTCGTGGTAACAAAACAAAAAAAAAGTCCGAGGACCAATTTCCATTCAGCGGTATGCGACAGTCGAAAAGACTTCTTTTGTGATGAATGCCTTGTAGTCTTCCACACAGGTCGGATTGTCTCTTTAAGAATATGAATTACAAACATTTGTCCTTTCAACGTTGAATTTCAAAATGTTCAAGCTTAGAAGACTCATTATACGATTATATCATGCATCCAAAATTTCATAAAAAATAGTGATTCTTCTGTGTCTACGTTGAAATCATAAGCAACTTCAACTGATTCAAATGCTGAAAGTATATTCTTTTACTGCACAAGTTAATTCTTTTACGAAACAAGTTCGCCTACAAAATTGATCTCAGCAGAATTCAGAGTCCATGGCTCGCATAAAAAAAAACGCGGAAGACGATGTTCTCATTTCAATATCTGGTAGTTTGATATTCTTCACTGGAAGAGATCACACGCAGCAAGTCCGGTATAGATACGAACGAGCCTATTAAAATTCTCGTTGGCATACTATGAGTAATACCTGTCGGTTCGACTATCGTGCTCTATGGCTTATAAATCCTCTATATATATGTATATTGAGAAGGTAAAGATGATGGGGGAGTATGTGGGGAGGGGGCGTAGGTGTACTGCCAGGTGTATATAGTAACCCCATCAGCGATCACTGGAGCGTAACGGCACTCGCTCTATTCTCTTTTCAGTCGACTTGCGTGCTTTTTCATATACATATTATATTAACGACGACATCGCCGAGCGACACTCTTCTTTTCCTTTGTCAGAATATTAGCCATTAACATGACAATTCCTCGTTATTTCCAAGAGTAGTCCAATGATAATAAAGAGCTTCCACGCTCATTCCGCGATTCGTTCTTGTCTTCAAGATTTCTCAAGTCCGCTGGTTCCGATCAACAATTCCAGCAGCTTAGAGGGCGGCTTAGCTTCTGAAGAGAGCGATGAAATTGGATCTGACAATTTTTTCTCAGACGCTCAATATTTTGCTGACGTGCGTCAATTGCTCGCTCGACTGGATTAAACCTCAGTCACTTTATTAGGAAAGAATTGATATTTTTTAGGCAAAAGATTATCGAGGTGTTATGCTTAAAATGCTGAATAACGTTTTTCTTTACGTAATATTAGGATCACTTTCATTCGAATCACTAAATTCGGAAAGAGTGTGAAATGAAAATGAATCGAATTACAGTAAAAAGTTAATAGATTCGGCATCTATGTTGGAGGATCAGTTTTATTGGCATAATTGATTTGAAAATTTGAGGAGGATATATATGTATATATATATATATATATATATATATATATATAAATATAAAGTTAATAGTATATGGTTTGTAGGCGTGAGATTGTTTCCAGTAGAGATTCTCAAGATATGAAATTTTATCATACAATGCTAGACATAATTACAATTGCAATATTTGCAACTCATCATTGTGATCTTTATAAATTTCACAGTATCACTTCTTTACATAAAAAAAAAGAAGTTTCTCGCTTCAATAATTACACACAAATCAATGACAAAACAACACAAGGCAAATATCCATTTCTGCAGTAACTTGAGACCTAACAAGAATGACTTGAATAAAGATGAACCTCTTGCAAAATCAAACAAGATAAAAGCGAGACACCATAAATTCTCCATCGAGCAGAAAAGATTCATACTTGTCCATTTTTGTTCTCCACACCAACTTACAAGTGTACACAATATAAAGCACTTCTTTAACCTTTGCCCCCACATAATGCAAATCAAATATCGTCTCGCCTGCTTTGGCTTTTGGCGAGGCTCGTTAACATTTTAATACTTTTCTTCGCACATATTTTCGAAATCTATATGAGGCCCGAGGTGGGGCCCAACGCTCGTGTTTCTGCGAGCGATTTAAAACATGGAGCGCGCTAGCTTTGAGGCGCGTGAATTTTAATAGGCTCGTCAGAATCGATTCTGCACACAGGTACCTGTGTGGTCTTTTCGTCGTTTAATTCAGCCGAGGCTCCCACCGTCTCTCCCATTGGCCATTGCTCGTTTTAGTATTGGTGAATATAAATAGGACCTGCAAGAGGAAACTCGAAGGGAGGCTGCTTCGCTCCACAGAATGCAACTCCTCGCGAGGTTCGAAATCACGACCGAACACGAGAAACATCGTGTGTTTTACTCCCCGTTTTGTAGATAACATCCTGCTCAGGCATATTTATGATTCGACGAATAGAGGAATGGAGGGCTATTGGCCCCTCAGCTATCTCAAAAATCCACTAAGGCAGGTAGATTTCCAGTGCGCTACCTATTGCACCTACAGTTTTAGTACGAAGATAAGAAATAATGAAACCGCATCTTAAAACAAGAATTTCAGTTCTTTCCTTTCCCCCGTCGCCATCTAAAAGACCTTTTAAAGTTATTAAGTCATTAAAACATCAACATATAACTTTTTTTATTGGCATTTCAAACCGTTAAACGAAAAAATGTCACTTTTGTGCTTGAAACGGGACCTGATTAGAAGTTTTCTACATTTTATGTATGGCAAGTACAGTTAGTTGTCTTATTTTATTTGAAAATAATCGAATACAATCTCATCGCAGAAAAATGTGGAAACTTCTTGTTTTAAAAATTCTCTAACTTTTTCAGTGATTTTAAACAATTTTCTGGGACAAATTACTCAAGAACAGAATTTACGAACACGAAAAGTTACTCAATGAATCTAACAATAAACTTTTCTAGCACATTCTGTGAATAGAGTGAGGCTGGATATTTTCGGATTTTCGCTATACGCTATGAAAAACATTGTCTCCCGTGTGGAAATCGCCAAATTTCTTCCTAGCTTCATTCTTGGGCCAAGCCAGGGGCCTCTAGCCTGGCCCTAGCTTGTAATTTGTAATGGCGTGAGGTACAACCCAGCCTGGCTAAAGTTCCTAAAAATTCATGTGTTTTTAAGTAACTTTGTGGGATTTGATGATATTTTTGTGGATTCTAAGTAATTTGAAGGGATTTTAAGGTATTTTATGATAATAAGAAATTTTAAGGACTTTTATTTTCAGGAATTTTTAGAGATTTGTTGAGATTCATTGAACTTACAAGTATTTTTTAGTATTTAACGAGATTTTATGGAATTTTGAATAATTTTAAGAGATTTATTGAGACTTAATGGGCTTTTGAGTAATTTTAAGGAATATCAAGGAATATGAAGTGAATTTATAAAATTTAAAGGAAATTCACCAGATTCTGAATTTTAATGGATTTCATGACGTTTCGTGGTATTTTAAATAATTTTATGGGATTTTACGAAATTTCAGTTGATTTTCAGGAATTTTAAGAGTTTTAATGAGATTTCATGATACTTTGAGTAATTTTAAGTAATTATAAGGGATATAACGATAGGTTATGGAATTTTAAAGAATATCAAGTAATTTTACGAAATTTAAAGGACTTTAACCAGATTTTAAAGGATGTTAAAGGGATTTTAAGATATTGTACAGGATATTAAGTAATTTAAAAGACTTTTAAGGGATTCGATGGATTTTACAGAATTTCATGGAATTTTAAATACTTGTAAGATATTTTATGATATTTTATGAGATATTAAGTTATTTTTAAAGCTCTTTCAAAGGATTTTACGGAATTTCATGGAATTTTACGAAATTTCATGGGATTTCAGGAATTTTAAGTAATTTTAAGGGATTTTACGATATTTTATTGGATATTTTTTTCGGTGATTTAATATTTTACGGACTTAACAGATTTCAACGGATTTACGAGATTTCATTGGATTTTAAGGAATTTCACGAGATTTCATGTGATTTCATGTAATTTTAAGTAACTTTGTGGGATTTGATGATATTTTTGTGAATTCTAAGTAATTTTAAGGGATTTTAGGGTATTTTATGATAATAAGAAATTTCAAGGACTTTTATTTTCAGGAATTTTTAGAGATTTGTTGAGATTCATTGAACTTACAAGTATTGTTAAGTATTTAACGAGATTTTATGGAATTTTGAATGATTTTAAGAGATTTATTGAGACTTAATGGGCTTTTGAGTAATTTTAAGTAATCTCAAGTAATTTCACGAAACTTAAAGAAATTTCATAAGATTTTATAGAATTTTAAGTAATTTTAAGGGATATAACAAAAGATTGTCGAATTTTAAGGAATATCAAGGAATATGAAGTGAATTTATAAAATTTAAAGGAAATTCACCAGATTCTGAATGTTAATGGATTTCATGACGTTTCATGGTATTTTAAATAATTTTAAGGGATTTTACGATATTTTATGAGATATTAAGTAATTTAAAGAATTTTGAAGGGACTCAAGGAGTTTTATGAAATTTAAGTTGATTTTCAGGAATTTTAAGAGTTTTATTGAGATTTCATGGTACTTTGAGTAATTTTAAGTAATTATGAGGGATATAACGATAGGTTGTGGAATTTTAAAGAATTTTACGAAACTTATGGAGATTTCTGAAATTAAACAAGGGATTACAAGTTTCTATTTTTCAAAAATTATAAATTTCTCAATTATTTTGTATACTGGCAAAAGTTTTGCAAAAACGAGAAATTAATCGCGCGCGGATCATAATTGCTCTCTTGAACTTATAATTAATTGAAAACTAAATTTGAACTTTGAAAATTGAAATTTGAAAAGTAACTGCAAAAAATGATTGCGAAAAAGTAGTTGACGTGTGAAAAGTGTGAGCTTGAGAAATAATGTGAACGGCACCTCATTATATCACACACTCGAGTGGCATTTTCTTAACTCATTCAACCAGAACGTATATCTTTCGTGATCGGCGCAATGAATCAGATTCCGCAGCGGTCTCGTCGTGCGAAATGGATGTCGTTCTATTCGATTCAGGAAATTAATGAAGTGCCTCGTTGTTCAGCTACCGAGCCGTTTGCCTACCGCATCCAATGAACGAAACCCTTTGTTCACGATCGCTGAATACCTTCGCTTCATTTTCTTTACGAGCCCGCAAAACTTAGCGGCTACGACCTGTTGACGTGGCGAAACCACCCTGGAGAAGTTAAACGCCGATTCGTCGAAAAAGGTAGAAGAAGAAAGAACAAATTTAAAATAAGAGAAAAAAAAACTCCACGAGAGAATCTTCCAATGCAAACACCCTAATTTCAACAGAGAGAAATATTTAATGATAAAATTACTTTCTTGCAATCCGTTAACAAGATTCTTGAACCAACCGAGTAATAATGTTGCAAAAAAATGAAAGAAAAATTAAATTAGGCTCTGCAGGAAGACGGATTGTTTTCGGAAAGAAATTTGGAATAAGTGATGTATATCGCGGCTGTATAATGACGTGCATAAATGTCGGAATTCTCACTATTAATGTTGCTTTCACAGAAAAGTTCCACGTGAACGTCACTTTATTACATATCACCCGGAAGCAGAGAAAGATTAATGTCGCAACTAGAGATGAAGATGCAATTGCATATACTAATGACCGTCACGTCATGTTAAAACGAGCACCGAGAAATTAAAAGGACTACAACAACAATAAGAAGTAATTAGGAAAGGCAGATCTTCAAAGACTTAACGTAATACTCGAATTCGTCTTTCAAACTTTGCAAAGTTAAACAAAACTTCAAAATCGTCCAATTCCATGTCTTTAACTTTCAGTCTTTAACTTTCAGTCCACAACTTTCGTTAAGTCTTCGATCACGTGCTCAAAGTTAATATCAAGCGTTCCGAATCGTGTGAAACTTACAACATACATTTACACTTTGCCCTCGACTTATGAAGTTTTTGAGAAGTTATAGAGCGAATTCGTGTACGATGATTGGAACATTTCCAAGGAAGGTGTTCCAATTACTTTATCGACGTTCTTTTATTAGAAATACATGCACATACAATCTTGATTTTTCGACTTTTGAACATTCAAATTAGGGAAGAATGTTGATGGATTCGCATTTTGAAAAATCCTAATATGTGGGAAGTATATCCACATCATACAATATGTCTATTAGTCCCTGAGGGTTTTTTAATGTAGATATAATTATTGTCGTAGGAATAGAAAAACAGGTTTTCTCGCCGCAGTAAGACAGCAGCAATTACACTTCGTTTATAATTACAAGTCTGGAGAAATTATCGGTCAATGGGCACAAAATATTGACACGAAAATTGAACCAACATCAAACACGTGCGATAAACATTATTCAAGGCGATTAATTGCTCTTAGTGTGTATAAAACTTTGATATAAAAACTGCGGTGTTTAAAATGTCACGAATTTTTTAATGGAGGTAATATAGCACATAGAAAGTAAGTTAATATCATCGATAATAAGTACTTTTAAATAGCAATTATGTAAAGATAATGGCTACCTTCCGAGCATCTATGCCCACATAATTGATCTCGTTCGATGCGGACCTGTAATTAGTGCCTCTTTTTAAACTCAGGACTTAGTACTATAGTCCTTTTAAAACAAAATTTATTTCCTGTCTGAAGAGAATAGGCATTTCGGAATTTGATTTTTTATGCTCTTCTTTATTAACTTTTTGTTATATTGTCTTATTTATCTACATTTAGTGGAAGAGTAAAAAGATTTTAGTACTTCTGTTATCAATAACTGCAAATCGCAGAATTGTGCACAAAATTGTATACAATTCAACTGAATGATTTGTTTTGATTTAATGCATGCTTATTTAGAGAGCATCACAAAAGTGTTTGCTTCTATATTAGATTCAGATAAATTCTAAATTTGTTTTCGTATCTCGTGACATGATTTCCTTTAATAAACATTCTCATATTATCAAGATTTCAAGGTCGGAGAATCTTTTGTAGAAAAATTGTACAAATCACTATACGTGATCTAAAATGAAATTGCAATTGTCTGAAATACTATATACTTCTTATACATATATATAAGAATAATATTTGCGAGCATAATTCATGTAAACTAAACATAAATTGATAAAATGTTTGATACGGGGGTAAGAAGAAAAATTTGAAAGATGCGCACGCGCAATAAATCGCCGGGAAATTTGAAAATGTTGATCAATTTACCTTATTTAATCCACATAACAAGTGATGTTCTTGGCAGTGATAAAAAATTGGCACCTTATGTATACACTGTGCGATTCATGCACACAGACACCATTTATTTCCAGTTCACTCCCGGTACCGCGTTACCATCGATAAAACTCGTAGGAAACTCACATAAGGTCACATTTTCGAATTGATTTTCATTAATAAATTAGTCGAGGAACAGGTAAAAAATGCATGCCGTTCAAAATCGCGTGCATTCACGCATTTACCGAACACGTTACACGCTGGTGAATGAATGATCGTTTAGAGACCATCGCACGGCGCCGGCACCGGCGGTTGTCATGTACACAGTCAGGACAACCAATAGGCTCGCAGGTGATGGGGTCAGGAGCCAATCGCGGGAAACTTTCGAAAGATTGCCTCCACCTTGACATCTATCCCTGCCACGATTCTACTGTGCAAACTCGGAGAATTTTTCATCGAAATTTCGAAAAATTTACCATTTTTGATGAAAAATTTACCATTTTTTGTTTCTCTAACGTTATTTATTGAAAGTTATTTATTGAAGGTCAACAACATCTAAAAAGTTTCATGATTTCAAATTTGTTTATGTTTCAACGTTTCTTATTATGAAATACTGTAATTCGAAGCACTGGAAATTTGAATTGTTAAATTTCGGTCATTTCAAGTTGAATTGAAATTAAACAAATGAAATATTTTCTACTTTGCAGTTGAAATTTTTCAAATAAACGTTCTATTAAGAAACTGGTATTATAATGCAAGAAGAAAATGGCTATACTTTGTATATTGATTGTTCAATGGAAATAGAGTTCATCTTATATACTGAAGAAGTGCCTGAGTATAAAGTATCAGTTATTTATAATTTATTATATTACATTGATCGACAATTGATATAAACAAGGCATGAACTTTTAAATCTTGATAATAATTTATTTTCATAAACTCATAGAATTTTCTATTGACATTTGTCATAAATAAGCCAGAAAATGATAGAAATTAGCATTTAAAATTTTTCTCGGAAATATTGAAACATCATGTAATTATTTGATTAAATTAAGCATTTGAAGCAAACATCAAAATCCTCTTTACTGTTTCAGGGTTTAGAGTAACTTTCACTTTGCCATGGTATTTCAGAGTAATTTGCTTGAAAATCCAACTGAAGACGATTACGCTTATCAAACTAAAACTCATTTGGACACTACCACATCCATAATATGATGAGGCTTTAGTTTCAAGTGCCTATATAGATTTATAATCCGTAAATCGGATTTAAATGACAGCTGATGAAGTCACAAAAATGAATAAAGAGAAATTTTATAATTACCTTTTAAAACCATTTTTGTAATTAGACTCTACAAGCATTAATTATACATAAATCCAGTAAACATATGCAATATAACATATATATATGGATTGAGGGCATATATTACTTACCATAAGAGAAAATGTAGTTTTGCCAACATAATAAATATTTTTTACTAAAACTAGGCCATTTACTTCCGTGTTTACGTAAAACGGAGGCAAATGGCTTAGTTTTAGAAAAAAATATTTATTTGAACGTAAAAATGCGGCGAAACTAAATTCGCTCTTATGATAAAATTACCACGTGTCCTTAAAATTTAAAATATATGCATAAATTATTATTATACGTTAAAAGTAACTAAAAAATGAATAAACAATAAAATAAACACAATACACAATAAAATAATAATAAAGAAAATTTATAGTAGTCTATAATCGAATGTGGGTAACTTAATTTCACAGTAGATAACACTGAGGTCTGGTAGGGAATTAATTCGAGAACCGGAAGTTTCTTACCAACAGAAGATAAAAAATAATCTAGCGAAACGAGAGTATTTTTACAGCACTGCCAACTTTACCAACGCAAGATTTCCCGAATATTTGAAAAAATTCAAAAAAAAAAATTAATAACAATAGTTTGAAGAATTAAAAATTGTAAAGCTTTCGAATAAACAGTATTTTCATTAGAAGAAATTGTCAAGAGTTTTGTATGAATTTAATAATTTATTCAATTAAAGGATAATTTAAAATTTTAAATATATGCGTATATAAAGGTCGCTTTTTTAGATCTCAAAGTTTTTAATTTCAATCTATGGCGATCCCTGTTTATATAAATCATAATTTTCAAACTTTGTCATTTCTAAGTTATCAAATTTGAAAAGAGGGAATTTGAATTTGAAAAGAGATAATTTAAAAAACTAGAAAAGCGGCCGTTCTTGAAGAGGAGGTTTTCTGCAACTTTCGTCTTTGAAGTGCAGATTGGTTGCACGGCCAAAATTCAGCCAATCCTGTGGTCGGAGAAATCAAATACGAAAGAACGCTGGCCTCCCGCACGTTGTGAGGACTGAGGTCAGTGTAGGCCGACTCGTCATTGCGGCAGGTGGGCAGAGAAAATCATTCGGTCATTTTTCTCTCTCTGCACTCATAAACAAAAATAAAAAAACGTCTGACACGCGAATAAACACGCCGTTGGAATTCAATGTAATTCAAACGCGAGTGATAAAATACCGCCCAAGTCAACCGCCTTCACTCATCGATGCCTACCTTTTGCCTATTTCGGTGATTTTTCGGAGTGCTATCATTTTTTTTTCGTGAAAGTGGGTTTTATAATTCAAAATTTCGGAATTTCACATTTTAAAAGATCAATCTATGTGGCGCTTTCCTTTCCGATTTATTAAATCGTGAGTTGACTTCTCTTTACATCTTTCTAAAATATTTTTTAAGCGACCTTTTATTTCAAAGATGGATAATTGAATTAAGGAATTATAATTGACGTTGAAAAAGAAACGGCGGATTTATTTGTTCAAGAAATGAAAATTAAACTATTTTTTTCCTTATGAATAACATTTGTCATTTGCAGATCAGTTCTTCTGATTTAAAAATAATGTCTCTTTTTACACATTTGTAACACGTGTATTTAAAGCAATAAAATCGAAGGTTGTCTTTTTCTCATAATTTAATACAATCTTATGTTTCTCTCCTGTTAACCATATTTGTTAGTATGCAACTATCATTCCATCTGGAATGCAGCTGAGAATTGTTATACAAGGTTTCAGGAATATAAGTTCAAGATTTATTTTTGAATTTATTATTTCTATGTATAAGAAAGACACAAGAAAAAGAAAACCAATACAAAAACAAATCACTCAAAAATTTTAATTTTCATATAGAAATTGCATCTAAGTTTGTTGAAAGCAAAGAAGATTTTAAAGACTGTTTAGAATTTAGATTGTTCAAAGTGATACTTCGTTACGAAATAATGGGAGTCTCTATTATTGTTATAGTCATGAAACAGCATTCACTTTCTGGTACCCATCACTTATGTTATGGTAATCAGAAAATACAATTACTCCATTTTTTTGTTTATGTGCTATAGAAAAACTTCATAACATCGAACCGAAGAAGATAATAATAATGACTCGTTGGTATACGTCACACATGCTTCCCTTATATTATCAACTTAACTCAAGTTCATCTCTAATTTTCTAATTTACTGCCGTTTCACAATTCATCCGACTGATAATACAGTTTTCGTTCTGGAAAATCATTCTTATTACAGACAAGCATAAGATTCTGTACTAATCAAGCATTTAATGATTATTATTAATCACTCACTTTTTCTATTTACGCTTCAGCAATACTATTATCTTAATCCATAAGATAAAGCTTTTAAATTTTCTAATGAATGATTCATTCAGTAATCATCAATATTTGATATCATATCATACAGTTAGTGTAGAATGCATCTCTATTATATCTGAAAGAAGTATTGATCTCATTATGCATGGAAGTTCTGTTTAACTTTGATATAAAAGGGGTGATTTTGTTTTTTTAATTTCTCTTAATCGACTAATCTGAATGGATCTATTATATATAACTCGTTGATGTACCAATGAAGTGAAATTTAAAACCTCTAACGGAATCTGACCATTGAACACGTATATTTCGTAATAAATGAAGGCCTGAATTACGAAAGGAATTTTGTTGTCAAATATGTAAATGCATTCTCCCGTGCTTACAATTTTACAAGAAGCACATTATCCACGCCTTTTTAACCTCGATTATCTTCCATCTTTATGCAATCTTATCAACAGTTGCTTCTAAACATATTTTAAAAAAATATATTTTTTGGAAATAATCACTTTATTAAGCATTGAGTGCTACATTTAAAATTCACATGCATGAACATGTGCATTTTGTGTATTTAACAAACGAACAAAAGCGAAGCAGTAAACAAATAATAATAATTTTCTTTTCTTATCTGTTCTCTATGCCAATTATTAGATTTTTTTTAACATTCATTAAAATTATATTAGCTGTAAAGAAAACATTAAAAAATGATTGCTACTCCATTCTTCGTCACAATGAAATCCAGTTATTACTTAATTCATTATAATTAAGAATCAAGGAACCAGGGGCGGATCCAGGGGGGTTTAGGGGGTTCACCCCTCCCTCGAAACTTTTGACATTGTATATCTGACCTTAATTCATAATTATGAAGAAAAACCCTAAAAATTACAGCATAATTTCTAATTATAATGGTTGAAGAAAAAAAATACTTTCATTGCTTGATTCTTTAAAAAAAGTCCTTAAATGTTCATCAGTTTCGAATGTGACATACAGTTTAGTGATAATGGGTGATGGCAATTGGTGACGTCACGAAGAGAGAGAGCGTATCGTTTAAGTAGGTTATATGCTCAGTGTTCTGGACTCAAGACGATCGGCTATTGGACTCAGAAAGATGAACGAATGAACCGTTTCTTTTCCACTTTTTTTTTGTGGGGGCGTGACGAATTTTTTAAACAATTTATTCCAGCAATCGATGAGTAAAAAGTGTTAACGAGGATTGTTTAAAGCTTAAAATTCGATAAAAATTTCCTCTTCACATTCATTTGCAAAATTAGTAAAAAATTTGTGAATCTAATGTAATTGTTGACGAAATCTTTAAATAAATTTGAAAATCGTAGCATGCCTCAAAAAAAATCCAAGACTTTCATTTATCTTTATTCTTTGCCTTTTTAATGTCTTCCATTGACAAAGGAATAGCTGAAACTTTATAATTTATTATATCATTTATATTTATTTCTGAGTAATAAAAAAAAATTTCCTTAAAAAAACCGTTATTCTTTTCTACTAAAGCGTTGCTGCCAAAAAGGTGGAAATTTTCGTTTTGTTACCTGATGGTTGAGTAAGTTGCGCATGATTAATCCGAATGCAGGTGTCGTTTAATGATTACGAAGTCATTTTTGGGTCAATCGGCTCCTTAACTAGAAACTTATTCCTATTCCTGTCCACAAACATGCCTTGACCGACACCATCTCATCATCTGGGTCACATTCTTTAACAAAGTCTTTTACTGCAGGATCCTCGCTTTCTTTAGCCCAGACTTAAACACGTGTCCTATTCTCCTTTGAATAATAAAAGACTTTGTGTTCGTCAATCTTTTGGAAAGTCAGAAACTGCAGCGAAACCAGATTTGGATTCTTCTTCCATTCTTATTCAATTCTTATTCAAAAACTTCATTGTGAAATTATTAGGCTACTCTTTCAAACTTCCAATTTCTTATACGCAAAAAATGGAGTTAGCATTGTTGCAGCTTATTTTTAACTCCAGTTTACATAATACTAGTTTTTTTTTTTAATGAACTGGGTATTGTTAAAGCAAAAAAGGATTTGAGTGTTATTTAGTTACAGGAATCAGTAGAATCTATCATATAACAGAATTTTCTTCATCCGGAGTTGATTTTACATACATGTCTTATTTATGGATCGAATTCGAAGTAACTGGGTATTCCCAGTTGCGGAACAGACGTTCGGCTTTCACTCAAGGTGATTTTCACGATCACCATTGAAGTGGGGTCCATTAATGTCACGTTCAACGTCCGCGGTTTATCGTACGCTTCTTTCACAGCTTATGCATGCTGTGATACAGTTCGAAAGTTCTGTAGACAGCAGAAACTTAATATTGCAACTTGCTACTCAAGATAATCCGAGATAGAGTAATCGAAAGAAACATGAAGCTGCAATTAATTCTTAATTACGAAGGTCATTGACTTTGAACAGCTCATCAATAATCTTTTGTTAACACGTTGATATTGATTCAAATCTTGCCGAAAGACTTTCTCTCGAATGAAACAACCTGCGTGTGTAGCTTCCTGGTACCGAGAAACATTATTCAGACATTCCATTTATCCTGCGGTTATCATATAGCGGTTAATGCTCTCAAGATTATTTTAATTTTCGTTTCGTTTATGACTTCATAGAACCTAATTTTTTTGAGTTCAATTATTACAAAAGAATGTCTATTTATGTTAAAATATAAAGTTAAAATATGTTTGCAATTTAAAATAATCAGTAAAACATTTGTGGCAAAAAAATAGAAACAGCTTTAAAAAATGCATATCGTGCTGATAATTGTTATTTCTATGGATATCAAAAGATGTACAAATGGGAGATACGGTCGATAGTTGAATTGAATAGCAGCTCTGATTGTTTGATTATTTTCTGTGGAAGCTTGGAGTCATGTGATGCGTGAGATAAAGCTTTATATAAAACATCACACCATCCGATACGTAATATCCGACATGCACTGTTATTTTTGTTATTCTTCGGTTTCAATTAAAACAATCCTAAATTATAAAATTCTTCTATTAATTGTAAGAACTAAGAAGTATTCATCTTTTAGATAATATTGTATATAATGAGAGTTAAGGAAACATGCACTTAATGCTGGAATTAAATGATCGTGTCACGTTCCTGGTCACGATTATTGAGTATCGAGTAATAGAAATAGTATGTTATTAGCTACTTTGCGTTTTCTAGCCGCGAGCATAGTTTCTCGGACGATGCGAATGTATACCACTTTTAAATCCATACACTTTGCGATAGGAAACTTCGACTTTGATTATTGCTTTCTCCAAAATCAATTACAGAAAGATATTTGAAATATATATAAATGAATAGCTGTTAATTATTTTCATTCTCAACTGACACGTGATTCTTGATGTATTGTCGTTATGACATGAGGAGAAATAAAACTGTTTGAGTTTCACTTGACACTAAAGACCCTCCAGATTAAAAGCCTTAAACATAGACTCTACATATAGCAGAGAGCATATAGTCAGTGCAGCGAAATATATGTAAAACGTGCTTGGCATAAGTCTCTCTTATTTTCTCTTGTCCTTTTGCTTCATTTTCTCCTTTTTACATTTTTACTTCCTTTCACTATTTTGTGAAAAACTGCCACATTTATCCTGGATAACTAGATTTCTTGAAAATTTCTTGAAGATTCGTCATAGTTGAGAAGAATTCAAGATCATTATAATGAATTCTCAAGTTGTCTCGTATACATCAATAATTTTCAGTTACAGAATATGCAGTTGACATTTCCCCTCTTCAAAAAAAGAATCGATTTATATAAGACATGTCCTTCAGTTGATATGAAATAAATTACTGATAAAGATAGTAATTAGTTTCAGTCATGCAAGCCATCAACTAATTTTTATTAAGTACAATCTTCAACGAGCGAATTTTTTTACAAATTATATCATCTCAATCTTGATATGTCGTTAATTGAGATACGAAAGCGAAGAATGTTCCAGGTTTCATTCAACTTTGAGTTCTCTTCCGGAAGAGTTTGTTTTACTTAAAGAATTCAGATATTCTCGCAGAAAAAAAAAACACCTCGTTGAATTTGATAATTACCAACAAGCTCAACACTTAATATTTTCTCTCAAAAGCAGAAGGACTTTATAATTGATGTTTTGCATAAAAGCGAGATTTGATCGATTTTCTGAAAATCTAGAATAAGTTATAATTTATATTCATTGAAGTGGAACGATTGAAGAACCAAAGTGCCTATTTCTGTCACGAGAAAAGTGGTTGATTGAACAAATCATCATTGGAAGAAAGTTTAGTTCTAGATTTATGTTAGTGGATAAAACAAAAGAAGAAAAGATGATTAATTTAAAGTGGGGAGCAATTAATTTGACCTTACTACGGTTGATTAACCACCTGTGGATAAAACTGTATATTATAAGATGAGATGTTTACAAATACAATTGGAAGATATTTTCATGATTTATGGATCTTCTTGTTTCTTCATATCAACATCAAAGTTGAATTAAAAGCAATAGAAAAGCTTTAAACTCCTGGAATTCAGTTTCGATAAAAGAGTAACGAATTTCCGGATCTGAAGAAGAAAAGTAGATCAACTGCCCGGTATGACGTCAGTTATATAGAAGATCATCTGGAAGCTTCTTACATGCACCTGAAAATAAAGCGTGAAATTCAGATGAAAATGAAATCAGGACGTGCCTCAGTATGTCAATAGCCTAGCTCGGGTTATGGAATATATATACATATATCTCTTGAGAAATTAATTTTTTATACAAAAATAACCTTTTATAAAGTGAAGATTATATTTCCCTTTGTTTTTATTAATTAAAATAAAACTTATTTATATTTTCTTAGCTATCTTGATCTTACGTTTGTCACGGAATTGTTTTTCACGGAATTTTTTGCTTGTCTCCTAATTTGAGAAGGAATTCTCTAACAGGTCTCGGCAAAGTTGTTTCAGAGCAAGGGATTCTCAGTTTCTTGTTCTCTCGGTAAATTTCTGTATTAAGTGATACTTATCGACAATTTTAACAAGTCTAACTATCTTTCTATCCTATCAAAGATGAACACGGCGAGACGAAGCAAGTCTTTCGTTAGGCTCGGTGGGTCAAATAACGGTGTGCCACGTTATTCCACTTGGCCGTTTTACTCGCTCCTGATATTCCACGAATCGCAGGTTACCATTAACGAAATTTTTAAAAAAATTCTACCTGCCAATTTCCCTGCATTTCGTGACCCGAGATTCCTTGTAAAGAAGTTACAGTTACTTGATTTAAAAAAATTAACGGCAATGCTTCAATAAAGTATAACTCATTAATCTCATTATTAATGATTGAATTTGGATAAAAGATAAATTGAAGATGAAAAGCAAGTGCCTTTAGAATTAAGTACCCTATTCATGAAAGCATGTATTTACATGCGGTTGAGCGATTTCGACATTGTATAATTTACAATAAGCATAGTTTTGCGTTGGATAATATTTAATGCTCTTATCGAGCGTGCCCTCCTTTTACACGATTTTATTATTATGTATTATTTCTTCCTTCAGAGAAAGCAGCGAGAGCAGTACTTATTTTATTATTATAAATGACGCGAAACGTTGTTTCGGAAATAGACCACGTGTAAATGCAAGTGCAATTTACAGACTTTCGCCGAAACAGATCTCCACTGACCCACTACTTGCAAAATGACCACATTTTGTTTTTTTCGTTGTTTGTTTGAGAATAGAACATTTATAAAATAGTTTCATTGATCAAAATGGCACTTTAATCAAGGACAAATAAATTACTCAATGTGATTCAACTTTATCTCTTAATACAAGGATATTACGTATATATAAATATATATATATATATATAAATATATAAATATATATATATATATATATATATATATATATATATATATATATATATATGTACTTTCAGAACACGTGCGGTTAAATTTAAAAGTAATCTTTGAAATTTATTTGAATTGAAATAACTTGAAATAATTTGAAAAAATAACTATTTGTCAGTGATTGTTCCACATTCACATAACAGTATTGGACTTCCTGTCTTTGATGACTACATAACTTAAAGGCGATGACAATTTTTAATGAACTTGTCAATATAAAAATGCAAATCCTACGACAGTTTATTATGCATATTTTAATTTTTGGCTTCGATCTTGACTTTTACTATCAAGATGAAATTTTCATTTTCGTACAAGTTATATGGATGTTTTTTTTATGCAAATTAAAATTAAAAGATTGTAGCAATATTTTCAGGTTTTCTTTAAAATAATCGTAGGCGAAGGATGTAGTAATAAATTTAGATTATCAGGAAGCATCTTTTGGGTTTTTCCAGGAAGATTAAGTAATTAGGATTTGTCGTGGCCGAGCTGTTTACAAATTTTCTGAATAGCAGGCCCAAGGAGATCGTACTTTTGGTTACTTATATTGAGGTGGTCATCTAGAGATAGTAAGGTAATAAAATTGTAGGGGACATCTGATATAACGTAGGCAACTAAGGGAAAATGCAAGCGGGGGTGAGAACGCCTTCACAGTTTAGGGGAAGGGGAAAGGGCCCAGAGGTAAGGTACCTCAGGTATCTACGATTATTTAGAGTAGTCAGAGAGTAAGTAGAAGATACTTGACCGTCACTCGAAAAGCACCTCGACTCGAAGAGGTGCAAGTAAATTAGAGACCTAAGAACCTTTATCCAGAAGTTAGTACTACTTTTATTAATAAATGTTCACCTAATATTTGAATCCTGACAAATTACTTGAATTCCTTATTCTCAAAAGTGCCCACAAGATCGTATTTTTTATGTTTCAGGTAGCATTACCAAAGAATCAAAAATAGTATGCCAAATCAAAAATGGATATCCATAAGCGCCCTTTTTTTAGTATATATTGCCGCTTTATCGTGGAGGGCCCTCGGTAAGTAAGAGACAATTAATTCTGATTAAAAAAGAGTGTTGTTAGAAATAAGTATGTAATTAAAAACAAATTCCGGAACTGTGTTTATAATGAACAAGATTAATGATTTATTTCCGGTTCTTTTGTCTCGGGAATTGTCTTATTAAACAAGCGATAAACTTCCTTTGTTATCATATGAATTAAGTTTCTTATTTTCTTTTCATTGGAGGCTGGAAGTCAAAACACTTGTGAATAAAAATTTTCCGTTAATTTTTCAATAGCAAGCCCTATAAGGACAAGGCGAGAGGCAGAAATCGAGGCCACAAATTGGACACAACTCGCTGAGGAATGGATGAGAGCTAAGGAACGCAATGTTGATAAGTTTGGTGTCACATTGCTACCTTTTCGTGAAAAACTACGAGAGCTACCACCGACTCCTCAGACAGTTTTTATCGAAGGAATGAGTATCGACCAGTACAAGCGGGTAAAAAAATACCTTTTTGCCAGAACATTTCAAGAACTAGAGTAATTTTCCTATAAAAAAATGCAAAAATAACAAGAAGTAATTATTTCCTAATAATCATAAATCAAAAATATAATGACAATATCAAGTAGATATCAATTTGTCCGAAAGAAGTTCTCAGACAAGTAAATTATACATGAAAGCGTAACAGTGTGATGTAAACCGACTTTCTGCGATTTATTCCCGACCGGAAATTAGAATGATTTATACTTTTTCTATAAAATCTAACGACCTTGAAGTCCTTACATCTTGGAATTTTTTCTTTTTCTTGTCACTCGACCGATAATTACAGCAACTTTCACTTTTGGTACCAAAACCCTTTCACTAATGCTATCCTCACGAACGCATTATTATTGCAGCAATGCATCAAGTCTCATAATTCAACATTTTTCCATTTCACTCAGACTCCAATCCATATGCATAAGAAAAAGTATTCCTATTATTAAACTTTATAATAAAAACACGTCTTTAAAAATAACCAGATAAATTAAAAAGATGTATACCTTATAGACAAATTATTCGCGAATGCTTTGGGATATGGAGAATATGCAGCAAGGAGGACACCTCTCTATATTTGTAGACAAGGCTATGAAACTCCTGGACTTGAGGCAAGTTATGATGGAGGTCGAAACCTCGGTCATGTCCAAGGTCTCTTGTACAGCCTGCAAAGTCGGTGCTGGTCTTCTACAACATTATATTAAGTCTGGAAAAAGTGAAGAAGAAATCATGAACAGTATTTACCAGTTTTGTGTGTCCCTCAAAATTCAGAGCCCTAGAGTCTGTCAAGGAGTCACTCTCCTATTTGGGGTAAGTCATATCAAAGAACGAAGATTTAAAATTGATAAATTTCGTATTATAATTTTTGAAATATAGAAACTTGTAATCTCTTGTTTAATTTCAGAAATCTCCATAAGTTTCGTAAAATTCTTTAAAATCCCTTTAATGTCCTTCAAAATCCTTAAAATTACTTAATATCCTATAAAATCTCGTAAGATCCCTTAAAATTATTTAAAACTCCTGAAATGTCATGAAATCCTTTAAAATTCCTGAAAATCCAATGGAAAATCCTTGAAAGTCTTTAAAAAATAATTTAATATCTCATAAAATGTCGTAAAATATCTTACAAGTATTTAAAATTCCATGAAATTCCGTAAAATCACACGAATCCCTTAAAAGTCTTTTAAATTACTTAATATCCTGTAAAATATCTTAAAATCCCTTTAACATCCTTTAAAATCTGGTTAAAGTTCTTTAAATTTCGTAAAAATACTTGATATTCTTTAAAATTCCACAACCTATCCTTATGTCTCTTAAAATTACTTAAAATTACTCAAAATACTATGAAATCTCATTAAAACTCTTAAAATTCCTGAAAATCAACTGAAATTTCGTAAAATCCCTTGAATCCCTTCAAAATCCTTTAAATTACTTAATATCACATAAAATATCGTAAAATCTCTTAAAATTATTTAAAATCCCATGAAATGTCATAAATTCCTTTAAGTTTCGTAAAATCACTTGAGATTCCTTAAAATTACTCAAAAGCCCATAAAGTCTCATGGGTTTAAATTATTAAATATATAATAATAAATTAATAAATTTATATTAATATAATATTATTAAATCTCTTAAAATTATTCAAAATTCCATGAAAACTCGTTAAATACTTAAAAATACTTGAAAATTCAATGAATTTCAACAAATCTCTTAAAATTTCTGAAAATAAAAGTCCTTAAAATTTCTTATGCATAAAATAACTTAAAATCCCTTAAAATTACTTAGAATCCTCAAAAATATTATCAAATCCCACAAAGTTACTTAAAATCACATGAAATCTCACGAAATCTCCTGGAATTCCTAAAAATCCAATAAAATATTGTAAAATCCCTGAAAATTACTTAAAATTCTACAAGATTTCATGAAATCTCGTAAAATCCCTTAAATCGATTTTGAATGTTGCAAAATTTGGAGGAATTTTAAGATATTTCAACAAATTTTAAGGGATTTGGAAGTTTTTGTATGAAATTTTAAGAAATTTCAAACATTTTCTAGGGTTTTAAAGAATTAAAAAATTTTTCGTGGAATTTCGAGGAATTTTCAGCGATTTTAACGTATCGTAAGGAATTTCGACGATTTTTAAATGATTTTCAAATAATTTAAAGGATTTTTAAGATTTATAAAAGATTTTGTGAAATATTAAAGGATTGCATGAAATTTTAGAAGATTTCTAATAGTATTAATAAATTTTAAAGGATATATAAAGGATATAAAGCGAATATTATCATAGAATTTTAAGGAATTTCCGAAAATTTCTACGAATTTTAAGAGTTTTTCACAAATTTTAACGAATTTCAGGAGATTTTTTTAACTTTTAAACTACTGTATGGATTTTGAAGGGTTTTAAATAAGTTTGTCGGGTAATTTTATTGAGGGATTTCAAACGCTTTTTATGACCCAAAAGATTTTGTAGAATTTAAAAGAATTTTAAAAGTTATCGTTAAATTTTAAGGATTTCAAGAGGTTTTTCTGATTTGTAAAAGATTTTGTGGATTTTTAAGAATTTTATGAAATCTGAAGGGATTTAAAAGAATTTAAGAGTGTTTGATGAGTTTTATTAAACATTTTTGAAATTTTAAAGGTTTTCATGGCATGTTATGAGATTCCTAATAATTTAAAGAAATTTGAAGATATTTTTGTCATTTTAAAAAATTTTTGTAGAATTTTTAAGGACTTCGTGGAATTTTTTGAGGATTTCTATGAATTTTATATTTTCTATGAATTTTTATATTTTCACCAATTTTAACGAATTTTGAAGGATTTTGAAGTTTTTTGTAAAATTTCAAGAGACCAGTAAACAAATCAACATGTGTGTTACTATTTTGTTTTCCTGGTTACAATTTCAAGTCATTTAGAAGCCAATCAGGTTTGCAACAACAATGTATGCGAGATTTTTGAGACATTTCGTGACACCACTTTTTTAAGATAAGATAGAATATAGGAAACTCGAATACATGTATGTTTAAAAATTTGCAGGGTGAGGTGATTTACGTTTTGAAACAAATAGAGTTGGGACCGGCTCAAATTTGCAGTTTTGTGATTGGAGATGCTTGTGACGACGCATACAATCCACAACATGAGTGGGAAGTTGCTTTTCCTCCAGTGAACAAGCCACCGATTCAACCACCCATCCCACCTAAAGAAGGTGCTCCGACCTTCAAGGTCTTGCACATCTCGGACACTCATTACGATCCTTATTATCAAGAAGGCTCCAATGCCGAATGCAACGAACCCCTTTGCTGTCGATTAACAAATGGACCTCCACTTACTCCTTCTGCTGCAGCTGGAAGATGGGGTGACTATAGAAAGTGTGATACGCCCAAGAGGACTGTCGATCACATGTTGAAACACATTGCCGACACACATTCTGTAAGTATGAAAGACGAGTTCAAGGATTTACAAGGATGAAAGTTCAGAAACTTCAAAGGCAGAAATTTCATCAGCTTTTACTTGATTGAATAAAGAACTACATAAGTAGATTGAGGGAAAAAAAAGAGGATATGAAATCAAAGTTGGTGAAATGATTAGTCAATTACTGTTTTCGTAATTGAGATTTTATTGAGGAAAAGAACAGAAATTGAGCCTTCATAATTTGAAAGTTTATTTTGAATCGAAGGATATTCAAAAATTGAGTCACAAAGGGAAGAAATGAATTTTAATTTTTGTTTAAGAATGTAGAGCTGATTTCACTGCTCTTTGCTTCTTCGTTTCGACGTTTTACTTTTTGCAAAAACCGGTCTTTCCTGCATTCGTGTAGATGTTCTGAGGGAACATTTTTTTATTTTGGATAAGGCTTTACAGTTTTAATATTATGTACGTTTCGTTCAAGAAAATGAACTTGAAAATACTTAATTTTAAAGCTAATCACCCTAAACACGTTGTTGATAAAGCTGCCGAACTACTTTTTGATAAGTTATAACAACTTTAAAGATTAGATTACATTGTTATTGTTAGAATAAATACAAGTAGGTAAATAACACAGGTTTGCATTTTCTTCTGTCTTCTAGTAAATTTGTTTTTTACGTAAATGTGATTTGTTTTATTAAGATATTGAAGGTCAAAGTTACTGCCAGTGAAATTTATTTACCGAACTTTATCGAAAATTCTGCTAATAAAGTGAAAAAGGAATTAAATAATAAAAATGGTAATTCATTTTTGTAAATTAATAGGACATTGACTACATCCTATGGACAGGCGATTTACCACCTCACGATGTTTGGAATCAAACCAGGGAAGAAAATTTAAAAGTCTTGAGAGATACAGTGAATCAAATGCTCGAAATGTTTCCTGGGATTCCAATTTTTCCATCTCTTGGTAATCACGAGAGTGCTCCAGTTAATAGGTAAATATTTCATCAATAAAGTACAATATTTCTTTCCTGATAATTTTAGAAGAATTTAAATTTAAATTTTAATCTGAAATAATTTAATATTTATTTCTTAATAATTAATTTTCCTAGTTTCCCGCCACCATTTGTACCAGAGGAAAACAGCATATCCTGGTTGTATGATGAATTGGATAAACAATGGAGGAAATGGTTACCAGCTGGAGTTTCTCATACAGTGAGAAGAGGAGCTTTCTACTCAGTTTTAGTTCGACCAGGATTCAGAATCTTATCAGTGAATACCAATTATTGTAACAACAAAAATTGGTGGCTTCTGATAAATAGTACGGATCCAGTTAGCGAATTGCAATGGTTGATTTATGAACTTCAAGGAGCTGAAATGAATGGGGAAAAAGTTCACATAATTGGACACATTCCTCCAGGCCATTCGGATTGTTTAAAGGTCTGGTCAAGGAATTACTATCACATCATCAATCGGTTAGTGAAAGTTACATTAAATTAGAAAAAATCTCCCAATTTTCGATTCAGATTAAATGGATATTTACAAGTCAATGATTTCAATTGAAATTTAATTTAATTTAATACTCAGGTACGAATCAACGATAACAGCTCAATTTTTTGGCCACACACATTACGACGAATTTGAAGTCTTTTATGACACGACTGATCTTGGAAGGGCTTTGAGTATAGCTTATGTGGGACCTTCAGTCTCACCTTATTACGACCTTAATCCTGGATATCGGATATATTATGTGGATGGTGATCATCCGAAGACGTCGAGGGTAAAATTATTAGATATTAGATATTTAAATCGCAGATATTAGAATTTTTAAAAAATTAATTAATTAAAACAGAAATATTTAATTAAATAAGCTAAAATTCATTTCGCAGATGGTAATAGATCATGAGAGTTGGGTAATGAATTTGAAAGAGGCCAATTTGTATGACTACCCAATTTGGCATAAGGCCTACAGTGCCAGACAGGCTTATCAAATGTCTTCCCTTTTACCCAAGGATTGGGATTCTCTAATCGACAAGATGTCGAATGAACCTATGGTGTTTGATCTTTACTACAAGTAATTGATTTTTTTAGATTATTAAACTGTAGATAGCAGTTTAATTTAATCATATAATCTAACTGGACATTTTTATAGGCATTATTATAAAAATTCACCGGTGAGGCCGACGTGTAATGATGAATGCCGCAAAAGGTTACTTTGCGACCTGAGAAGTGGAAGAAGTCACGACAGAAAGGCACTTTGTCAGAGTCTTGAGTCGAGAATTGATGGGGAAACAAGAACTGGATGGCGAGCCTGGATATACAATGGCCTAGCACTTTCGTACGTAAAAAATTGGTGGCAAGATACGTACTCATAAAAATGCTACTAACAATTAATGCACCAAAAATGGGTCTTATCATAACACACCAGAAATGCCTTATTTAATGTCACAATTAACTGTATTAAAATCCTCATTATATTTTTTTACACACAGGGTGCAGCAAAAAATAATACTGCATGAATCACGAATTTCTCATTGACAAAATAGCGATTTGATTTATTAATATAGAAAAAAATTTAGAGTAAATATTTTAGTACATATTTTTCTATGAACGATAAACGTAAGATGCATAAAAATGTAGGAGGAGAATATTTGAGACTTGTAAACTTCGATACTTATTTTTTAATTTCTTTGATATTTTATCAAGTTTAGCTGTAATCAAGTTTTAAGATTCGCTTGAAGAAATTCATGAATTAAAAGGAAATGTAGTGAAGGAAATGTAAATAAATTTCGTATGTTTCAGGGGTTTTGTTGCGAAACATGTTGCAACCTAGAGATGTGATAAACTTAAAATAGTTTGTTTACTTTTGTAAATCAAGAGCATATTGCGTTTAGGTATATTTTTTATAATATAAAGTGTTTTCTTTGTAATAAAAGATCTCAATCAGTTTTTAGCAATTTATAATTATTTGTATATACATATTCCTTACATATTATTAACTATTTTCTTTCAGAATAACAATTTATTTATTTTTTTTTACTTTATTTCACACTTTAGTATCACGTATATTTTAGTAATATTTTAAATACAGATTTTAGAACTTATATCTGAACTTTTGTTCCGTATATGAAATTAGTAAATCTAACTCAGATTTGATTGGTGTTGGAATTTGGTGGTTGGAATCGCTTCGTATAGTAAGTAAAGCAAATTTCTATAAATTCAATTCGCATGCTATAAATACATTAAAATTTGTACATACAAATTTGTATATTTATATATATATATATATATATATATATATATATATATAT